>SCDT01000034.1:56080-83531 GCA_004143765.1 Drosophila melanica | reverse complement strand
ATATATATATATATATATATATATATATATATGTATGTATGTATAACACTTGTTAAATTGCCTTCAAATATACAATATTCTAAAAAAGAGAACCCCGAATTGTTCATCAAAAAACAGCCTTGAGTTTATGCAGATGTCAATAGATGTGTGAAGGTGTGTGCAGGTTTGTTTGGTATTTATAGGCATAAGAATAGCTTAAGGGCGATGGTGGGCCGTGTGTTTGGGGCATTTGCGCACTTGAAGCACAACACGTATAAGTTATACAATTGAATAGATTCATAAATACACAATTTTGTTATGAGCGTTTTGAACAATAGATTCATATAAAAGAAATTGCACATGTTTAATTTTAATAATGTTCTTTTAGGTACGTTTAAGCGTTTTCATATCTTACTCATTATAATTATTTAATGCATGGATATAATTGTAATTGTGTATATACTGTAAATACCTACATACGCGTATGTTGTTCTATGTGTTGCATGTTCGTATTAATGTGGTATGTAATACATTACATACATAGCTTTAAAGGGTAACGTAACTATTGCAATTATGATTGATTCTAATTGTAGTTGTTTCTAATCATTGGTCGTTAAAAAGTTAACATTGACGACACTATATATAGATTCAATTGCTTGGACGCCTTCGCACTTGTTATCTCTCGAACTGTAGCACATAATCCTTTAACGGCCCCGGCAAATTCAATCGATTTACATTTTGTGCAAGCTTCCGGTTCATTGCCTCGTAGATGGCCATGCGAGCCAACTGTTTGAGACTACGCGGCCGGCGATACAGAGTCGAGATCAGTGCAATCAGTTGTTCCGTTTTCTTATGCGGCACCTGGGCGACATAGAAATTGTGAAGGGACTTGAGGCAATTGTAGAGTGGGTCATGCTCCATGGTTAGATAAAATAGATGTATTATGCGCGTGAATGTCAATTGTGGATCGTTGAGTATAAATTCCTTCTTCGTTATCAGTATAATATAGTAAAAAAGCAGATAGCGTGAGTTTGTGCGAAACGAATTGCGAAACGTATTATCGCCCATTGCAGCAGCGGCCCCGCCGCCTCCAGCTCCACTTCCGAGCGCCTCCCCATAACTGGCTATTTCGCTGGAGAAGATTGCAATGCCAGGCGTAGTCTTACTGCTCAGCACAATATTGGGATCGGCGCCATATTGTATGAGTGTCAATGTCAGCTCATAGATGCATTCCATATCTTGGCAAGTTCGCACGTTCTGCACCATATCCATAACGGCCTGCAGAATGTGCTGATATGTTTTATTGCAGTCCAGGCCATGCTGCAGCAGCAACAGCAGAATGTTCTTGATAAAGTCGAAGTTTGTGCGTTTTTGTGCATCACAGTTAAGCGTAAAGTTCTCACTGACCGTAAAAACCAGCACGTGCAATGGTTTCAAGTTCGCCCGATACGAACAGTTGGGATTGGCGCCACGCTGCAGCAAAATACGTATGCAGTTCAGATAGCAGACCTAAAAACATACAGATTTGTTTAAGCATACGTATAGGCTGCTTTCTGTACTGGAGAAGTCACCTTCATTGAATGCGTGAAATGATGCAGATGATCCTTGTTTATCAGCGGCACCAGTAGCACCATTATAGGTACTGAACCATCGCGGCCCACAATGTTGGGATCACCTGCAAGGATAAAAATGTCACGCGATGTTTAAAAATAGTTAAAAAGCTATACGCACCGTCCTCTCTAATGAGCATATTAAGTAGCTCATAACAGACCTCCCAGTCGCGAAGATGACGAAACACGCAGGCCATTGCACTGTTGCCAGCCTGGTTAATGGACGGCTTGGCGCCGTTTTGCAACAAGAAACGCACCAGGTGCAGCACATCCCATTTGCTCCACTTGTCGTAGCCATATCGTGCCTCCTCTAGTGCATAGCGCACAATCAAGGCATGCAGGGGCGTATTGCCCAGCGAGTCCGGTGCGTTTATCAGTTCCTTACAACCGCGATCGAGCAAAATGCGCAACGTAGCCTGGGTGTCCTCAGCCGACTTACGTGCAGCGAAAATCACTACGAATTAGAAGCGTATGTCAAAAAAAAAAGGAAAAACCAATTTGGCAATAGACTTACCAACATGCAGCAAGGTCATCTGCTGTGTGCACGTCCGCACTGTGGTAATGGCGCCGTGTTGTATGAGCAGCTCCAGAAAGCGGCCGTCGTGCAGCACAGCATGGTGAATGGGGTAGTATTCATCCATTATAAGATTTATCTCTTCGGAACGTGTCACGACCAGCTGCTGCACACAGTTCCAGGCGCCTCGCTCGCATGCTAAGTGAAGCAGCGGCTTCTTGGCCCGAAATGGTATCCACGGCTCCTCCATCTTCTGTGTCATCATGCTGAGCACATTGTACTGATCACCTAAACAGAAAAAAAGCACTCAATTAGTCAACAATTAAAAATATAGAGTGATAGCTAAGAGATCAATCACACTAAATATTTGTTTGATAGGATACTAATAACAAATTAAATGTTTATACCGTCGATAGCATAGCACAAGGCATTCTGCAACTTGGTGTTTAGCCTTTCGCTAACGTCGTCCACGTTGCTATGCCACTTGCCGCTTTCCTCGCAGTTATGCGAGTGCGCCCCAGGAAAGCACATGCGTGTGTCGGCATCAATACGGGCTCCATGTCGCAACAGCAGCTCCACACACTCTTCGTAGCCGCGCAGCGTAGCTATGTGCAAGGGCAGGGAGCATGGCGCCCGATTGACGTCCGGTCGATGGCGATGCAGCAGCCATTTTGTGAGATCGATGTGATTGAGTCCAACGCTGCGCTGCAGTATATTATAGCCGCAATCGTCGTGTATGACCAAAATGTTCTCGTTTTTGGGTATCTGTATCAGCAGACTTTCAAGTGTTTGCAATGAGATTTTGGGATTGGCACGTAGAATTTCAAACAGTGTTTGAATCTTCTCCTCCGTCGCCTTAGATACTTTGTGGCCATCCCGATGGGAGAGTAGAGCCGAGCCCGAACGAAACACTTGGCTTACAGAGCCACCCATATCTCTATCGCTCCGACTGTTCCTCTTACCCCGCCAGTGACAGAGCCTAAATGAGGATGATTTGAAGCTGTTTATATGGAACAGCGATCAATGTTGGTTGAACCAGCTAATATCGAGACCAGTGCGGCAATATCTGCATGTTTGCGACGCAGTTTCGTTATGTGTGTAGCTCCTTTGACCTGCACAAAACAATAACAATAAACAATACGTAGAGCAGCAGTGCGAAGGTAACGTAAAAATCAATACGGATACGAGCTTTTACACATTCGCACAAATCAGCACTTGGCACTACACACGCGCAGCATTATGTTATTCCAATTGAAGTTTAACATCTTCCTTAAGTTCTTATTAGTCGAAATCATTGCTCAAATGCATTTAAAAGCGTTTTATTGCAAACACCCAAAACTTTTTCTACGCTGTAATTTGTAACGAGTTAATCTGTTTATCAGCTGGTCAAGAATCGAGTATCGACAACCAGATCTTCCAGCCCTAGTGCCACCGATACCAAATAGAAACAGACATAATATTGAAACTGGTACTATCGATAGATCTGCATTCCTAATGCAGTATTGTGTTTTGTTGGCGCGTAAATACCAGAAGCACCGTAAGAAAATATTAAATAAACAACTAGTTTAATTTCACAACAACATGAGCAAGCGACTATCTTGTCCCTACGAAAACCTGAGCAGCTCATATCTGCTACAAACCAGCGACTACCAAAAGCAATTTTGCCATCTGTACGCACACCGCTTGGCCGAAATGACGCGCCTGCTGACGCCGCTGGCGCTAGCAAAATGGGACAAGCAGGTTCCGATTATGAAGTTGTGCGAATTGCGGGGCGAGCAAAACATTCACTGCATTATCATTGGTACCATCTACAAGCATCAGGCACACAAACCCAGTATTTTACGCGACATCTCCGAAGAAAATCAGCTGGCACCGCAGCCACAACGCCAAAATTACTCGGAGCCCGAGGACAAAGTCATGCTGGAGGACGAGCTGCAGCGCGTTCGATTGCAGGGTGATATGCTCGAAGGGCGTAATCTGGCTACTGGCATCGTTTGTGCCGTCAAAGGCGGCACTGACAGTGAGGGTTTCTTTAACGTCGAAGATGTGCTCTTCCTGGAGAGTGGGCCACAAAAACCACTGGCTCTTCGCTCGCCAGGTAGCAAGCTGGTGCTGGTTTCCGGATTGGATCAGCTGCAGGCGCACAACCACGTGGATGCTTTAAACATGTTTCAGTACTGGCTCAGCGGCTCTCTCGGCAACAATCTTGATGCTCAATCCACGGTGCGGCTCATCGTAGCTGGCAACTCAGTGCGAAGCTCGGCTGTGGCACACGTGCCCACACTGCAAGTGGCACGCAATCTGGCGAATGCCAACGACACCGTACAGGCGGTGACCCAACTGGACAGTTGGTTCGCATCGTGGGCACATGCGCTTCACGTCGACGTTATGCCCGGACCCTACGACCCAGCTAATTTCATGCTACCGCAGCAGGCGTTCCACAAATGCATGTTTCCTCTGGCCGCACAGCTGTCATCCTTTCAATCCGTGTCCAATCCCTACACCTGTCGAGTGGACAGCGCTCTTGTAACTGGCACTTCTGGTCAGAATGTGTCGGATTTGCTGAGGAGTACTTCACTTGACTCGTCTCTTCAGGCGCTGCGCTGTACACTCACCTGGGGCCACGTAGCGCCAACAGCTCCGGATACACTCGCCTGCTATCCTTACGTAAGCAGCGATCCCTTTATTATGAAGGAATGCCCGCACGTGTACTTCGCCGGCAACTGTGCGTCTTTCGAAACGGAACTGCATGAAGGCTCTGGCGGCAAGCGCACGCGCCTCGTGTGCGTGCCCAGCTTCTGTAAGACGCAGAGTGTTGCCCTGGTCGATTTGGAAACCCTTGATTGCAGGCAGATCAGGTTTAACGTAGATTCCGAGTAACAGAATAACAATAAAATTAACTTGCCTAATTATATTTAAAACTTCATGAGTTGTGATTTATTTTAAACTAAGAACTAGGCTTTCAATCAATGCACGACCGGTCCAAGTGGTTCGCCGCGTATGTTTGCGAGGTCAAGGCGCGAGTCTATGGTGTCATCTATCAGGCCAATCACCGCTATGTTGTCGCCACGGATTATGTGCAGGCCGAGCACAATTTGCTCAATGCCCGCCGTTGTGGAAAAGACGCGCTCATGGCACTCATCGATGATGATGTTGATGGTCTGGTCGAAGCCCTTCAAAGTTCCTATGAAGTTGCGTCCATCCGCTGTGATAATGGAGACTGTGTGGTTGATGTAAGACTCCAGTCCCGACATTTTGTCAACTCCTTTTATTTTTATTTTTTAAAATAAAACAACGCAAATGTTCGTCTTCGTAGAACGCTTGATATTTGACATATGGTTATCGAAAGAGCCGAGTATCGGATATCGTGCTATCGGTTGCGAAGCAGCTGTTCGTCTTTCGCCTTATGCTCATGTAACCGAAGAGCAGACAATCTAGTTTTGCTATTAAACTAAATTAAAGAATAAAAAATGTTACGTCGCCTCACACAAATCAGTGCCAAGCAACTGGTACGGCCACAGTCCACAGGCGCGCTTGGCACGACCAAGGATAAATGGGATCTGTATGCTGGCATCCTAGTTGAACGACTACCGGTGGTTTCCAAGACTCTGAGTCCACTGGAGCGCCAGTTTCAGGACATGCTCTCCTCCGTCGAGTACGAGAACAGTCTCAAGTCGGATTACGAGATGAAGCACGAACGCGATATGGCACAGGCTGAGCTTATTAAGCAGGGTAAAATGCAAGTGGATCTCGACGACACTGTCACCAAGCAGACAGCCCAAGATCTGAAAGATGCCTACACCGAGGAACTGAAAAAGTTTGAATTCGCCCCACGTACCACGCCCGACGATGCCACCAACAAGACTACCTCAACGGATCGTTGCTTGGAGGATACCCTCTATCTGCTAGTGAAGCAAAAGCTGGGTCAACAGGAACATCTCGTGCTGCCACAAGGTCAGCGCCAGGAGGGCGAATCCATGCGCCAGACAGCGGAGCGTGTGCTACGCGAGCGCTGCGGCAACAATCTGCAGGTGTTGTTCTATGGCAATGCACCTGTCGGCTTCCACAAGTACAAATATCCTAGCAAACAGCGCACCGAAAGCGTCGGTGCCAAGATATTCTTTTATCGTGCTTCGCTGCGAGCGGGCAATGTGGATGAGAAGCAAACTCCGGCTGTTAAATACGAATGGTTGCCCAAGGAGGCGCTCACCGAAAAACTAAACACCGCCTACGCGGACAGCGTAAACAAATTCTTGATATGATTTAAATATATTTTTGTTTTGTCCTGTCGCAACTAGTTAAAAAAATTTTATTAATAATAAATAATGAAAACGACCGCATTTGTATATAACGTTTTTAAGACATGCAGCAATATATTTTTTATTTGCAATTTTTTAAAGTGTAAACACACAGGCAAATAGTTATATATTAATTTTTATAAAACTTTTCTTTTGGATATTTTGATTCTTGTATTCTGGTATCTGCGTATAAACTGGAAACTAAGGAAAGGCTAGTTATTGTTGGTATTTAGTATCTTAAATTTGTTTATCTTTCAATTACAAACACTGAACAATTAGACAATTTTGGATAGTACATTCATAGCAAAGCATTTGTCTAGCATACGCTAGAGTATGGCGTATATTCGCATATGGTTCTGATTTATAAGCAGTTATTTATATTTTGAATATGTTTGCTGAGACTACGTTTCTTCGTGTCAATATTTAAGATACCATTTGGGGGATATATAAATGCATAAATGTAAAAGCTACAAATTATATGCTGATAAAGGTGTCGAAAGTGCTTTTGTTGTTTTGTTTTGGGTTCATTGTGGCAATAGTTCTTAAATAAGCATTTTTTTCTGTTGTTCTTAGTTACTAAAAATTATCGAAAATCATCGTGTAAATATATGTTTATATTTTTTTTTAGAAATAGATTGTAAGACATTTTCTCAGGCGCCATTAAAAACAAATCACGCGATTTAATTCTGGAATAGCGTTCGCGTGAAATCGATGTAATCTAAAGCATCTTTAATGGGCTGACCAGAGCGCGGTTCGGAGAAGGGTTTCATACGCTGCACACAATAGTCCGCCATGTCCTTGGTAAGGTTCTGCAACGAACAAAGTTTATTAATAAGTATATATCAGATGATTATAAATTACTTGGAAACTTACGCAGTACAGCTCCTCCTTGGTGACATAGGGGCGGTCGGCGGCAGTGATTGCGCGGAAAGCATTTTCGATTTCTTCGTAGGACTGCACGTTCTCGGTTTCCTTGGAAATCATGAATGCAATATACTCCTGCAGTGAGACGTAGCCATCGCGGTTTGGATCGACCACATCGACTATAGCCTCAAATTCTGGATCTGGCTGACCCTCTTCAACCATGGGTAGATCGTAGCCAAGAGCGCGTAGACATGATTTGAACTCCTGGTGGTTCAGCTTACCGCTCTTGTCCTTGTCGAAGTGCTTGAACATCATCGAGAATTCCTTGAGCGAATCCTCTGAGACGCCCGAATGATTGCGTGCCTGTATCTGTTGCTCCAGATTATGTTGCATGCGCATCGAAAGCTGATCTAATTGATCCCACTGCTGGGCTAGACCAACTGTCGAGTGTTCCGTGTAGCGATTATCCAAAATCAAGTGCTCCTCAAGCAGAGCGCCCAGCTCTTCAATCTTCTTCAGATCAACACGACGGGCACGCACCTCCGTGGCCTTGACGCGAAGCGCCTCCAGTTGCTGCTCCAACGAACCGGAGCCTTCCATCATCGATGTTCTGTACATGTTGAAATATGTGTGTAAGTTCGTTGATTTATGTGTTTAAAATATAATAAAAATCATTAGTAGGGCACGACAAAGTACGGCACATAAATTTAAATGCTTAGGAATCAATATTTTTAAAGTTATAATGGTTATAATGCATAAGAAAAGCAAATCTTGTTAGAGGTCTGTGGTTAAGGGCGGCAGTTTGTAAATCTTATGGGGCGCACAACTAATTTGTTGTCCTTTATGTTTATATATACAGGTGTTTGTTCGGGAGTACGAGTGTGTTGCGGAAACGTATTTACCATGACACAAGCCGAAAAACTGAACTGAACTTGTTGCACATTCAAGTTTTTTAGATCGTATTATTGGCAAAGACATTTGAGTCTCTTGAACAGCAGTTGAAAAGCCGTTCTTCTAAGATTAGCTTAAGAAATGTTGTTATATTCAGCAACTAATAAAGTCGATGGTAAATCACTATAAAGCGAGTTAAAAGAAAACGCCAAATACTTGTTGATTAAAGCTACAAAATTTTAAAAATATAAACAAATGCAAAATTCGCTTTTACTACTTGTATTATCTGTATGCTACTTTTTTACATGCTGAATTTAAGTCTTTGTATCGAATGTAGAAAAAAAATTTAATATGATTGAAAAGGAAACTGACAATTTTGAGAGAATCGAACGCTAACTGATCGATAATTAAGAAATCGACATATTCATTGACGCTAAATGTTGCTTGTACAGCACGCGCAAAATGCAATTTAAACTAGAACTAAATTTTTGGATTTTTTTTTTTTTTTTTTTTTTTTGATTTTCTAAATTATATATATTTACAAAGCATGAGGGAGCCTCAGCTCCCTCATTATTATTATTCGATATATTTTTTTTCATATTTGTTAGTGGAGCAACGCGCAGCTGTTAAACTTTTAGCTTTTGAACTGGCCAAACAACGACAGAAACGGAAAGGGAAACAGAAACAGAAACAAAACCAGATCACAAATGAAATGAAAACGAAGAGAGGAGGGCGCGCCCTGCGTCCGTAGGGAGTGTGGGCCGCGCTTCTTAATTACCCTTGTCGATTATAACCCAGCATATAATATCTAGAAGAACAGAATTGAACGTTTCAGTTACGCTTTTCATTAGGAATATATTGGAAATTACGCAATTACGAGAAATACGTGTTTTAAAGGGAGACCACAAGAGTTGTTTTCGTCGAAAGAGATGGCTTGATTTTGTGTGTGTTGTAGGAAGAATCAGATTGAGTATGTGAAACCAACACCAACCACATCAACATCACACGGCTCAACTACGAGGGAGCTGATGGAGAGAACAATGTTACTCACCTCGTTTCGGTTAGCCATTGGTGGAAGAGATTAGCGTGCTTGGCAAACTCCTTGCGCAGCTTGTCGTTCTCCTCCTGACGCTTGGCCTCCTTGGCAAGTTCGCCATCGCGTTCCTCTATGATCTTTTGCAGATTACGCCAGGTCTCCTCAAGAGCTTCCATGGTGAACCATGTGTATGGGTTTGGTCCAACATTAAAGCTCTTGATCTTCTGGTCGAGTGCTGCCAATGCCTTAAAGTCAGCTTCGGCCGATGAAAGGGACGCTTGGAATTGTGCGTGGGCGTCACGCAAGGCGCGTATTTCTTCGATCGAATTGCAGCGAACAGGATCTGTGAGATCCTCTTCGGCATTTTCGAACCAAGAATTGAAGGCCGAAGCTTTCTTGGCAAATGTCAAGTAGAGTTCCTCGATTTGGCGGAATTGCTCCTGCATGGCCAGCAGTCGCTGCTTGCGCGTATCGGACGCATCGCGCAGCTTCTGCCAACGGGCAATAACATCTCCATGACGCTTCAGAATGGCCGGCGACTGGGCGTGGTTGGCATTAATTAGTTGATCCTTTAGCGCGCTAATGTTGTGTATGCCCTCCTGTTCAAAGGCATTGAGACCTGCAAGACACAACAGTTAAATGCCGCTAGTGCATTGATGTATTTCGTCTTACCTGCATCGAATGTCTCCTGCTTTGTCAATAGCGTTTGTACAGTGGACAGATCGCGTCCGTATTCGTCGGAGCGCACATAGTTCTCCTTGTCGTCAATCCAGCTCTCGACCACGTCGGCCTTCCACATGAACTGCAGATAAGCCGAGTTGTCCAACAAGGCGCCCTTGCGACGGGCAGCCAGAGCGTTAAGGTTCTCTAGCTTATTGCGCAGCTGTTGGCAACGCTGGCCAATGGACTCGCCATGATGGTTCTTGGCCTCGACCAGGTCGCTACCCTGTTCACAGATTAGCGAACAGCGATCCTTGTGAGCGGCAAAGTCCGTCTCGAAGGCATCGTGCTTTTTCAGCAGACCCTGGACAGCGGCCATCGAGTCACCATAGTCCTCTACAGAGAGCAGCTGCTGCTTCTCGGTAATCCAAGCCTCCTCTTCCTCCACCTGGGCCAGGAACTGCTGGTAGGTCAGTGACTCGTCCAGCTTTTGACCACGTGTGGCGGCCAGATTCTTCAGCTCAGCCCAAGCTTGATTGAGCGCTTTCAAACGCTGCTCAATTTCGGGTACGCCCAGATTGGACACATCCATGAGCTTCTCGCCGGCCTCCTGCACGGCCTGTATAGCCGGTTCATGCGAAGCCAGCTCCGCTTCAAGGCGCTTGTGCTTCTTTTTCAAGTTCTGGACACCGGTCAAGTCGCGTCCGTAATCATCGGAGCCGACCAGCAGCTTCTTCTCCTTAATCCAGCTCTCCTCGTCAGCAATGTCGCGGAAGAACTGGTGCAGAGTAAGTGCCTCATTTAGACGGGCCTGGCGGTGGGCAGCCAGATTGCAAATACGCTCGTAGCGCTCGTTAATGCTTTGACGCTTCTCCTGGATGCCAGCAGTATCGAATTGACCGCTCTCGACCAAGGAATCGGCCTGGTTGTTCATGTCCTTGATGCGGTCTTCGTGCGCAACGATATCCGCTTCGACCAACTGATGCTTCTTCATGAGGTTTTGGACAGATGCCAAATCCTTACCAGAATCCTCAGTGGTCAACAAACTTTCGACCTCGCCCAACCAGAAGTCCAAATCCTTGACAGCAGCGATATACGTGCGCTGCTTGTTGGCTTCCTTCAGCTTCAACGACTTTTCTGTCGTCTTGTGCGTCAAATATTCCCATTGGTCAGCAATTTGGGTCAGGCGCTTCTGCACCGCATCCTCAGAGCCGCTGCACTGTTTCTTATCAATCAAATTGCCGCCCATCGCCAGCACACTCTGTATACGATCCGCATTGGCGGCCAGCTCAGCCTCGAAGGCCTGATGCTTTTGATGCTTCGACTGTATGTTGGCTGGATCCTTGTAGCTCTCCTCGGTGGCCAGTTGCAGCTTCTCGGCTATCCAGTTCTCGATCTCGTCTGCATCGCGGGAGAACTGCTGCAGTGTCTGCTCATCGCCCAGCCGAGAACGCTTCTCGATCAGACCCTCCTTCAGGTGACGCCAGCGCTCGAGCACCTGCTTGCGCTTATCATCCACCAGATTCGAGGCATAATGATTCTGAGCGATCAACTGATCTGCCACAGTTTGCAGTGCAGCAATCTTTTGCTCATGGCCATTAATGGCCTTATCGAAGTCCTCGTGCTTCTTGATCAGCGCCTCCACGTTGCCACCAGCGTTGGCATCGTCGTCCGCATTGAGGAACGCCTCGCGTGCCGACATCCACGACTCGGCCAATTCGCAGTCGCGCATGTACAGCTGCAAATCCAGATTCTGCTCCAGCTGCAGACGGCGTTCGGTCCAGGCCTTCTCCAAGTCTTCACGCGCCTTAGCCAAATCCTCGATCTTCTCCTTAATTTCCGGCGAGGCATAATGATTGGCCTGCAACAGTTCATTGCCAAACTGCTCAAAGGCACCGAAAGTGCCGGCGCGTGCGTCGATTTCCGTGCGGTGTTCCTATACAATGAGAAAATGCTTTAGTCCCATGAGCTAAACAATTTCATTCACTGGGTAAGGTTGAAAAACGCGGGGTTAGAACAACAAGAAGTGATTTGAGTTGCGGTGTCGTTGTATTCGTTGCAGCCTCAACGATTATTTTATATATTAGTTAAAAATACCAAAAGTCGAACAGAAACAGAAATTCAAAATGATTTGTGAGGTGATGATTGAGTACTTCACAGGAATGAATGTAGTTAGGATACACCCTGCACAGCATACACTGAGGGTGAGGGTATTCAGTAGCTCAAGCACCTGTCGCAAAATACAAATTTTAGTTTACAGATATTTAAACATGTACTAAAATTAAAAAAATACGAACTTATTTTTTGTGCTGGTCATTTTACAAAAGGAGCTAATAAATACCCTTAGTATTTAATTTTCTTAGTAGAAGGCCAGAATATACTTGTATACTAAAACTATTTGAAGATCTGTATGTAAGATACATACATGAGAGGCTATGAGGTGACTGTAAGTTTTAAAATTTAAATATTTGCAAACGATGCACAGACGAAGCGTTATTAGATCACAATTTGTGTATAAGTACAAATTCGGGGTTATTCAATGGCTATATCAACTGCAACTGGCTATTCACAATGAAAGCCTTATGTTCCCATTGTGAACACACAAACGAACATAGATATGAGAGAGCAGGTGCTAGTGTGAAAGCTGTAGCCGAACAAATTGTTGTCAGCAGGCGAGAACTGGTTCAAAAAACAAAAGAACAAGAACAACGCACAATGACATATTAACACGGGATTAACGTGGATGACGACAATGGTGATGGTGATGATGATGCTGATGTGGTATACGAACAACTACCTCGTCGCCGGATGGTGATGCGGTACTGCTGCCCAGCGTGAACTCAATTTCAGCACGATGTGCCTGTGTTTAGAGATGAGAAATAAAACCATGGATGTATATTTATGTTGTCATGAACCATGAACCATTGTTGTTGTTGTTGATTGCAGGAGACATTGTTGATTTGAGACGAGGGGTTTGACAATTGTTTTTATGACGTGATTGGGGTCTGCTTTGGTTTGATTGGCATAGAAAACAAGACAAAACAAAAGAGAACGAGACAGAACGACTAACTTCGGGTCGCCGAAGGGTAAATACTAGTGATGTTAAAAATATATAAACATCGATGTTAGCTCGATAATCTTTTCTTCGCATGCCGTCGCAACCAGATGTAAAAGATCGATGTTGATTTTGGATCAACATCAGTACTTAATACTCTTGCGGACATATGTACATTTCATGGTCCGATCTGGTGGATTCCGACATTTCTATGGCTCCTATCAAACAGACGAACCTATGTGAAATTTAATGACTATATCTATAAAACTAGTGTGCAAAGAAACAGACAACCGGACTTGCTTATATAAACTCGGCTGCTGTCGGAGACAATGGATATTTAAAAACGGAAAATTTTAATAATAGATATTCATTAAAGAAAAATATCGTAGAATCGGACAAGATGGGATTTGAAAGGAATTAAAGATAAGTTTAGCATACCTGATGACGTTCAATGAGCGCTTCGGCGCCAGTTACATCATTGGCCAGTTCGTCCGAGGTGACCAGACTCATCATCGAGTTAATCCAAGCCAGCAGATCGCGATAGTCGCTAAGGAAGCGCTGCAAATCGTAAGAGTCAAGAAGTTTCTCTTTGCGGGCCGTCGACTTAGTGATGATTTGGTCCCACATCTCGTTGATCTCCTTCTGCTTGGCATAGGTCTGCTCGGCGGTGTCCGGATGCGATTGCATCAGGCGATTGGCGGTCTCATCCAGCTGGCGAATCTTGTCGCGCAGAGCGGCTAAGTCGCGCTCAACGCCCTCATGCTTGCGTTGCAGAGTCTGTACGCTGCGCAGATCCTTGCCCAGATCGTCATTGTTCAAGGCATTGGCCTTCTCGGCAATCCAGTCCTTGGTCTCGTCAATGTCGCGATGGAAACGCTGCACCTCGTGGGCGGAGCCCAGTTGGCTGGCCTTCTCGGCGGTCAGCGACTGTAGGTTGTTCCACTTCTCGTTCAGGTCCTGCATCTGGGTCTGGATTTTCAGAGCCGCCTCCGTCTGTCCCAGCGAGGTCAGCTGCACGGCAATCTCGTTCATGTTGGCCAGTCGCACCTCGTTCGCCTTCAGATCATCGTTGAAGTCATCGAACTTCTTCTGCAGCACCTCAACCTCCTCAAGATCCTCGCCCACAACATCGGCGATCTGGGCGTGGTTCTCCTTGTCGCGTATCCACTGAGCCAAATCGGCCGCCTCGCGTACCAGCACATAGGCCTTGACCGTTTCGTTGAGCTTGTTCTGGCGTTCGCGGGCCAGTGCCAACAGGTTATCGTACTGGGAATTGATTTGGTTCTGGCGCTTGGCAATCGAGTGGTTGTCCACGAGGTTCTGCTGCGAGGCGCTGAGTCCGGCCTCAATCTTCTTGATGTATGCGGCGGGCACGAAGCCCTGGCGATCGTTGACCTCAACCTTCCACCAGTCCTTGTTGTTGGAGTTGAGCAGGGTGAGCACGTCGCCCTTCTTCATAGACACCTCGCGCGGCGACTTTTCCGTATAGTCATAGAGCGCAACGACGCACTCCTTGCCGGTAATGTCCACAACGGGTGTCTCCTGCTGGCGGCAGTTTTTGGCCTGCTCCTGCAGCGCTTGGATGGTGTTACCAAAGGCTTCCAGATCGGATACCAGCGCCTCGTGTTTCTTGAGCAGCGCCTCCGATGAGTCCTCGTCCTTGCCATAGTCGCTGCCCGTTGCAATCGGCTCCTTCTCGCGCATCCACGACTCCGCCTCGTTGGCATCGGCAAAGTACTGATGCGCCTGCAGCGAGTCATCCAGATCCTGTTTGCGCTGATTCGACTTGTCCTTCAGTGTGTTCCACTGCTCCTGCAGCGCCTCGAGGCGCTGGCGTATGTCGTCGTTGGCGAACGGATGATCCTTGAGCATAATCTCGCCGGAGCTGATAACGTTCAGGAGCCGTGCTTCATGATTGTTGATCTCGGCCAGCACCGCCTGATGCTTCTTGATCAGATTCTGGACACCAATCAGGTCGCGACCGCGGTTCGTCGATGCCGCAATGGGCTCCTTCTCGCGTATCCAGGCGGCCTCGTCCTCGAGGTCGCGGAACAGCTGCTGCACCTGTAGTGAGTCCAACAGATGCTGCTTACGCTCGCCCATGGGCGCCGCCAGGGCGGCATAGCGGGCGGACAGGTTGCCCTCCTTGTTGCGAATGTTGTCGGCATCGAAGTGGCCCGACTCGATAAACTTATTAGCCGCCACATTGATGTTCTCGATGCGATCCTGGTGAGCCATGACATCGGCCTCGAGCAACGCATGCTTCTTCTGCAGATTCTGCACCGAGGTCAGATCTTTGCCGTGATCCTCCGACAGCAGCTGGCCCTCAATCTCGCTCAGCCAGAGCTCAATGTCCTCGATTGTGCGATTGAACTGCTGCTGCTGGCAGGCTTCGTTCAGCTTGCAGCCCTTCTTGTCGGAGGCCTGCACCAGCGTCTCCCACAGCACCACAATCTCCTGCATGCGGGTGTTGATCTGATCGGCGGCATAGTGCTTCTTCTCGATCAGCTCGCTGCCCACGTTGGTGATGTCCTCGATGCGCGACTTGTTGGCGTTCAGCTCGTGCTCGAAGTTCTGATGCTTCTGCATTTTGCCATTCAGATTGGTGGGATCCAGGTAGCTGTCATCGGTGGCGAACTTCAGCTTCTCGCTAATCCAGCCCTTGGTCTCGTCGCAGTCGCGCTCGAACTGCTGATAGCGATTCGAGTCCTCCAGCAGTTGGCGACGTTTAGCCGACTTCTCCTGCAGGGCGGCGCGTCGAGCAAGCAGCATCTGGCGACGCTGGGCGACATCGTCGGCGGCATAGTGCTGGCCATCAATTAGCTTGGTGGCAAATATGTCCAACGCCTTGATCTTCTCCTCTTGGGCAGCGAGACTCTTCTCAAAATCTTCGTGTTTCTTGATCAGCGCCTCGACGGAGTCCAGCGAATCGCCCAGATCCTCATTGGCGAGGAAGGCCTCCTGTTTGGCCATCCAGGTGTCCGCCTGTTCTGTGTCCCGATAGAACAGCTGCAGATCCATGCACTGCTCGTACAGAATACGGCGATCCTCCCACAACGACAGCAGTGAGCTCTTGTCATTCTCCAGAGCCGCCAGTTTCTCTTGGATTTCGGCAGCGGCATAGTGTTCACGCTCCAAAAGCTTCCTGCCGGACTCGGTGGTCAACTTGAAGCTATCCTCGCGGGCATCGATCTCGCCCTTGTGCTCCTGATGGCGCTCCAGTAACGCCTCAGCGCCAGCCACATCCTTGGCCAGCTCATCGGCCGAGATGATGGCTTTCATGCCGTTGATCCACGATACCAGATCCCGGAAATCGGCCAAGAATCGATGCAGATAGTAGGACTCGTCCAGCTTCTGCTTGCGCTCACGGGCCTTTGCCGTTAGACTCTGCCAGTAGTTGGCGATCTCCGCCTGTTTGTCGCGTATCTGATCGCTGTGATCGGCATGTATGGAGCAGAGACGCTGCGCCTCGGCGCCGAGTGTGGACACCTTGTCCTCCAAAGCGGCCAGATCGCGCTCAACGCCCTCGTGCTTGCGCTGCAGCGCCTGCACGCTGGCCAAATCGCGGCCGTAGTCGTCTGAGGAGAGCACTACATCCTTTTCGGCTATCCAGGCGACCGTCTCATCGGCATCGCGATTAAAACGCTGGATCTCATGAGCGCCGAACAGCTTTTCCTGGCGCACAATGGCCAATTGCTTGAGGCGCTGCCAGGCTTCGTTGAGCTCCTCCTTGCGCTTGGTAATGGTGTCGCGCTCGGGATGGCCATCCTGGATTAGCTTGTCGGCCAACTGATTTACCTCGGTTACGCGATACTCCTGCGAGGCCATGTCCTTTTGGAACTCATCGAACTTACGCTGCAGCACCTCCACATGCTCCAGATCCTGGCCAAACTCATCGGCGGTCACAAAGGTCTCCTTGTCCTTGATCCAGAACATGACCTCCTCGCATTGGCGCAGGAACTGCACCAGCACGAGCGCTTGCTGCAGCTTCAGGCCCTTCTCGGCCAAACGGCTGAGCAGCAGCTCCCACAGCTGATGCAGCTCGTCCAGGCGCCGCTGTATGGTCTCCGATGCAAAGTGCTGCTGATTGATCATCTCCTGGCCGGTGTTGTCCAGCGACACAATCGCATTGCTGTGCGCCGAGACTTCCGCCTCGAAGGCCTGATGCTTTTGGATCTTAGCCTGCAGGTTGGTCGGATCGCGGTAGCTTTCCTCACTGGCCGCCTGCAGCTTCTCGTGTATCCAGGACTCCAGCTCATCGGCGTCACGTTTAAAGTACTGAAAGCGACGCGAATCCTCAAGCTTCTCGCGCTTCTGTCGGGTCTCGATTTTGAACTCATTGTAGCGCGAAAGCACCTGCTCACGACGCTCTTGAATATCCTCGACGGTCTCGAGGATTTTAACCTCTTTCGGCGTAAAGTTTTCCATATTCGTTTAATTTATCTTATAATGTGGGTTTGTCGTTCGTTTTAGTGGTGATTTTGTAAAGTTTCAATTAAATCTAATACTGCTGCTGGCTGCTCATCAAATCCACTGCCAAAGTTCGCCCGTGCTCAACTGAAACATAGAATAGAATGAAAAATGTCAGATCAGAGAGGGAGCAACAATTAATTTCAATTAGCTTTAACCCGACACAGCTTTTGTTGATTGCATAACCGCTGTCTCGCTATTTACAGAATTAGCACAATGACACACACTCAAGCAAGCACGCATGCACAAACACATAGATACACATTCAGCGAACCACAGCTTTGACAATCAAATTACGCACTTTGCACTGCACAGTGGTAAAAAAAAAAAACGAGTGTTGCAACTTCAAATGAACGAATGAAATATTAATGGGTTGTGCTTTCTGTACATGGCATTTGTTTTTTTTTATCTCAAAGAATCTTTAAAATAAAAAAAATGTATTCTAGCTTATCAACATTAGTCGTTATACTACTATGAGTGCAAAAGTGCCGCTTTCGCTCATACAAAATTCCGATATAGCGACGTCACAATGTTAAGCCTATGGTTCTCTTAATCTCTCTACATATATTTGTCCCACTGTTTGCCTTACACTGTTTCTCATTTTCCATTTCGCAATTCAGACTGGCGACAAATTCGTCAAGTTCCGTTGACAGTGACGCAATCGCAGTAATATTTATCGATAAGCAGCGTTTGTTATCTTATCGATTTCCTACAAACACAAAAAGTTGAAATACTTGTGCAAAAAATAGAGTTTTATTCACAGCTAAAGAACATATTTAGTATGATAAATGCGAATGACATAATTAACTTTTGAACTTAAAAACTATCCAGATCGTTGGACAAATCCGCCAACATTTCCATGAACAAATGCGACTTGCCATCGTCGTCGTCGTCGGCTTTCCTGTCGCCATCACCAACACGATTTTGGGCCAATTTATGAAGCAGCTGAGAAAGCGCGCTCCACACGGGCGGCGTCCAGTTCTCCTTGAAGAGCGGCATAAAGAACTGATTGAGCTCATCAGTGGTCAGGACACGGGCCTTCAGCATGGAGTCAAGCAGCTGATGCAGCAGCGGAAAGCCAGAAAGATTGCCACTCAGCTCCTGCACAAAGTTTACGCTTAGCAGTGTCACAAAGAAGTCAGGGGCAGCTTCGTCCGAACGCAACTGAGGCGCCACCCACACCTCACAGGCGCTTTCAATAACGGGCTCAGTCAGCAGATGCGGCTGTCGGCAGATGAGCAACTGCAGCAGACGCACCAAAATGGAGCCGAGCAGCTCATAGAAATAGTTGGGCAGTTGCGGCACAAGCGCCGCCTGCTGCGTGCGATTGAGTAGCTGCTGCAGGTCACCTAGATAAGGTAGATGGTCGGGTCGCATGCTGAGACAGTGCACCCACTGCTGCAACTGTAGGAGTATATCCGACAGGCTTAGCTCGCCCGCCCCGGTCAGGCACATCTCATTCGAGCTGGCGGCCGCGGTGGCGCTGGCCTGGCCACTGTACTTGTTGGCGCGACACACTTTGCTGGCTACTTCCTGCAGATCGCCGTGATAAAAGTTGGACTGCAGCACACTGGACTGGAGCCACTGCTGCAGCTGAGCCTGCGCTTGCTGTCGGATCAAATGTGCGTAGGTGCGACGCAGAACCTCGTGGGTGTTCGCGGGCAGCAAAGCCCGTAAAGACTGCTCGATGCGCTGATCCAGCATTGCCGGCACCTTCTCCCCCCACTGCTGGCAGGCTTGGGCGCGTGCCTGCTGATAGATGCGTTGCAGTTCCCGCTGCACTTCGTGCTGCTGTGTCGATCGAATCCCATTGACCTGCGTATCCGCTGTCGACTTGGAGGGCAGCAGTATCTCCTGCTGCGCGTCCTTGACCACACATTTGAAACTGCGCTCCGTAACGAATTCCAGTAGACGTCGCATCGATGCGTTCTGCGAGTGCAAAAAGGCATCCACCAGTTGGCGCTGCTGCTGCTCCATGGGCGACGTTTGAAGGGCCTGCGATTGACCATCCTCCGCATCCGGTTTGCTCTTGCCGCCGCTTAACTGCTCCAGGCGCGTGGTTATGTAGCGATAACGTCCATTTCGCTGTGCCTGTCTCTGCGAAGGTGTGATTGCCACACGGAACTCGTGTAGAAATGGACACGCCACCGGCAGGAGCTGCTCCAGCAGTGAGGCTGCTTTTCCCCTGTCCGAGAAGCAAAGACTACGCAGACATTCAGACACTAGCGCTGCAGTTGCTCCGTGGCTGCTTGTCCTTCGCTGGGTATAGTAGCCGCTGCTGAGCGCAGGCTGAGATTCCAGTAGCCAGCCAAGGCAGCAACGTGTGATGAACACAGCGCAGGGCTGCAAAGGCTGTTGGGTCGACGCTAAAGCGTTCCCATACAGAGCATAGAGCAGCTCCAGTGTGGCCAGGCTGGTGGGTAGCTGCAGCGTGACCAGATCCAACATGGCAAGATACTGCACCAGCCACGGCAGCGTGATGAGCAGCTTGCCCTGGCGCATGGCGCGCTCCAGATGCATGCGCATCTCGAAGGGCGGCTGGAACTGACGACGCAGCTGCAGCTGCTGAGGACAGACGTAGGAGGCGGTGGGCGAGCGATTGTAGGGAAAGGCGCACACATAGCCCAAAAACTTGGCCAGCAGGAGCATCTCGGCGAGCGCCTGCGGACGCACACTGTAAGGAGCGGCCAACTGCTGATGCGCTCCCTCCGCCGCCACCATCACCCCCGCGTCCTCCTCGTCATCGTCGGGTTGCAGTGGCAGTAATTCAAAGCTGGAGTCGTTGTGGCGCAACAGTTGCACATAAAGCGCCAGCTGCAGCTGCACCAGAAATGCCAAGGATCCGCACTCACTGATAAAATCACGGAAGAAGGCCTGCGTGCGTGGAAACTGATCCTCAACGCTCGAATTGCTGGTGACCAGACGCTGCGCAAGCCGATTGAGACGCTGCTGGTCGAGCTTGAGGCCTAGCTCCTCGGGAGACTCGTGCGTCTCCCCGCTGGACATTAGCAGCTGGCTGACAAAGAGCTTAGCAAAGTGGGCCATATTCACGGCATGCTCTGACTGCCTGAAGATCTCCCGCACCCGTGAACCCAGCTCCCTGCTAAAGCAAAACATGCGAGTCATGTGAGTCTGTTCCCATTGCTTGAGAGCCTTGTAGAAGAGATCGCGTTGCGTCTTAAATGCCCCAAACTCGTGCTGCCTAGGGAAGTTGTCACGCGAGTCCTTCTCGTGCTGGTAGTATACATTCTGCTGGGCACCTTGGGTATCCTTATGTAGCGCCGTCGTCTCCCGCTTGCACTGCTGCTGCTTGCGCTGACAGGCCAGCTCCAGTTGCTCCTGCAGCTTCTTCGGAAGCAACATGAGGCGTTCGTGCTGCAGCAGCACAGTTAGAGATTTGCGATCCAGTTGCAGTAGCAGATCTTTTTGGTGCTCCAGCAGCTTCGCTGCAAAGTAAATGCACTCCTTATGACGGGTGAGCAGGGCAAGTGGCGAAGCCGACTTTGACTCCTGCTCCGACTGCGGACTGTCCACTGCATCCGCAACGCGTATGTTGAGCAACTGAAGCGCATAGCTGATCTCACTCAACACATTTGGCACCAAGTTAAGATCCATCAGATGTGCATAGATGGCGGCCAGCAGGTGCAGCCGCTTGGCATTGCTTACATTCTCCAAGCTGACTGGAACATCTTGTGCGTCCTGCTCCCGATCCCGCTCCCTCTCGCGCTCCTGCTCGCCGCCGGCTACGGGCGCCTCACTCTTAATCTCCTGCCTGCGCAGCAGCAGCGTTTTCCGTGCTTCCTGCTCCAGTGCAGCACCTTGGCTGCGGTCCAGTTCACAGCTCTGCGAGAGACGCAGTAGATTGTTCTCATTACAAAAAGAGCTGGTGTCTCCAAAGGAGTTACAGGCAGACACATTTTTGCTAATGGTCATGGGCAGCACGCGACGGCGTGGTTTCTGTTTGCTGTTGCTGGTGTTATTATCCTGTGGTGTCAGCTTCTTCTTCGAACGCGGCTGGCTCTGATTGGGCGTTGTGTTGACCAAAAAGTCACCTAAGCTAAAGCTGCTACTGCCTCCTCCTCCACTTCGGTTTGTTGAGCGCTCGCTGCTTTGCGGCGTGCTGCATGCTTGGCCACCAGTGGAGCGACGTCCCTGTGGCGGTTGTTGTTGCTGTGGAGTCGAGACATTGCCCACGCTCAGATTGCTCAGCTGACTGCTGAGCTGGGACTCGTTCAGTTCTTGTTCTTTGGGCGGTGGCCTTGCCAGGCGCACGGGCGTTAGGCATTTGGGCGTATCCGATTCGTTGCTGATGCTGGCGCGAAAGTGCAGGTCAGTGTGCTGACGCAGTGCAGCTAAAAAGTAAACGGCGAAATCTTCAATGCTGCAACTGTCGCTCTGCTTACGCTGAAAGTGCGCCCTTAGTTTTTTTGATAGCTGAGCCAATTCAACGGGCTCCAGTTTTGTAAGCAGCTGATCCAGCTCCTGCTCCGGCTCCACTTCCTTGACGTGCTCCATATTCTGTTTGATTTATTTACAGTTATCTGTTCTGTTTATATTACGTTCAAGCTCTCGTTCTCACAACATTTTTCTCTCTCATTCAGGCTCCGTTCCTGCAACGGAAGATGAGAGAAGAGAAATTTTGCTTGTACGCTCTTTGTCTTTGTCTTGTTTTTATTTGTTTCATTTGTTTTATTATTATTCTTTTAAGGAATTTTTTTGTTGCCATTT
This sequence comes from Drosophila melanica, assembly GCA_004143765.1. Lineage (NCBI taxonomy): Eukaryota > Metazoa > Arthropoda > Insecta > Diptera > Drosophilidae > Drosophila > Drosophila melanica. The sequence continues at coordinate 61,426 of SCDT01000034.1, read as the reverse complement.
AGTATTTATTTTAATTTCGTTGTTCATTTTAAATATTTTTTTGGTTCCACACACACACACACACAAATGTAAATAAGCTACGAACTAAATTCAGATTTGTGTAGAAATGTAGATAATAGGTTTTACGAGGAGAGAATATATATCAAATTAATTAGAATATAATTTTATTAAGATAGGTGGTTAGTTTTCTATATTACCAATATAATTTCGTTTAGCATGCGATGGAGTAATAAAAGTACAAATAATTAAAAAAGCAATAATTCCATGATGATGATTAATGATTTTTAATACTATAAAGCTTTAGATTTTGTGTACCCCCATTGAAGAAGTGGAATGAATTATAATTAACTTTCTGATTAGAAAAAATCTCATTGAATGAATGCACATAGTATTTACATTCACATAAATGTATGTAAGTAGAACTGGAGGTCAGTAAGAAGAGTTTCACGAATAACTTCAATTGGCTCTACTTAAATGACATCATCGGCCATGGAAGAACTCTTCCAACGGGGTGGGTCGCTTCGAATATGAAGAAATGTAAATGTTTGCGTGTACATACAAATATCTAAATATAATTAAGTCACGCGAGTCTTTAAACGGCGTCACCCTAATATACGGCAGGAAAACTGAAATTGAAACATAACCTAGGCCCAAGTTTGAGTTTTGTATTCAAAGCAGCCATACAAAAGACGCATAGAAGCCCGCACACATATATTACATACACAAACGAATTAAAGGAAATTTAACTGTTTATAGTGGGTTGTACAAACAAAAACAACATATGAAAAAGAGAGAGAGAGACAGAGAGATAGAGAGAAAAAGCGAGAGAGAGAAAGCACTAAAACGCTTTCATGGACTCCGTGACATGAAGTACAATTTTGTTTGTACGAGCGCGAGCGCGCTCTCATTTTTGTTAAATACAATCACAGACACGGGTACAGATACAATTCTACACATGAACGATACACAGTAAAGCGGCAAAATACATTCACGCACACAGCCATTCACACATACATTAATTGAAGTGTCTATCAGAAATAGCTGGATGACGTAATGCGCGCAACTTGGAACTATGAGCAATGACTATCAGACATGAACGTTACAAAACAAATAATAATAAATTCATAAATCCAGTAAAATATAAATATATATTTAAACTGCCTAAATAAACGGGGTTTTTCGAGGTACCGGCAATTTGCGTACACAATTGCGCAACTTAATTCCACATAAACAAGCCGCTGACAAAGTCAAGGACATTCCCAACTGCACACAGGTTTTGCAAAATTTCAAATAGAGGCAAACAAAATGTTGGGGTGGCCATTTTTCTTGTAAACACCATAAATACATCTCATTGGTTGTATCCGACCCTTCTCTGTTTTGCTCTCTCTCTCTCTCTTTCTCTCTCTCTATCTGGCTTTCTCTCGGTTGAAGTTGCGGCACAACCCGATGACGTATACACAGCACAGACACACATGTACTTGCTTATAAAAAAATGCTTCACATGCAGCTTAGATACAGAATTTTGCACTCATTACACACTTAAAACAAGAAAAAAATTAAGTATGCAATCACTTCGTTAACGCTTTAAATAATTTAATAGTGATTTTTTGCACATATCCAACTCATAATTGGATTTCATTTGTGTAGAAGCGAGGGTGTGGCGTTGACCCGAAAAATTTTCACTGATACACCACACACACACACACACAATTGATGATTTTTAAATGTTATTTAAAGTGGTGTCCATGATGTTTGTAAATAGGAAATTATATGTAACTTACACTTTAGATCTCGCTTAGTCACTTCACAATTAATTTGTTGGTATAACTATTGATTTTCAACTTTTTTCTTAATTTTTAACGCAGCGCTTAAAATTCCACACAAACTGCACGGGAGCACTTTACAAATTGAAGTGTTTGGTGGTGAGACAACGCGATAGTCATAACAGAATATATCGATGGATAAATATCGCACGCGACATAACATTATGTATATCGGTTCTTGGCTACACTGTTGACGTTTTTATGTGAATGGCAATATATGCAGCTGTTAAACAATAGAAGGAAAACAATTCTAGGTGTGGGAGTACGATTGCAGATTTCAAGTTAATATGGACAAGGATAAGCAAATTGTGCCCAATCAAATTGGCTACTTAATACTTAAAGAGGACGGAAATGTACTCGACTCAGGCGGAGATCTAAAGAATGATGATCGCAGTGCAAATGTGATAATGGGCCTACTTAATCTAACCGATAGGCAAGCTAAGCTGCAACTTATTGCTTTATCATTTTTCTTTATCTCCTATTTCGCTGCAGCATCGATGAGAAATTTATGCCCAACAGCAGCTGTGAGCGCATTAGCATCGATTACGAGCACCACAGCTACAGTATTTGCATGTCCAATCGGCACATTTACATCGTGAAGCTGAGCAAGAGCCCAAACGGGGCCACAGCCAGTTCGTCATCCTCGACCAGCGTGTACAACGATGCCAACGAGGGTAGCAACACCAATCCGGCCAGCACGAGCAGCAGCGCGGTGCTGGCTTGAAAACGACAACAATTGACGCAGCTCAGCGCTTGTTGTGGCTTCTGCTGGCAGCAATACCGGCAGCCAGAAACGCGTCACAGGCAATACAATTGGAAGACGCCATTTATTTATCTGATACTGCTCTTTATTTGTCAAAAAATACATCATCTGTGAGCTCTTGTTCAAATATACGCTTTGCCTCCTTCGTCACATCCAACAGTGTGGCCTCGCTCTTGCAGAGGATGACGTAGTACTGTCGCCAGTTGCAGCGCCGCTTAACAACCCAATAATCGTTGGTGGTCTTCACCTGCAGCTCCTCGGTGGCCGCAGCAGCAGCGGCAAGCGCGTTGCCATCCTGGATGGGATTGGCCAGATCTGCGATGATGCTCATCACGTTGCGTGGTATGCTCTTCTGTGTTTTGGCGTGACGATAGATGTTTGTGTGATGCTTCAGGCTCTGCTCGTTGATGAACAGGTATTTGGGTGAGTTATCGTTAAAGGTGCTGTCCACGGCAGAGGGAGACGTGGCAGTGGCCATGGTTAGCTTTGAGACTTCGGTGGCAATGTCGCGAGCCAGGCCAGTCAGCTGTGGCCCCATGTAGGCGTGCAGTTCCTCATAGAATTCTTGCTGTGGAGCAGTTTGATTGGCTGCAAAAAAAGAGAATTGAGTGAGAGCTAAGCAGGATTCGAGTAGTTACCAACACACCATCGACAAGCAGGCACACAGTAACATTTAACGCACGATAGATGAGCAAATAGTGGGGCTTAATTTGTGTTTCCACTTCCAGAAATACTTTAGTCTCCTCGTCACTGCCCTTACGTACAAATGCCCCCAAACGATAGCTGTCATCATTGGCGCCTTCAGCAGCTGCAGTGGCCAAAATGTGTGCATGCAGGCTAAACAAATCGCTGGCGCTCAGCTTGCCACCGCAGACGACCTGGTCGTTGTAGAGCATTATGCACTCCTTGATGGCGGAGAAGGTGTCGCACAACATGCTGAAGTTGTGGGCGCGTAGAAACAGGCCCTTGTCCAGTGCCAGGTACTGGATTGAGTGCAGCATGTCCACAATGTCGCACTGAGCCAGATCCTTGAAGCTGGCCAAATAGCTATTATAAAACTGCAGCAGCTCTGCCGTCAGCAGTTGACGCTGCTCCTCTGCCGCCTCAGTCAACGGACTGGCAGTCAACTTGCCCTGGAGCGGGCCATGGTGGAAACGATACATGTGGTAGCATTGACGCAGTACGGCCTGGTATATCCGATCAGAGACTTCGCCTCCGCGATAATCGGCCACCTCGACGCCATCCTTTAGCTTAATCTCTTTGGGCACGTTGAGCACCATCACGAACCAGAAGCCCGCCTCCGGCTGATAGAACAGCTGCGTGGTCTTTTGCGTGTGCAGAGCCTTGCAGTCGTTTTCGCTGGTGAACGTTCTGGGAGATTTCAATCAGTGATGAATGATGAAATCATATCTTGAATGGGGGTCGCTGACTCACCCGGTAAAAGTTATGATAGCTTCACTGAGTCCCACATCTTTGATTTTTGTATTTAGCTCAATATCGTTTGGATAATAATAAAGGACCTTCTTGTGCTCCTGTTGATTGACCGCAACTTGTAGGCGTTTCTCTACTTCGGATTAGCTCAACTCACCTCACCCTCCTTCTGGCCTAGGCTAGAGTTAAACACATAGAAACTACGCAGCGTGATTTCAACACGCTGCAACACTTTTGCCATTTCGCTTTCAATTTGTCCAGCGGGTTCTTCTTGGCGAATATAAATGGGCAGCATTCACTTCCTAAATTCCCTTTGATTTGCACTGTTGCCAGTCACCAGAAACGCTAACACACTAAACAATATAAATACCATTCACAGTGAAATGTTACACTCTGCTAGCTGCCCTCAAAAGAGCTTGTAACATCGCTTCGTTGATACTCTTTTTATACTCTTCTAAGGTATTAACCCCGAGACTGTGTGCAATAAATGAACACATATCTGATCCCGTTAAACGCCGCTTCTTGATCAGTATGTAAAATATATGTATAAGCACGAACCTCTGCAATATCGGATCACTTAATTATACACTTCAGCAAGTACAAGTTCTTGCTTAATACATACGAGCTAAGTGTTAATTTTCACAATATTGCCCCTTTCCCCACTAAAATATTATTTTGTTGTAGAATAGTATAATCAATTTATTGCAATTTCTATATGGAATTTAAAGCAAGACAAAAGATTTAAGCCAGAAGAAACAGCAGTCACAGTAAATTCGGCTCAATGCTTGAACTTGTAATTTGGAATTTATTTCTTGCGATCCAGTGTTTTGCAGAAAATATCAATGTAGCAAACTCTGTAGCTTTTTGGGTATAAGTGTAAGATTCTTCGTTGAATTAATTCATATCGTGCACCGCGATATGTCTTGGAATTTAAATTAAGCTGAGCCGCCACCACGAAGACGGAGGACCAAGTGGAGGGTCGACTCCTTCTGGATGTTGTAATATCTGCATGCCACCACGGAGACGAAGGACCAAGTGGAGGGTCGACTCCTTCTGGATGTTGTAATCAGAGAGAGTACGGCCATCTTCCAGCTGCTTGCCGGCGAAGATTAGACGCTGCTGATCTGGAGGGATGCCCTCCTTGTCTTGAATCTTGGCCTTGACATTCTCGATGGTATCGCTGGGCTCCACCTCAAGGGTGATGGTCTTTCCAGTAAGTGTCTTCACGAAGATCTGCATGCCACCACGGAGACGAAGGACCAAGTGGAGGGTCGACTCCTTCTGGATGTTGTAATCAGAGAGAGTACGGCCATCTTCCAGCTGCTTGCC
>SCDT01000034.1:0-56022 GCA_004143765.1 Drosophila melanica | reverse complement strand
ATCTGCATGCCACCACGGAGACGAAGGACCAAGTGGAGGGTCGACTCCTTCTGGATGTTGTAATCAGAGAGAGTACGGCCATCTTCCAGCTGCTTGCCAGCGAAGATCAGACGCTGCTGATCTGGGGGGATACCTTCCTTGTCTTGAATCTTAGCCTTCACGTTCTCGATGGTATCACTGGGCTCCACCTCCAGAGTGATAGTCTTTCCCGTCAAGGTTTTCACGAAGATCTGCATTTTGGTAATTCTGGAAAACAAATAAAATTATAAAATAAAATTTTATTTCATCCAAACGATTAACACAGTAAGTTGTGACTACTGATAGATGACTAAGAAAAGTACCGAAAAGCGAGTATTTAGCTCCGCTTGCTTTGTCTGATTACATACATACACACACACGGCATACTTAGTACGTATGTGTATACACACACACATACCAAGTATGCCGTGTGTGCGTATGTATGCAAGCAGACAAAGCAACTTGGGATAAATACTTCCCTTTGTGATATTTTTCTTTCGTGTCTGTCTTTTCCACCCCCATTAAATTCGAGCAAAGAGAACCTTTGTCGACGGCCATTGTACTTTGCTGTATACGATTGTACATACATATATATATATATAATAGCCTACGTCAGAATATAATTTTCTATCTCTGTATATATTTACGCAATTAAGTGCGCAGATATATGCGTACATTAAACTATACTGATGAAATAAATAATTTACATAGGAATATATATATTATATGCAAGACTGTATATACATATATATGTATGCAACTTCTCGAATGTTCAATGACATCAGAATATAATTTCACAACTTCGAAAAATGTTGCAAATTATTTATATGGTGCGCAGATGGCACAAAAGGAAACTATAGAAGTAAAACATTGAGTATTCACTTTTAGACAAATAAAAAAAAAAATAATACGTAATAAAAATGGCGTAAATTGACTTTTTCGTTGCCCTAAAATCATTGGATCTTTACATTGTGAAACAAATATTACCTTATTAACTCACTTCCACTGTTTATTTTTTGCGTTTTTTTTTTTTATTTCACTCCCAAAATTAATTTTTATTTTATTTGTTTTTTCTGCTTATTTTAGCTGTTTCAGTTCACTTGACTCGCTTCACGATTGCATTGAGCGAATAAAAATTGTGCTTGGCTTTTTATAGACTGCCAACCGCAAAGCAAATGTTCAATATTCGGTGGAGAAATTTCCACACATATATAGAGTTGTCCTGCTTGCGCACAATTGTCAAGTACTTACAAACAATGTTTACACAACGAAAATGTTTAATATAAACTTATTATCAATAGTTTTAGTAAATAGAAACGTTAAACTTTCGAAGGCAGCCGAAAATAAAATGCAAAATGCGTTTTTAAACATATGTTTGATTCGTAATGCAGAAGTGAATTGGCCTGAAGCCATACATTCATCTCGTTCTAGCTGCGAGTTCAAGGCGAATTGCAATGTTGCCAGAGCGTTAGACTTGTAGCGCTAATTTAATTTGTATTTAAATGAATTTTTTTACTCACCCTCTACTTCCAATACGTTTTTTTTCAAGCTGCGTTTTTAATTTATTGCTAGATAGTATTTGCTTTTCTGCTGATATTTTACAATTTTCTTTTAGTTTAAGGTGCTCACGTTGGAAGTCGAACGCAAAATGAGCAAATATTATACTAGATTTTTCCTGACAAATATCTTTAGACGATAACTGTTTTCATGACATACTATTTTTATATATTTTATTATTTACACACACTCACCACACAATCAAAATATAAAAGAATTTTTAACAAATTCAAGACAAGACCTGTTTTACGTGCTGAATCGACTGGCCATGTAAAACTTTTTATTATTTTCTTACAACAACGAACATGACTTGATAAGCAGGGCAAGCTTTAAATATATACTTCAGTTTTTATATGAATATATAACATACATTTTTGTGTCGTCATGATAAACAAGTTTGAATTAACACTGCCATTCTGAGTTTAACAGCATTAAATATAGCATACGTAACCTTAATGCCTTTCTACCCATGACATAAAAATACCATACTAAATAAAGTTTAACTTGAACGAGAATTGTGACAGTCACGAAAAATGGTGGAGCTGGAAGTACTCAACGCTAAAACAACTAAGCCCTACGGCAAGATAAATGTGTCCTCCGTTTCGGTTTCAATTAGCGAACTGCGGGTTGCGATTCATAAGACTTTGAAGCAAACGCCGCATGCAGACCGCATATCGCTGTAAGTGTACAAACACACGCAACACATATATTTATTTATGTATGTATTGTGCAAAGTTGGAATTTTAAAATATGTTGTATATCTTATTAAAGTCGACTGGAGCCGCGTGGTAAGAGCCTTAAGGATACGGATTCAGTGGGATCGCTGAACCTAAACAATGGGGACAAGGTCTACATTAAGGATTTGGGACCGCAAATCGGTTGGAAGACAGTCTTCCTGTCAGAGTATGCAGGTCCTTTGATTGTCTACTTGATCTTCTATTTTCGCCCGGAGGTCATCTACGGCAAGGCAGCTGGCAATCCTATCTCACTGACCACTCAGTAAGTATGCCTCTGTGTGTGTGTGTGTGTTGTGTGTGTGTGACTTTCCCCAGAGTCACGCACTCAAATCGCTAACAGCGTCAGAGACGGCGGCAGCGACTGCGACCCGATTGACCCATGAGGCGACTTTGTGCGCTTATGCAAATTATGGATGATCACCATTGGGCTCGCTTTTACCTGGTGACTGCATAATTATTAAGACGCTTTCAACGACTTCGTTTTTCAATTTGTGTGTTTGCTTGTGCTTTTCAGTATTGCCGCTGGCTGCTATACGGTTCATTATGTGAAGCGTTTGCTGGAGACGATCTTTGTGCATCGTTTCTCGCACAATACGATGCCGTTGCGCAACTTGTTCAAGAATTGCAGCTACTACTGGGGCTTTACTGCGTATGTGTCCTACCACGTCAACCATCCCCTGTACACCTCCCCGTGCATGTGCACTGTTTGGGCTGCGCTGGCCGCATTTGCTGTGAGTTCCCTGTATTTAGATTTGTGTTAGAGAGAATTAACCTTTTTTATTATTATTACTCTATAGCTGTGTGAATTGGGCAACTTTTCGATACACATTGCTTTGCGCAACCTGCGTCCACCGGGCACCAAGGTGCGCAAAATTCCAGTGGCTGACAGCAATCCTCTGACAAAACTGTTCAAGTGAGTCTCGTAAAGTTCATGGCGTTTTATATGTATATCAAGATTATATTGGGTTTTCTTTTTGTTTTTCGTTTTCAGCTTGGTCTCTTGCCCCAATTACACCTACGAGATTGGCGCGTGGGTGTGTTTCTCGGCAATGACATCGTGCCTGCCGGCATATCTGTTTGCCTTTGCGGGTGCATTCCAGATGACTGTCTGGGCACTTGCCAAGCATCGTAATTACAAGAAGGAATTCAAGGACTACCCAAGGGCTCGTCGTGCCATTTTCCCGTTTGTCCTATAAACGGATTCATTAACAAATTGCAGTTTTGGCTTTTATGCTGTACACTTATTCCAATTCATTAACTAGAATTACTTGATTATTTGCTAAATATAAATGGGTAGAAGATTGTCAACCTTTGCCTTTTCGCTTAGCAATAGCATATTATTAACAAACATGCGTTATGGCTAATTTGTTTAGATTTCTCTTGGACTTTGACCTTATCGATAATAGTAATAGGTTTTTTTTATAACATTAACTTTTAAAAAACCCGCCAACCAGGGCTGAAGTTTATTATTAAAAGTGAAGTTGGCTGCCCCTTGGACGCTCTAACAAGTGAAGTTGGCTGCTGCCGGTGGCATTCTTTGTGTTGTTGCTTTTGTGCCGGCAAACAAAAAAAGCCGAAATGAATTTGTTTGAGGAGCTGGATACATTGGATCCCAGCTCAAAGCTGGTGCCGCCGCGCATAGAGACGCCCACACCACACAAAATTGCCGTTTTGATTCTGCTGAAACAGTATGTGCGGGTAAGTCCATCCGGCAAAACGACATCTAAGTCCTTGTCTAGAAACAGCAAATTCGTAGGACAAAAAGAACTCCATGGACACGGGCGTCACGATGCGTCCACAGAAACGTCGCATGTTCTGCATGCTAATGTTTAAGCTGGTGCAGGAGGCTGACATGACCTACAACGAACTGCACAACTTGCTCACATCCCGACCATATAAACTGGATAACCTGATGCTGGAGTCCTTTGAGAAGGCCATGTCCGAGTTCTGTGGCTCCGCCAGCATTGAGGCGCTCTTTGACTTTGCGGAAATGCAGAACATAGACATGCTGCTCAACGAAGAGTACGGCGTCAGCCAGTACAGCATGGTGGGCGTCTATGTGCGACGCATTGGCGTGGTGCTGGAGCGCTTTACCTTTGCGGAGATGATGTGCATGTACAGGAACATCTGTGCCTATTATGAACGCGGCATACGCGCCCTGGCAATTGGTCCACGCAAACTGATCGCCGGCGGAGTGCTCCACAGGGTAAAAACGCCGCCGCCGCCGTCAGCGGCGAGCAATACCGAAGGCGTTGCCAAGAAGGACGTGGACACCGAGAGCAACATTGAAAACAGCTCACTCAGCAAATGGGCACCCAAGCAAGCAAAATTCTTTATTAACCAACAGTCAGAGCTGCTTGATCAGGACGAAAGCAGCGCCCTGTCACCGAAGCAGCTGCAACGCAAGGTGCAGGAAATCATCCAAGATCTCCCGCTGAACACGACATCATACTTTCTGGGCTACATGAATCAGCTACGCGTGCGCGACTACTACAATGCGCTGTCGGCGCTGCATCGCGCTCTTGACCGGTCGCCGGTGCGTCTGATGAGCCAGGAGAAGGGCTATCAGTACTTTTGCATTAATTTGGCCGTGCTGCACGCCACCTTTGGGCATCGCGACGAGGCACTGGCCGCACTCAGGGAGAGCATTATGCTGGCGCAGGAGCATGGCGACAAACGCAGCCTCAATTTGGCCAACACCTGGTACTGCCTTCTGCGCGACGAGCTGCCGCTCTCGTACGTGCAGCGGAGCGTGGCCGACATTGGCGATGCGGATGGCAATCTACTGCAGAACTACACGCTGGCGTTGCACTTTGCCGTCAAGCTGGGCACTGTGGCTGGCTACCAGCCGTTGCGTCTGTTTGACCTGCTGCAGCACAGCGATCACCTGACCAACCGCAACAACTTGGCCAATCATGCCTCCGATGCCCTGGCGCTGCGCAGTGCCGTATGGTGCGCCTATGGCAGACACGAGCTGTCAGCGCTGTACGCCCAGCTGCTGCTGTCCGTCCGGGATCGTTGCAACAGCGGTGGGGCCGCCGGCCTGGGCAGCGCTCTGGCCAGCTACGCTATGTGGCTGCACCTGCAGGGCGAGTTGCGCCTGGCACGCGTGCTGCTGCATCGGGCACGCGAACAGCTGCCGCGCATGCCCAACGCCGAGTGCTGGATGATCAGCCAATGCCATGTGATAATACAGGCTGGCATCTACCGATGCCGTTGGCACGACGCCCTGAAAGCCTGCGACCAGCTACATCTGCTCGATCCCGCGGCTGCCATGCAGCAGCGCGCCGCCATTTATGTGGCCAAGCGAGAGTTCTTCAATGCACGCCGGCTGCTTGACAAGTTGGCGGCAAAGCCAGCGCTGCCATTTCTGCTGCGAATGCGCGTCCAAGTACTGCTGGCCTATTGCAGCCTGGCAGAAGGCTGTTTCTCCAGCGAGGCGGTCACGTTGCTCCTCCGCGTGGCCGAGGACATGGCCGATTCGCAGATGGACTACGAGCTGGCGATGGTGGACATGCTGCTGGCACAAGTGCTGCTGATGCTGGGCCTGCCGCAAAAGGCGTACCAAGCCGTCAAACGCAGCATGGACGACATCCACATCAATGGCGGGCTGTACGAGCGTGCCAAGACGGACTTTGTGTTTGTGCGCTGCCTGCTGGCCATAACCTGCGTGGAGGGGCGACAGGCTCAGCTGTTGAAATCGCTGGATGTACTGGAGCGTGCGGCGCAGTCGTTCAAGAAGCTGTCGGCACACGCCAAAGTTCTGGATGTGTATGTCTACTTGGCCCAGCGTTTTAACGAGTATGGAGATCGTGCACTGCGCAATAAATACGCCGGAGAGTTTCGACGCTATTTCATGGATCATCCCATACCACGCGAGTACTTGGGCGGGCCGTGATGTTAACTCTTAATAAACGTATTTTTATTAATTTGTTTAAACAGTAATTGTGGTTTTGATGTGTAGGCCAACTACAAATACTTGTACTAAACCTTAGTTGAAGTTCTGCCAACCGCCAAGCACAGTTATGTCCGAAACGGGTCCGATGATTATTATGGGAATGGGTGCTATGGTTCAGCGATGGTAAATGCTTAAGGCGTTTGCTTTGACTGTGGCTTCTGTTCTTCAGCTTCTTGTTGGAATATCTATTGCTGTCTGTATGTAATTATATTTACTAACGGGAATCTGGACTGACTGATTCGACTTATATTCTAGCGTGTGGCGTAATCCCATTGTTATTGTTTAAAGAGTCCCGCTGGTAAATCGAACTAACGATGTATGTGTATCAAATGTTAATTAACGAATCAATGGTAAGCTGGGCGAAGGTCCAGTTGCGGCCATGGCACTGCCAGGACCAAGCAGCACTTGTTTCTGCTGCGACTTGTGTAGTTCCTCCATTTGGGCGCGCTCGGTCTCAAAGATGACGGGAGCGAACAGAATGACGGAGCTTGTGAAGAATATCCACGATGCATTGCACGAGAACTGGTAAAGACTGCGGAAGCTCTTCACCGTGGCACTGCCAACTGCGCTGGCTGCATTGCGCACCGACTCCGGGAACATTTCAGTCAAACCCATCATTCGCTCACCGAAGGTTTCATCCGGTTCCTAAACAAAACAAATGTGAGGTTAGAATGCAATGTGTATCAGCTTTGGACAACGCGATGTTTACAAACATCAAACGACGGGCCACTTACATCATCGTAATTCTCAGCATCCGTCTGCGGCTCATCATTTGCTGGCTGAAAAGAAATGCGAATGCGCACATTGTAATAATCAATAAGTACAAATGCAGAAACTCTGTATGTGTGTGTGCGCGTATAAGTGTGATAAGCAGATGGTCTAGTTCTCCAATTACGTGAGCACAATAAGCCAAACGGCGCTGGCGTTGGCTTGCCTACGCGCCCAACACTTACAATAGCCACTGTGCGGCGCTCTGGCGTCTCGTCCTTGCTGCCACCTAACGAAGACATCCCGCTATCCTTTTCAATGAACTCAATGTCAGGATCAGAGTCCATCAAATCCTCGATTTTGACGTTATCGGTATCCACTTTTGCGGCTTTATTTTCAACACTCTTTAAATATTATCTGGGCAATGTAACCCCCTCTTAATAAGTCGCGTTTATAACACAAAAACGTTAAATAATACAATGAACAATCAAATCAGTTTGCACTGTCGTTTTCGTTGTAAGAAATTGATTTCGTGTGTGCACCGCGAGGGTACTTGGTATCGTTCTTATGTGAACTGGTTCAGTTTACCAAATCATGCGAACGAACACTCAATTGGGTTGCAAAAGACTTATCGATAAATAGTTCGGTATTTAAGCAGTAATTTTAAGTTTTACTGTTCTTCTCTAAGATATTTGTGTGTGTCGTTGGTGAAAAGTTATTCTTATACTTACCTTGTCATCTGGATCGCTCATGATTTTAATGCAATTACTATGTCTTGAGGTTTGTTATTTTTATATAAAATATAGACGATATGCACAGAGTTTAATTTAGAAACGTCGACAAATTGAGCGACAATATTTTTCTTACTGAATGTTTCCTTAGTACTTGTGAATGTGAGATTGAAGTGTTGTAGTATGGTTTGAAATAAAAATGCAAAGCCTTCTGTAATTCTTTAAAATTGAAATGATATAGAAAACAAAACAAGAGTGATCTAGACCGGAGTGCCTGAGATAACCGTTTCAAGCTGCCGTAAAGCCTTTGAACCGCTTTGCATTCATGCGTAAACAACCTCACATACATACACACACACAAACACACCTACACGCATGCGCACCTTACTTGGCCGCTGTGCTTCTTCTTTCGCCTGCCCCTACTATTAAAAATGAGTACTTCGACAATTTCTAAGTCTGCAAGGGAATTTGACAAGGTATAAAAACAATACATTTGAGCGTAGTTATATTGTTATTTATTATATCCATATATGTTATCATCAATATCAATCCTTAAACAAAAATACCTATAATATTAATGTAGGTAAGCACATCTTAGATAATGTCTTAATTTTGCATATGCCATCCATTATGGTTTATTAAATAGTTTATTAATGGCATTCTTGTAACAAAATACAGCATATGTATATATAGTAAGAATATAGTTTGGTATATTATAGCATATAGTTTTGCATATAAATAATTCAAGCACAATTAGATGTCATAAAAATCTACATTGGCTAAGTACATTGGGGTATTTATTGAAAAAAGCGATATTTAAATACATTCATATATGTTTGTAGATCCAATGTTTGAAAACTTGAATTTGTAAATAACTTACAAAAATGTTTTCGTATGTTTTTTTTTATGTATCTGTACCTATTTCCGTTTTGACTATTTGTACCTTTGACCTTTAGTTATTGAAAACACAGGCTTGTATATTGATCTAAATATGTATATATTATTTCTAATTGTTTTTACTGACGTTATAAAAGACCATTTTCTTTCATTTTTTTTTATAATTTTTAAGTTAACTTTGCACTGCTCCAAACCAGAAAAAAAATTTGAAACCACTGCCATAGCCATTTTCGTTATAGTAAATCTTACGTTTTTTTGTAAATTTTTTTGTGTAATGTAACGGGACGGCGATGCAATGGACTTGAACTTTGCTATATACTTATCTATAAAATAAAAACCTATTTGCAGGAAGCAACATAGTGGAAGGTAGTTAGGATGAGTTCGTAATAAACATAGTGTCAATTAAATTTTGATTTTATTGGTAAGGCTTCTTTTGATTTTGTCAAAAAATTATAATTCATTAAATACAACTATTGAAAATTCATAACATTTATTTTTGAAGATTTTCAGTTTATTTTGCGATTGAATTGCATTTTGATAATTGTTTGCTGCTTCATAGACATTTTTTTTTTATATGTAATAATCTTCTTTTTTTTTTTTGTATCCATATATCTTTCAATAGGTTAACAATTACATATCTAGACATTTAATATAGTTCTTGTTCATTGTGTTATCTTTTCAAATCGAAATTGGTAAATTTTAATTTAAAATTCTTATTTAAATTTTATATCTTATATAACGTTTAATTTGATTCGCTTAGGCTAACAACTTTTAAACATTTTGTGGCTTTGTTGTTGCTTAAAACGCACACATATTTACATTTATGTGTGCACATAAAAAGCATATTAACTAATTTAAGACACAAACATATGATTTTTATTTTATTTTTGTTTTAAGTATGTATATGCAATAGTTAAATTTTTACATGCTCTGTTTTTGCCGGTGCAGCACCCTAAACACAATATCACTCACGCTCTCAGACTTATCCGAATTTGCATATATGTATGTATGTATGTAATGATATATGATTTATATGTTATGAATTAATTTTATTCTGCTTCAAAAAAAAAATACAAACTGTCTTATTATTAACTGAAGTCGTACAAAAAACGAATATAAAGAATCGGCGTTTTTACAAATGATTTAGTAACTAGTGTGTGTGTGTGTGTGTGTGTGTGTGTGTGTCTGTATCCAAGTGAATGTTCAAAGCTTATTCGAATTTTCCATTTGGCAACTCAAAATAGGATTTTCCATTCATGTGTGTGCTGATGTATCTTATAATTCCTTTTCATGTACTTAAGTTTAAATAATTATGTTTATGTTTTTTATAAAACATTCATGAATTCTGTCTGAGTATGAGCAATCGCTCAATAATTAATTGTTAAACTTTTGCCATCCATTTGAAATTCCGCTCAATAGTTCACTTAAAGCAAAAGTCTCGTAAACTCTGCAAATGAAGAAAATGAAATATTATTAACATATTTGAACAAGTATTAAATTTAAGGAGCTACTACTTGTTGTTAAATTCAATGCAATTTACACCCATTGACTAAGGTTATGGACTTTTGGTGAATTAACAAAATGACCATTTGGTGCACGCCTCCCAACTTTTATGAGCTGCTCAGCAAGAAAATGATGAAAGGCAGTTCCCAAATGGAACTTTGGGGATCCAACATTAATCGTGTTGCGCTGCGACTCTCTACGCCCAAAGCAATATGCTGCGTCAGCGAATCAAAGCAAATGGAATAAATTCGAATCACAGTTACCCTGGTTTTTGTGGTTTTTGATACCGGGCTGTTTGTGTTGGCAAGGAAAGGGTGTCAAAATGTGGGTATTTAATTTTCAAAATTATATTCTACATATACTTGAAGTAGTTTTGAAGTGCACTTTGCACGATTTATCTCTGTTATACCTCGTCTTCAACCATTTGCGGTCATAGGGTATAAGAGTTACAAAAAATTCGGCTGCTTCTGGCCGTTCATGGCGGTGCAAAGTAAATAAGGTAAAATAAATAAATTGCAGCTGCCAGCAAACAAGCAGATATGCGAGAGTGGAGGCTCCCAGGGTAGCCGCAAGGTCAAAGTATCAACTAGTAAAGCGACGGCATATGAACCTAATGATAAACCCAAGTCAAAGTACGAACACACACAAGCTAAATACGTGATTGTAGACATGGCCGGCACATACTTGAGTTTCAATGGGCCATCTGTGTTTGTGTTTGAGTGTGTGTTTGTATTAGTTTGTGTTTAGTAAATCAATTTAATGCTACGCAAGGGATACACTGAACGTGTCCTTAACCAACTGTTTGTTTTGCTTCTTGCCAGCCAGCCCGATAATGGGTTCATGATAGAGTCGAATACCCTGTTAAATCCTTATTATATGCTAGTTTTCTAAACTTGAAATTGCTAAATAGTTTCATACTTTGTTTTTATTTTTCTATAGGTCGAAATGAAGCCGCATATTTTTTAGCACGATAAGATTGCTGACGTTCTCTGTCATGATGTTCCTGTTGGATTAACATTAGAGAAAAAGGACTGTGTGGGTAAGCAAACGAATAATGCGCTCATAAAAAAGTGCGTTGTGGGTTTTGGGCGACTGGAAATGTGGGCGAATTGCGACTTCTATCGCCGCTGGGGTTATTCAACTTTAACTCCTGATTGCCGTGCCCTGTACCAGTTGAAAATGAAAAATGGGTATAATGGTTACGTGTAAACGTATTTATTACGCTGAAGAAGACGTCTATTCCAGATCGTACTTTAAACAGTGAATATTTGTTCATAAAGTGCGGCTTCAATCTGTTTTTATGCTTGTAAGAATAATATCGAGTTTTTGTTGCGGCGTATTTCATAGTCGACTCGACTAGAGCGTTTTTATTTGTTGTTGTATTTGTATTTGTCTGGGTAATTTATGAGTGAGGCTCTCGTCTATGGCTCCTACAAATATTGGCACAAGGTTATATACCTATGCGTGTTTGTCTAAGTGTTTGTGTTTTATGCTGCAGCTTGATTAACGCGCAGACAGTAACGATAAAAGTGAGAGTTAACGCTGGGGCTCGTCCAGCATTTTGTGGTTTTATTTTTTATGCGGCCTTCGCACCAAAAAACCCTAACCTCGCCTGCGTCAGTAATGTCCTTTGTCGGTGGAGCATATGTATGAGTGCATGTGTGAAAATTTACCCTCGTAATTGATGCGTCCATCTTGATCCAAGTCGGCTATTGCGAGCAGCTGCTCCACCTGCGCCTCGTTCAATGGCTCTCCAATCATTTCCATAGCGGTTTGCAGCTCATCTCGGGTTATAAATCCATTGCCATCACGATCGAATACTCTGTTGATTAGTGGGTGTTAATAGCGATAAGTCCGGACTGTGATTACAATTCGAAAATGGAGGCTGCTTACCTAAATGCTGCTATTAAGTCTTCGGTGACATCGTCGGCTTCATCCACCGGCTTGCTAGCATTGCTGGTGCTCTCATCGTGCTGCTGCTGATCGTCCCGCAGCGCCTGAATCCTGCCCACCCATTGTAGAAACTCGGCCTCGTTGATTAAACCATTGCCTGTAATTGAATGTTTAGATTAGACTAGTCTGTGTGCGGAGAAAATGAACGACTTGGCAGTAAGAGCTTAACTAAATACACGTTCCACAGCAAGCATTCCAAATTTCTATTCTATTCTTTATATATATATATATATATATTTATATAAAGAGTGTAAAGTGGGTGGAAGAGGAGATGACTGTAATTGAAAGCGTACTTTTGTTGTTGCTTGCTAGTTGAAAAATGTTTACACGCTTCAAGCGGCAGCTACGAGGACAACATTGAGAAAAACGGCCATTGTTATTTTCCATTGCACACACGCACATGCACACACACATACAACATGATTGCCAAGTGCAGCGAAACGTTGCCTACTTTTGTGCACACCAGGTAGCTGCCACCCATTGTGGTCGCTCTTTAACACATTTGCCGCTTAATACAACCACTTTTTTGAGCCATGAACATTAATATTCCACAGCCGTAGGTACCCTGTAATTTCCTTAAGTTTTGCTCTCTTCTGTCCCTTTTGCCCAGACTTGCGCCGAGACTTTTATAATTAAGTGCACAGATAAAAGAAAGTAACAACCTTTAGCGCTTTGCTGTTTGTCTACTTCCGGCAACAAGAACACCCCAAAGGCCTTGACCTTAAGCACATAGCAAACGCCTAGAGATGCACTGAGCTAGTGTAATCGAATCGCTTTAACCTCTGCCCATATAACTTTTGCGGTGATAAGCTCCAATTATATATATGTAGATATATCGTTGATATTTATTCATAAAATAATGCGACCCTAAAGTAAGAAATTTTTGTGATTTCGTAGAATTTTTGTGTTTTTGCTATGCTAATTACTTTTATGGCATACTATAGGGCTTTTCTTTAGAATTGCCTTTTTGCTTGCAAAAATGTTGTGCGAACACAAAAAAAGTAATTGTTTCTTGTTAAAGTTCAAACACAATTTAATGAAATTCTTTAACTGGTTCTACAAATATACAGTTGTGGATAGTGTTTGCATTCGATATAAACATAAAAGGCGCTGTAACTAAAATATTTTCCAAAACATTAAATCAGGTATTTTCCATAACTTGTAAAGTTGCCAAGTTCTCAGTGCCACGCAAAAGCAGAGCCATTGCCAAGGCTCAGCCCCAATCTGGCTGAGAGCAGCCTGTCCGGTCGAAAGGATAAAAGTACAAGCAAAGACTCGTTGGCGACGTACCAGGCAAAAAAAAAACAGAAAATATCTACAAAAAATGTTTGGTAATTACGCCCCACCCACACCACCGAACTGGTCCACTTCTAATCCCTTGGAGCCTTGACCTTGATAAAGTATTCGAAAAAGTTTACGATGTTTTCGGCACCACAAGTAGGTTGATATACGCGCGTGGGTGGATGTGCGACCGGCTTTAGTACCCTTTTGTTATTATTGGCATTTGGAAATTGCATTTAAAGTCATAAAACATGATAGCGTATTGATTCAGTTAGACAATAACAAAATCATTTGGTTGTAGAGATTATTTTATTGCTTTCCCTTATTATGTCATCATTAGTTGTGTGTCTCTCTGCGCGTGTGGATATCCTTACAAGTCATTTTGTATATCATTATCACCCATCATCATTATCATCATCATCATCAGCGTGAACAATCCTATAGCTGCTTTGGGCATTAAGGATTTAGCTGCAGGCTATGACATTTTCGCGAAAAGCATTTTCATTTGTCTGCCTTGGTCGGGAGCCTGAGCTGAGGATTTTCCGGAATGTTGTCATTCCATTTTTAAATACAATACGAAATGTTTGCTTGTGCCTCGCGCATTCGTAGCCAAGACAAGTCCAAGGATAATGAAAACGACGGCGCTCTTGATGCCATTATCGTCCTCCTTATTGTCGCTAAGGACATTTGGTCAATGGCAGCGAGTGGGACGAATCCTTGTGTCTATTTCGCCAAATGTTTTGCCAGTTACTATACACATCTTGTCTGTAGTTCTGAGCTGCAGGCAGCATGTATTAATCCATAATTTTGTATACCCTGTACACATTAAAAATGAGCGAGAATGGGTATGTTGAAGTTGAATTTCTCCCACCACAATTTTAGAGAATATTTGACATAGAGACTCAACCCTATGAAAATAGCTCTGTTAAATGAATTATAACTAAATATACATATATATCCATATAGAAGCACCAAATTTCGTGAGTAAATTCCCTGATTTTTAAAAATATATAAAGATTATAAAAGGTTAATTCTCGTGTAGTATACATAGATCAGAACAGCTCACTTTTCGTGTCAGGCACCCTCAACTGAAACACGTTAACTTGTTGTCGCATGATACTGGCCATTGCCTGCAGCTCTATTTAGTTCTGGCTTTGATCGATGACTCCGCGTATTCAGTTGCTCTGGTGACTTTGGGGCTTAAGTGTTGCCTGCTGAAAGGCTCTTTGGGTTAGTTGCCTATTCACTGTCTGCGATTTGCTTTGCTGACCATTGATAATAACATCAGGCGAATAATTAAAGTGCATATCAAATTGCAATTGAAAACTAACAGGGAGCAGATAGATGAGTGCCAAGCACGTTGCAAATCAAGTGCTTAAAGCAGACCGCAAGTAAACAGCAGCCGAGTCGGGGCAACAGAGTTATTTTGTTGGCAATAACAAACGGCTACGGAGGCTGTCAAAGCACTGGACTGGGCCAGTTGCACCAACAGCAGTGGCAAATGGCAACAGCTTCATGCCAAACTGCAATCAATTATTGGCAAATGCACCTGCTACTGACCTCAACAGCAACGTGCGGCGAAAACGGAAGTCTGCCCACAAAGTGCTGTGTGAGTGTGTGTGTGTGTGTGTGTGTGTGTGTTTAAAAGGTTGATTGTTGCCTGTTTGCCTCGGCTGTCGATGTCTCCCTCTTTCTGTCTCTATCTCTGTGCTTATCTCTATCTCTGTCTCTGTCTCTCTCTCTCTCTCTCTTTCTATTTCATGTTTGTGTGTAGTTTCAGTGAATTTTGCTTATAAAACATGCAATAAAATCTTCGGACACATAAGCATATGCAATGGCAACTGAAAGCATCCAGCATTCGAAAGCCAATGGACATCTATATCAATGTGTGCTTTTTCTGCGAATTGGCGGCATTTTTGTAAAATAAATTAACTGGTATCCGACACACTGCGGCGAATGTTATTTGGTTTTCAATGGCTTCATATGAAAAACCAAATTAAATTGCGCCTTCAAACTAAAGAAAGCAATTTTCGAATAAATAAAGAGAATAGTTATTTTTTATACTTTCGTTTATCATTTTTTTTTTCGATAGCTTGCTTCGTTTCATTAATATCGATAATAACCCATTTGTAACTGTTTTCTAAACATATCTCGGAGACTATAAGAAATAGAGGCACCAATAATGTATTAAGTTTGTTCGTGTAGGGCAGACGGAGATTTTAAATACCTTAGAATTTACTTAGAACTGTAAATCAAATTCTACAGACTTGCGCCTTGGTTTGTGCATACATTTCAATGCTCTTAATAAGTGTTGAACGTTTTATAAAGATCATACAGTTAGTTTAGAATTAAATTAAGAATTTAGCTTTTAGATTGAGGGCCAAGCGCAGCTACCGAGTAAAGTGCGTGCGGCGTGCATTTATTTGTGTGTGTGAGTGAGTATGTGTGTGTGTGTGTGAATTTGTGCATGGATGTTTGAATGCCATGGGGGCGGTCACAACGGGTACCTTCTCACTTGTATGGAATGTTCTTTTCTAATTTAAAAATCAACAACAGCCCATTTCTATTAGGACTTTTAAATTATATTTTTTCGATAAAAGTGAACACAGTCAAGAATCAATTTAATCACTTCGCTTTGAACTTTGCCTCATTGATTTTTCTGCCTTTTTCAGGCATTAACGTTTCAATATAATTTTCTCAACCATTTTCCACACATTTCTTTCTTGCTTTTGCAGTGTTTGGGTTGTTTTGAAGGGGTCTTCATCGGAATTTGGCTGGTATCTAAATTAGTATTTAAATTGGTCTATTTGATGTGGCCCGTTTTCGTATGCAAACCAACTAGCCGCAAAAAACAGCTTAAATGGAAGTAAACGATTTCAATTTATGCAGCCAGCTTTGGAATAGGGGGATTGGAAAAGTGCATGTTGAAACTGTTTGTGATATTTGGTCATGGTGTTGCGCACACATGTTTCAAGGTATAACCTATAAACACACCCACATACTAACACATGTTTAACACACTTGGCTAAATGTTGCCTGTTTGGATTTTGGCACCTAACAGTCGCAGGCACGCAACAGCAATTTGATGGCCTGGCCAACAGATTGAATTGATGTGTGTGCTTGTGTGTGTGTGCAGGCTAGCGCATAAAATCACGCAAAAGCAATCTGTACAGCAAAGCCCATTTAAATATATATTTTTAAAGCATTTTAAGGACACTTTCAGTGTCAGGCCAAGCGCTTTTCGCCATTTTTAGCGTTAATTAATTGTGTGCGGGCGTTACCGACTACGTTATACCCGTTCACGTTCTTAATTATTATTGTTATTTTCACAATTTTCGGTATATTTTATTTTCTGAGATGCAGGAGTGACTAGCTTTAAAACTGCGGAAGATTTATATTTATATAATTTGCGGGGACAGGAGCTGGCGCGGGCGGAAATTTGGAAATTGTGAAACAACAAATTTTCCAAACTGAGTAGGGTTAAATGATTTATTTTTTTAAAAAATTAATAAAATCCTTTCCAAAAATGCGTAGATCTGCGTAGACTTCAATAATGCAATTTTGACGAAAAATTCGACCCCCTCAGAATGAGGTTAAATGTTGTTTTTTTATACTATTTGTGGCCAGCAAAATCGATTCGAAATACAAATTCGCATTTTTAGGTTAAAAAAAATTTTTTTTTTTTAAATGAGTAAGGGGGGAGTACATGCTTTTTTTCAAAAATATAAAAAAAATTTTTTTTGTAAAATTCATCGTCTTTAAATGTAGAACTGATCTTAATGAAAAAACATGATCAGAATGCCATCAAACATGAAAATCGGTTCGGTTTTGAGAAATTTATGCGTATTTCAAATATGAGACCTATGGGTCTAAGAGCTTTACATGTCCAAATTTTTCTGAATTTTGGCATGATTTTTGACCAAAAATTCGACGCCCTCAGAATGAGGTTAAATGTTGTTTTTATGCTCAGCAAAATCGATTAATAATGAGTCCAAAAGATTTACATCTTTAAAATTGTGGGAAAAATTCATATGTTTTCGACTTGCGATTTGAGGATAAGAGGACAATTATATATCCAGAGTTCCAAGTCTCTACTTTCAATAGCTCCGAAAAAATTGTTTTCATCCGGACGGAAAGACGTAAAGCATGACGGAATTTGCACAAACCCAATAAACTAGTTTTACTTCGTGAGAGAGTATAACCAGCCTAAGTACAAAATGAAACTGTTAGCCTCACCTCGCCGCAGCCAAGTGCTACTGCTTATGCGACAATTGACCCCTATGTTCAGGTCTAAAAGTTCAGTCCCTTGCGTGCGGGTACTTGGCAGCGACACATAAAGACGAGCATAAATAACTTAGTAAATGAGGGGGGCCAACTTGGGCCATTCTTCTAGCTGGCTTCCACTAGGCGGCGATGAAAAGCATCTAAATCAGCGCCCAGTTCGGGGGAATAACAGCGGTGTGGATGGCTGGAGTGGCCTGTCGAACGTCTGATTTTGAGCCAATAATGAAACCCAAGGAATGTAAATGAAGTCATAAAGTGTACGTTTTGCGTGGCATTCAATACTTTTGTGGCAAATTGAGTAAAATGTTTATAGCAGCGCAAAAGCACGAGGCAAGAAACCCATTTTTAACATTTATGCTTTTTTAAAGGAAGTACATATCAAGCTAAAATAGCTATTCCTTATATTTTTTTTAAAATTCAACAAACAGTAAGAACGTTGCAATCGGGTGTAACCAGCGTTTGAAAGCAGTTTAAACCAGTCTAAATTGTAGGTTATATATAGATTGGAAGTTTTGGTGCGTCAGTGATGTGGCCGGAATTTTTCTGCTCGATATTTAGAGGAGGTCGTCAGTAAATAAATTTAGCATTTCGATGAAATGCGTTGTATGCTCACGTGTTCTTAGCCGATGTATAAGTATATATCTATGTACATGTGTAAAAGTACATGTCGTCCCTGCGACATCTGTCAGCGGCAGACACGAAAACAGCTCTCGTGTGCTGTCAGCAACAGTTGCCTCTTGTTATACGATACGATGTTGCACATGTGCCAGAGTGTGTTCTGTTATGTGCTATATCAAATGCGAACTGTGCGTGACTGTGATTTCAATTTGCAGCTTTTGTTTGAGCCAAAAGAGTGTTGTGCCCTAACCCATTTGACCCACAATTGATATGTTATTTACGCAGTCAATGAAATATTATTTAAATTAATACAACATCAATTCGAAAGTAATTAATAAATTTGTAGATGCAATTAACATTGGCTGAAACAGTACGCATAAATTACAATTTTAAAATATGCGCACACATGAAAATTCCTTTTAAATTGATTGCAAAATTCAATTTTCCGGCTGGCTGCCATAATTTCATTTTTATTTTTTATATGTTTGTCAGCGTAAAAGTAAACATGTAGAACGTTGCAGTCGGGTGTAGCCGACTAACACCATTTTCTTAAAATTCAAATCATGGTTAGATTGCCATCAAACATATTAATCGGTTCAGCTATGTCAAAGCTATGGGAGTTTGAAATTTGGGAGATGTCAATCCTAAAGCTAAACATTTTCAAATTTAACCTGCCAATCTTATCTTAGCGCTATATATGAAGCGGAATAACACGAGGATATGTTCCAAGTTTCAAGTGTAACAACAGACGGATCAACAGCAAAACGTACAATACAAAAACCGAATATACTCATTTCACTTTGTTAACTAGTATAAAAATATAAAAAGCTAGAAGCAAAATATAATGCCCGTCAAAATAATATCACACAAATTAAATCAACAATGTGCGGCCACAAGGCAAATGCCAACGAATAAAACATGAACACGACAGCGAACAGGAGGACTAGTCTACTCGGCGGGGATGACAGGCCTGCCTGCCTGCTTGCTGCCCCTTCAGCTAGGACCCACTCGCAAGGCTGCTGGAGCTGGCCATTGCCATGGCTAAGAACTAATAAAATGCACCGCTTAAAGTAATGGAATCTTGGAATGACGTAGCTAGGGGAATTTTTATAATAAAAATCGCATTACCTAACGAGTAAATTAAATAAAGAAAAAAAAACTTTGTAAATTAGCTTAATGCGGATTGGCAATGGCTACGCCCTTTTCCGTTTATCATCGACTACCCACTGAGAGCAAGAATCAATGTTGTGATTAAGTGGTAGTGGTGGATTGTATAACATTCAGGTGAAATAAGGCAATTAATTAGTTCCACGTCAAAGACTCAGAAATGCAGGACTTACACTGCTTATATGTCATATTGTATACTTAATATTTTGGCTGTGGCAGCTTAATTAACGTTTTAGTACTGCGTGCTTTCTTAAAAGGCGACTTACACATTAAAACGACTATTGAAATGTATACATTTTCTGACACACACTCACACACATACACCCCAAGTACCTACAAGTTGTAGTCGCCAATTGTTGCTTGGCTTTAAGGCAACATTTGTTTGGTACATTTTTCGACCCCAAAGCTGAAGTGGTCTGCTTGTTGTTGTTGCTGTTCTAGCTGCTGCTCACTTCTGGTTAACTGTGCAGCAAGTGGCACTTACCTGAATGGCTTGCCTGACGTATGAGATCATGTATAATTTCATCGCGCACATTTATGCCCAGATTCTTCAGCATGAACTGCAGCTCATTCGCCGTAACTCGTCCATCACGATTTCTATCTAAAAGATCGAATGCTGTGCGTAGATCTGCAAGTAAATACAATTTATTAAATATAAACTTATTTAGACAATTTTTTAAAAGTATTTATAGTTCTCGTGGATAAAAAGCTTAATGTTTTATATTTATAGCACGACGCCCACAGACTTGACGCGGTCGGAAATGCTTTTTATTGCCTGTTACATTTGCCCAAAACCATTATACCCTTTTTGCTCATTTGTAATGGGTTCAGGGTATAAAATTCCCAAAAACAGTCATAAATATCAACGACAGTTTTTCGCAGAAAGTGCGTGATTTTTAATGGTAATTTTAGCCACAACGCAAAAAGCGAGGAGGCGATGGGAAAACCAGGGAACGACGAAAATAATTGGTCACCCCTCAAGTTCATATTACTATGAATATATGAAAATATAAGTAAATAGTATATATGTTTATTTGATTTGCTTATATTTATGTATGTGGCATCAAAGCGCTTCTGCGTATCAGCTGCCTGATTAAAACATGAGCGGAAATTGCTTACGCATTGGCTTTGAGCTCGCTCTTATCCTGATTATCCTTAAGCCACGTGAGTGTGTGCCTAGTACTGCAATTAAAGCAGAGTTTGTGGCCTCGAGACGGCAACCTTTCAAACGTATTCATGTGCGCCGTGCCAAGACAAGACCCGAGTCTAAGTCCTGGGCGGGAAGGCCTCAAAAACGCCTTCGGCACAATTTCAAGGCCAAATCGATCAAACTTGCAGTTGAATTAGTTGCATGGCACGCTTTTGCCATAATTATCAAAACAGCAAGCGAACTTATAGTTTTCCAATCAGAGAAAACTTTTCTCGCAGCTTAAGAGCAGTGGAAATTATATGCTAGCGCTACGGAAAACGCAAAATGCTAAAATGCATTTTATATATGTATGTATATGTATATGCATATGCATAACTTACAAACACTGTAATTGTGTGTGTGCTTAAAGCATTTCCGTCTGCAGCTTTGTTGTAACCAAATCACACACACCCTTGCACACACACACACACTCTGAAGTGGCTCGTGTGGGTGTTTGCAGGGATTGTAATTGCACACGTGTAAATACCTCACATATTGACACATTGGCACCAATATTTCGCACAGCAACTTCAACGAGAACGACAACAGCAACAACAGCAGCTATCGCAACAGTTAGCAAAGGATGATGGTGGAACATATTGGGGTTGCCATTTGGCACTTTTGGCAGGCATCAGTTTTGTTTTCTGTTCTCGGAAAATTCCACAAAATGTACACAGAAATATTTCTTCAAATGCAATCGCATTTCACAGCTTAAGTTGAAAGTGCAGCAATCGGATAATTATTTCGCAGTGTGATAAGGTGTACACAGTGATCACTGAAGAATTGTGCCTTATATTAAAAAAAAATATTATTTCGTTTCTTATTTTAAAAGTATAGACTTATAATATAATTTAATTATGGGTGTATAGCACACATATAGATGTTGCAATCTTCCACACAACGTAGATAACTGTTCTAGAAACAACTAAATTGAATATATAGCTGACTATCAAATACTTTTAAGCCGATCCTAATTAAGGGCCAATTATTCGCCTGACGGACATGAAATAAATTCGCAAACAGCGTAAATATTTGCTAATAAGATGCCGTGCCAATCGTGAAACAACTGTCATCTGTCAGATAGCACACACCTGCCACTAGCCCCTTGTTAGTTGTCCTTTTGGCTTTTGATTTGACGCGGTTGCAAATTTAGCTTCAGTGTTCGGCGGTTGTTGGCCTGACAACCAGCAGGCAGCGTTAACCAGCCGTGTTAAGTGTTGACACTTGCAATTATGACAAAGTTTTTAATTGCAAAATTAAATCAGGACAATGACAAAGTTGAGTTCCTGGCGCTCGTCTTCCGGTGACCAGCTCAATGTGCAGCCAGCCAGAAAGTTGGCAATCTGTAAATGTCGTAAAGACTAATTGCAGCAACCACTTGACAGCTTTACCAGGCAGCTAGGAGAGCTCCCACTCCCCACTCCGCCTTTTCTCTCTGTACACCAGCTCGCATATTAACAACACTTGCACCTACGCAGCTGGTTGGCCAAGGGGCCATGAAATTTGACACAATTTCCTTCTGTTTGATGGCAAAAAGTTTTTCGCATAAACATTTGTTGTTTGCGTTTCTTAGCTCATTTTCGCTTTGTTTTCTACTATCGCTGTTGTTGCTGGTTGTTGTTTTGCCATCGAACTTGATAATTGCATGACGGTATTCAGGCATTGCTCCAGGGTCCCATTGCGTTAGTCTGGTGACTGCCAATGTAATTGAGTTGGAAAACTTGCAAATAGTTCCATGCGCGCACGAACTCGTAAATAACGCTGAAACGTTGAAAGTTTTCCCAACCGACAAGATTTTCCAAAGTACAATGGCAAATAAAAGGGCTATTGGCCCAGCTAGTAAGCTAGTAAGCTGGTAATGTAAAGAAACTTACGAATATTTGAAAGTGTCTAAAGTTTTGGGCTTTTGTTGAATACCGAAATTGCAAGAGTAAGTTGCTGAATTTATAAGATAAAAATTAAGAATTCTCCGAAGTCCTTAATCTGCGTGAGCTTTACATTAAACTCAAGTTGTTTCCATTGAACGTTTTTATACAATGCCTGTCAGACTCCAAAATAGCGAAATTGTCGTGTTTTCTAACACTTGAAATGTGTCAAGTTCAAGTATGCGTAAATTGTCAAGTGTTGAAATTGGAACGGAAACGGCAACGGGCAACGTGCTGCATTTATCATTTCCTGCATCCAACTCAGTTCACTTCCTCTCAAATAAACTGACATTTTAATAAAATCTCAGCAGCATAGTTGGTTTAAGATATAAAGTCCTTTAACAAACAATAATAGAAACATCAAGTTATAAACTAGATGACCAAACGGGCAACAGAGCCGCTGTACTGTTAAAATAAAAGTAAAACCGATAATAATTTTGCTTCATCGATACGAAAATTGTTGGTAATGCCAATTAAGCTGCCTGTGGCCAGCAATAAATAAACAAAATGCTATTGTTGATTAGATTGGCAAATGCCTTTAAATGAGTTCTGTTATTGGTAGCGTGGGCGGCTTGACTCACTTTGTATATCCATCTATTTTCCGTGAAATTACTTCTCTTTTAATATTTTCGCTTTAACTTAATGACATAAATATTTCGACTTTCTTTTTACATATCACGAGCTCGTCAAATGTTTAGAATAATCAGCTATTTAAATTGAATCTAGAAATTCAGTTTTTTTTTTGTTATTTGTTAACTATTTTGTTGTCATTAATTGACACAAGCACTCATTTTAACGGAAATTGTGTTGCATGTGATATTTCTATTGTTGAATCAGCAGACAAATTATACTTGTTACTCATTGAGTACGTACATTTCATTATAATAACTTGTATACGATTAGATATACTCGTAATACTGCTGCTACAGATATGTATACCCATTCAAGAGGTAGTCCAATTTTTTTACGAAGTATGTGACTCATAGATCGAGGCGATCTTTTAAATATATAGCATTTATTTTTCATCAAATTATATATATATATATTTATATAAATATATGATTGTTTTGTATGAACAATTTTTAGTTTTAAGTTTTTAATTTGAAACCAGCATTATATAAATAAATGAATTTTCGTCGATACGAAAAATTGGTAAAAATTAATTTTTTTGTTCAAACTACGAACTTGAAATTAAACATATATAACGAGCATTTTCCACATATTTATATATCGGCGCCTTAATTATCGGCGCCTTAAGATAACCGTTATTTTTCGTTTAATCATTCAGTTGACAGCTAACACATCCATGCACTTACATATGTATGTAGGTTGATTACTTGGTAACAAGAATATTTTTAAAGTTTTTAAAATATTTTAAATGAATATTTATACTCGTTCACGAAGTGAAACTAGTATATTGGGTTTCTGCAATGTCCGTCATGGTGTCCGCCGGGATCAACGCAACTTTTTTCGGCGCTATTGAAGATTGTGACTTAAAATTTTGGATACTTATAGTCCTCTTCCAAAGATTGCGACGTTTATATCCCAAGTCCACTAGAATTCGGATGCCCCTATATTTCCTACCTCCCCTCTCTCCCGCCCCCAAAAACCGTGAAAATCTATATCCTGCACAGTTTTCAAGCTAGACTCCTCCTTGAAAGATTGGGGATGCAATTTTACTGACCAGAAATCTCTATCTTAAAGCTAAAATCACAAAACTTGGCCAAAAATACCGAAATTTTCCAAAATAACAATAATAATTAAGACCGTGAACGAGTATACCGCAGTCGGTAACGCCCGACTGCAGCGATGTTACTTATTTATATATACTAAAGTTATAAAAAAAATAATTGTTGTCCATACTTAGCTCACCTCGCACTTGACTTGCGATTGCTTTGTGATCCATTTGTGTAGATTTTCGGCAATTTTTTCAAAGTGCTTGTGTTTATAGTATTTATAGCCCGCGGTACTTTGCGTTCTTTTTTATTTTATGTATACAATTTTTTTGTGGCAATATTATTTTGCGAATGTACTACTTGTCTTCTGGATTCGCCCAACGTGGCGTATGAGTAACAGTATTTGCTTTTACTCTGCGCGTTTTTTAAAAATAGCAAAGAAAAAAATATTATGATTATTGTTGTTCTTGGCAGAGCAGAACCGAGCAAGGTATTTTGAATCATGTCCATGTACATGTAGACGCATGTATGTTTATTCGATATATTGTACTATAATTAAATCAGTTATGCATGGATTTATGTGAACTTTCACGCTTTTAATGGCTGGCTTTGGTCTGGTTATTGTTTGCGTGCCGACTCACGCATTTTAATTGCAATTAATTACATACGAATCAAATCTAATTGAGGTCAAAGTGCCAGCCATTGGCAAGGGGCAGGAAGGGGACGAGGGCCGCAGACTGCTTTTGCTGCATCAACTTTGCATCAACTTTCCGCCAATCCGTTTATATGTGGATGTGTGTATATGTGTCTGTGTCCACAAGTTGCGCGCGTTTGTTCCCGTCGTGAAGCGTCGCTTTGCTCAAAGGTCTTTCACTGATCAATCAAAATATTTCTGAAACTCCCTTTAAACGTTTCACATCTTTCAACAATTTATAGCCTGTCATTTGTCAAATTATGTGGTTTCGTTAATTACGAATACGTTGATTCTTCCCAAATTTGGTCTGTCTTGGTAATTTTCTAACTAATTGACTTATATTAATTCCAACATTTTTATGGCTTTGTGTGTCGATTTAAGAGGTCTCCTTATCAAAGACTTTGACAGATATTGTGCACATGCCCTACTGTCCTCCCCTCATTATGAAACACAGATATTAAATGCACATGAATGTTATGTTCCTTAGCTCTTGACCTCATAATATTCGCTTCATGGGACAACTGGCGAAATGAAATTTTAAACCTAACCGACAGTAAGTGCCTCAAGCGGGTGACATAACAGGCCCTGTTGCCAAGTCCCTGGGTGCAGACTGCAGTCCGATAAGCGAGTTGTTGTCTCGTATTACTCAGACACTCCAAGGACGCGGCTTGGTTCTGTTGTTGTTAGTAAAGTTCAAAATGTTTAAAAAGGCGCGTCATTCAAAAGCCAAAAGCCAATCTGGCAGGCGTGTTAATAGTCTGACACATTTATTGCATTAGCGGCTTGTCAAATGCATTTGAAATTAACCAGTTGTCAGAATAAACATGCATGTTCTTTATCAGTGTGCAGCATAAAAACAATTCTGAAATTTGGACAACACAGCAATTTGCTTTGCTCTGCCAAGTGTATGAAATGATTTTTACAGGGAACACGCAATTTCACAACACGCTGACTGAGACTGAGATTGGTGTCACCGATACCGAAAGACCAAAAGATTGAAAGATAGCACACGGATAGTTAGTTAGTTGTTGTTAGTTGGTTGTTTACTTAGAGACGTGCTGGGACGCCGTAGTCCGTATATCTGCTGTTCACAAGCGCGTCGACTTCGCAACTGAACTGAATTGAACTAGAGCCGAAACTGAAACCGAAGCGCAAGAATGCTGCTTGACGATGGTCTTGTCGGCGCCATTGGCAGTAGCTTCGGGTCTTCGGCTAACATTGAGGGTGGTGCTTCGGCTGATTTCATTCATTCATTGCTAGGCAACAACGTTGCAGCTCATCATCGGCTGTTTTGTTTTTGTTGCTGCTTTTGTTTTTATAGCGTTATTCTTTAAAATGTATGCTCTCAGTTTTGCGCGCTCTCTATTAAAGTTCCGCTCGCGTCGCGTCGCTCTTGGGTTTTGTTTATTTGATACAGTGCGAAAGCGGGCTGGAAAACTGTTTTTGACGGCGCGTTCACGTGATAAATTATAATTTTTTTTTAATGCGCGTTGATTATGAAGGACTTGGCGCTTTGTGTATGGAACTTGACACGTTGTTCATTTATTTTCGCGGACCTTTTCATTAAATATCAGAACTTTGTATATTGACCTAGCATATCTTATTAATAGGAAATGATTTTATGTATCGAATTTTTTATATCTCATCTTCTCATCTTGCTACGGCAGCTATTTTTTATTAAATCATCACACACGGCACCCTGTATACAACTAGAACCCTTAGGCAACCATTTGCAAGGAAACGGTTTCCAATGGCCTTGTCAGCCGCAACCGCGAAACATAACGACAACAGCCACCAACACTAAAGTGATGAGTACAGAATGCGAGTGCACTCTCTATCTCTCTCGTTTACGTTCAGCATGTGAATGAGCCTTTGCATGGGAAAAGCCACAACTCTCATTTGACTTTCTCTCCTTCTCTCTATCTCTCTCTATCGCTCTCTCTCTTTTCCTTGGCGGCCATGTGTTGGCTCAGCGAATGTTTGGAACAAAACAAAATGTCGGAAAACGATTTGCGGCTGTTGTCAGCGGACAGAAGCACAGACAAAGACGGACGCAGAGGCAAAAGGC
This sequence comes from Drosophila melanica, assembly GCA_004143765.1. Classification (NCBI taxonomy): domain Eukaryota; kingdom Metazoa; phylum Arthropoda; class Insecta; order Diptera; family Drosophilidae; genus Drosophila; species Drosophila melanica. The sequence goes on along the minus strand of SCDT01000034.1, from coordinate 29,058 downwards.
AGCAGACAGCACCAGGCAGAAGTGTGAATCTGTTGGAGTGTATATTGGCTAGGGAAAATGGCACGTAACGGTTTATGCAACAATTTTGTTGCATTTTATGTAATAGAGTACAATTAAAATCGTACACGAAATTAAGGCACCGTTGCGTATGTGTAATAACGTTAATCCTCGATATAAATACATTTCGTTTAAAATATTATTTTAATTAAGAGAATTTAACAAGGGTATTAAATATTCATTTTTTGTAAGCTGCAATCATTTGGTCTAGCTCTTCGTTATCTGGATGAAGGTTTTATTTTTTTCTCGTGCTACGATGAGTTCACTGAACTGAGCTCAGCCCGCTTGTAACAAGCACTGGGAAAAGATTTTTTAATTGATATTGATTACGCAAAACTTTGGGGCTTTTAAGAATACTGCAATAATTCAGGCACAGCTCATTGCAATTTTAGCACACTGCGAGGCACAGCACAAAGAGTGAAAGCGTGGAAAAGGCTTTAAAAGTAAATAGGCGAAAAGCTTAAACAGCCGACGTTGATAATGAGTGCAAAAGTCACGCAGCATGAAAACGTAATGAAGTCACGTGCCAAACGCTAGAAGGCCAAAGCCTGGCTGGCCTAAGCCTGAGTTCTCTTAGCTTAAAATGATTGGCGTATTGTTAACGCGTCATATTTAAATATATAAAACGACTTGTTCCGAAGAAAACTAAAGAAAATATTTAAAAGATATAATTTTCTTTAGTTGGCATGTTTTTTATTCTTTCCTCTTCAAAACTGAATTTGCTTTACTTTGGTTGCATTTTCGGTGTGGGCTTTGCAGCTCTTTTGTGTTTTACCCACTCAAGTGAAGCATGGATGTGCATTTTTATCTTTAGTCGTATTTGATGCACAAATATTGCTTCATGATGCGTTGTCCATGCTTTTAACTATTTTTTTTTTTACTGGCTATTAAAAGGGTTTATCGCTCTGTATATGTACATATACATACAAACAAACATTAGCAAAAATCAATTGACAGTGAGGACGGTATTGAAATTTTTTATGGATGAAACGTGCACTTTGCTAAAAGGCTCTTTTAAGTTGGTTAGCAGTCAGAGGGCAAAAAGCATGGAAAAGCATAGATGTATTAAAAAAAACATGATTTTGACTGTTCCCCCATATATTTTTCTTGTATCTACTTTTTTTCAAAAATATTCAAAAAAATAAAACAAATATCAAATAATGTTCTGTTGCAAACTTTTGTGTTTTTCAACCATATTTTATGTGTGACATTGGCAAGGAAACAAAAAAAAGGACTAATTTTTCAATGTGAAGCCTGGTTTTTTAATTGTTCTCTGGCAATTTGAGCAGCCATTCGTAACTCAACTCTCAAGAAAACTCAAGAGCGGCTAAAAAAAATGCGAATTGTGCGCAAAAAGTTGCGTAATCATAAATCAACATGCAGGCGTGTCCAAAAATTGTTGTTGTTGTAGCGCTTGTCAGTTTTCATCAGCAACAAATTAACTGCCAACTGTCGACGTTGCTGATGGTGATGGTGATGGTAGTGTTGATGGTGTTTCTCTAAGGTTGTGTGTGTGTGTGTGTGTGGGTGTGAATGTGTCTGAGGGTGTTGGCCACCCACTCCTCACCCTTCACGCACCACATAGATAAATTGCTAGCAATTATTGCGCGGGTGTGTTTGATGACAAAACGTTTAATTAGCTTTTTAACGCGGCAACAAATCGACATTGGCTCGCTGCTCGGCATTGAAAATGTAGCTATACGGATTTACTCATACTACCCCTCAAGCACATCGTGATAGTGGGCCCACACAACACAACAACAACAACACAAACAAACAATATTTTTAATATTTAATCGGCTCTTGGACTGAAGTCCACGCGCGCAACTTGGTCGAAATACCTTAAGTTCTTTGGCAAATACTCACACTTATCATCTTGGCTCATAATTGTGAAATGTGGGTCTCTTGATTAATTAAGCAATAACTAATTTTATTTATTTTTTTGTCTGTCAATCACTCAATCAAGCAATCAGTCAGTCAGCGTACAATTTACATCAATTCGTCGTTGCCTTATTTCGATGAGAAGCGCGTTGGCTCATGTTGTTGTTACCGGGACATGAGCTGAATATAGTCTGATAGGTCTGGGTTAGGCACTGGCACTGTAAATGCTGTATGTGAAAGCCAAATGGGGGCCGTGCCGCACGATTTATCTACGAAAACTCCAAGATAATGACTAACTTTTTTTTTTGGGCAACTTGCTCACTTCGTTAGGGTATACATATAAATTCAAAAAGAGGGAGAGAGGGACAGAAAGTGAGAGAAAGATAGGTAAGAGTGTGTGTATTCGTTATATTGTATTATATTTCATTTTTGAGATAGCCAACAACACAGCCGGAGCACCTCTCGTGTGTTGTTCAGTTGATAGCTGAGATAGTATTACGAGAACAAGGCTTTTTATCAGTTCGAGCCTCGTGGACAGCGGGAGAGGTTGTTAGCCAGCCCTCTGATTTCATTAACTTTATGGATGTAATGCAAGTAACTAAAAATACACACTTACCCGCGTCGGATCGTACGTGTGTGGGTTTATGTCGTAATATATTTTTTGCCAAACGCTCTTATTGCTTTGATTGTCGTTCTTTATTTGTTTTTGTTTCTTTTATTTGTGACAGATTATGAGATACGAAAGGCCTTACTCCAAAAAAAGACAAGTATTTCTGAGCTATAAGTGGGCTGCTTCACCAACTGCAATCAATACTCTACAATTGATAGGTCTTATAGTTTAATTGAATGATTTTTGATTGTGAAAATCGAAAGTTATAAAAATTTCAATGATGTCTAGGTAAAGATATCGTTAGTAATGGGGCCAATATATCCTAACTTAGAGTTAATCTAAGGCAAAAACAGAAAAATCAATTCTGCTTGACAAGGTCATGGGAGTTTAAAGTTGATCAGTTGATTAAGAAACTTAGATAACTTGGGTCAACATATTTTTAGCACCGCGCCAAATCGTTTTAGTTCTCCAATATAAGTTGGAGCCAACAGTTCAGCTTTTGATTAAGTTGACAGCGGTCTGATTTATTTTTAAAGTCACTTAAGTTTGATAAGGCCAAGGGCCAATGAGTAAAGCACCTGCTAATATTTTTATCTGAAGATAGTTTACTCATATATAAGTAATGCAAGCTGATAAGTGTTTGATCTACAGACGGGCAAGACAATATGTCAGCAAAGAAGTGAAGGTTGCAAACAAGATGTGAAAATGTCGTTGAGCATTACTCAATTATCACAGGTTTTTTGTTATGTGAGTTATTTATCTCGTTGTTTTGTTTTTGTTTTTATTAACCAACCAGATTTATCAGGCTGACGACAGCCAGTATTAATTTTTATGATGATGACAACATCCTGTCAGGTGATTTTTAATTTCCAGCTGAAATTTCACTTAATTTGCACTTGGCTGCAAAGGCTTAACCCACATTAATTAAGTTGTTGGTGGCCAAAAAATGTTGGGTGAGATTTGTCACGTGATTTGCAGCTGTTTGGTAGCCAAGAATTTGTTATCAGTGAACAAGGAAAGCAAATTAATTAAATTAAATTCCTGATTTAATCTAATCGAGGCGATTAGACAACTGCATGGAACTGTGCTATTGGTTGTCTCTTTTTATGTGTACCGAGATATTGCCGGTGCCAACTGAAAATAGCATTGAGAAATGAGCGAGTTAAGTCGGATATCTGAGGTGTCAGTGCACCTGTCGTCTCTGCTGCCAAAAATAAACGATCTGTTTAACAAACTTTTATAGCACTATGAAAAATGAAAGCAGCAGCAATGTCTGCAATCAACAACACTACACAACAAAACAAAAACAACAAAATAAAACAAACAAGAGAAATACCAAGCACAGCACAAATTAATTTTAGCATTTAGCGACACGCAAAAGGCGGCCACGTCTAAATTTAAACTTCTTTCAGTTCAAAAGTGCAAGCGAAAAATAAATGTAATATGCACTGCAATTTGTTGGCCAGATAACGTTTATATATATTTGTTTTTCATTAATTTTATTATACAGACAATTATGCTTATATCAAGAAACTTATACTTTATGGCGAATATTAAATGTAATACGGTTTTAAATGTTTTCTTATTTTCATTTGTTCACGATTTTCTTTCTTGTTGTATTATTACCAACTTTACTTACCTTTAACTTCGACATCTGTAAATGGTTTCTTTTTAACAGACTGCGGTTGTTTATTTTGTAGAAATAAATAGCCGGAAATTAAAATAAAAAAACAGAATAGTAAATTAATATAAGGTAGATTAAATATAAAAAGCGAAATATTAGCAAACTCGATTTTAAAAACTGTTTAAATGGTTATGTCTTGCCCAAATTATTAAAAATTTTTGATTTCAGAATCGCCTGTGAAGTTGAGTATCTCCTAGTCTAGCACTGCCGACTAAAGCACTCTTGATTGTTGAACTTTGTATGTGTTAAGATTGGAGTTCTTTCGGGGCGAAATTCAAAGAGTAAAATTTTGGTAAGTATGCATGTATTTTTATTTATTTAATTTATAACACTTTTTATTTCAGGTCCAAAGCAGCAACTTTTAAATACCTAAATGACTTTGTAAGGTAGTGTATAAGAATAATTTATTATTTTTAAAAATAATAAAAAAAATAATAATACAACGATCATGATAACAACAATACTACGAATTAAATATATTAAAAAATTTTGTAAAAAGCAATTTAATAAAGAACTTTGAATAAAAAACGCATCACAATTAGCTGGATGAGAAAAATCCTTCCAGAAGTATCCGATTCCTAGATGACCCCATAATTTTTTGATGTCATCGATGTCATCTGATAGAGTTGGTCCTTACGAATCTAACGCAGCAAATCTTTTGAAAATCAACAAGGATATGGCCGAGTTAGAGCTATTTTTCTAAACAGGACATCCTTTCTAAAGCCATATCTCGGCCAGATCCTTATGGATCCTGGAATGAAATATTTTTTTGAGCTCACAGGAAGAAGGACTATCGATTGGCATTCAAAGATTTTCAGGATTCCACCAAAAATATTGGCAACATTTTTGATAAGGGGGTAGGTCGAAAATTTGCTTAAAATCAAAAAACACGTCCTTAACTTGGCCATTTTAAGGACTATCGCAATGTCCTTTGGCAAGCTGACAGTAATTATATCGCCAATTTTGAATATCGAATAAAAAGGACGAAAATCCTTCCAGGAGCCAGGATAAAATGGCATTTTTGTAAATAAAAAACTAGCAATATCTCGGCCGTATCCTTGCTGATCCTGGCGAGTCTTGTGCCAAACAACGCGCATTGATCTGGTCTACCAGCTGACCAAAGGACATCAAAATCGTCCTGTTGGTTTCCGAGATATCAAGGATTTTGCGTTTTTCGCCAGTTTCCTTGCGCCTAGGCAACTGAAATTTTATAAGTATCCGATTCCTAGATGACCCCATAATTTTTTGATGTCATCTGATAGAGTTGGTCCTTACGAATCTAACGCAGCAAATCTTTTGAAAATCAACAAGGATATGGCCGAGTTAGAGCTATTTTTCTAAAAAGGACATTCTTTTTGTAGCCATATCTTGGCAATACCCGTAAGGATTGCAAATTAAAAATTATACCGCATATTCGAGCCATTAAACATAATCGGTGGAAGGTCGACAGAAAACATTTGAAATGTGCAAAATTCTATCACATACTTCTAAGGTAGAAATTTTGAGCCGCCAAGGTGCAAGATTTTAACGCAAATTCTATCTGAAATACTAGGCCAACAGAATCGTTAGAAGGTCGCCAGAAAACATTAGAAATGTCAAAAATTCCATTGCATACTTTTAAGGTGAGTTAAAAAATTATGCGATAATACAATTGAACTGCATGTTTTCAAGGGCGCCAATCATAATTAGTGCAAACCTTTTTTTTAACATAACAGACACAACTCATGACGCTTCATACAGACCAACAAAAAATGCTGCTTAAGATGTGGGCGGGAGGGGGTGGATGGGTAGATATAGCTGAAAAGAGCATACATATTTCTTGACCATATTCTTGCGTGTTATGCAAGGATTGGTCACTTTAGGTTCACCAGGACTATACCATTGGTATGATTACCAAAGATATCGGGTCATCTACGAACCAACAGTTTTAAATTTTTCATCCGGAAGTCTATTTTATGACCATATATAAGTCCGATTTTAGAACGATGCTCCGCTTTCGAATAGTGTAAGTCTGTAGAATCGATCTGCATTAAAATTTTTCGATTTTTGGGTTTTCGCATTTTCGGCAGAAATTATTGTTACTTACCCTTTGCTAATATGATCGAATTAAGTCAAAACTTAGAATTTAGATTTTTTGAGCCAATCGATAGTTCCGATTATTTTATCTTTTATTGCCCGAGATATGGAGGACTTAAAAGGTATTTGATTGGAAGATACATCCTTATTTGACCGATATATGGGCGTTTTTATTTGGAAAACTGTTAAGCGGCTATAGTCCATCGAATCGATTGAACTTAAGCTAAATGCACCTTGTTTATTTTATTGGGTAATTTAATAAATTTAACACGCCCAATTTAAAAAACAACAATTCCATATAATAGGGTTCCACTTATACTATCTACTATTGTTGTTGCACTCATAATTACCTTTGTGGCACGTTTGCCAAGCAGCGCTGTTCCCAGCATCTGTAAAACAATACCAAAATTAATAAAAATATGTTTTGTCAATAAAGTTTTTTAATAGACATACTAAGCAGAGTCAAGCAAATAGTTAGTATAGTCTCAAATTTATTGCATACTTTTAAGCGCACCGAAAAAGCCTAAACATTTGATTGGGACAGATAGACCTTTTTTAATTGAGTGTAACTATTTCGTAAGTTGAAAATTAATTTGGCAAATGAAGTGGTTCTTGATACCAAGTGTTGACTGTGCTTCGCTGCTTTTATTTTTATTTTTGACATTTGGTTTATTACGTCTTTATTTCAGCACCCATTTGGGTCTTCGTGTTGTAAATGCTATTTTAATTTTACAGTAAATTTTATTTTTGTGCAAAGAATTCGTGGTATGTGTTATGTGCTAAAACAGAAAAATCAAATAGGTCACTGACAACAAATAGAATCAGAGAGAATTTTTATTTGCAATTTCCACGTGGCAATTGCACATGAAATATTCAACAATTAGATAAGTTGATGGTTTGTTTAAATAAGTATTTGATTGATAGATCTATTTGCTATCATGTCTTTGAATTGGATCGATTGCTTACTATACTTCATTGATTTGAAAACTGCAATATTTAAACATAAATCTGACGTTAATTTTACATGAATTCATGAATTATTTTATTTTGTAAACATTATGCTTCGAAAATGTTCTTAAAGTTTGCAAGCCATCTGCTCATCAGTATGCATGATGCATACGCGTAAGGAAAGTGCCCTAAAGCTGTTAAAACCTTTGCCGATGTTAGTTGTTGAGCGGCAACTTGATGTAAACATACATTTAATATGCCAAGACAATCTCTATTCTTTTGCACGTTCATCGAGAGAGCAATTTTTTTTAATTTATGTTAAAGTCACTTAGCATTACAAAACAATAATTTTCTTGTTTTGAAAAGTATAAATAAATTGAATAACTAATAGAAATTAAAAGAGATTTCTATAACATTGAATTAAAAACATATAAAGAAAACAAAAGATTTTAATAGTTTGATCTAACCATTTGTTTATAATAGCAAGTAATTATTTTGGGAATTATCAGTATGCTCTTCGGCACATCATATTTTCTACTTCGTGCTCTTGAAATACTAGAAAATTTGCAGAAAAAAGCTAATAATCGTTGTTGTTTATATTTGCAGAGTGAATTTTTGTTTAAACATTGGATTTTTAATGCCAAAGAAAACATTGAGCAGCCGCCGCCTGACGACGTATCTTGATGCTAAAATGAAAAACTCGCATAAAAGCGCATATCAAAAAGCCATTCTGAATATATGTGTTAAAAAACAAAAAAAAAGCAAACTATGTGATTAAAAATGTACATTGGTAAATAAAAAATATTATTATCGAAATTTATATTATCTGGAGTGGTTAAATTTCAGCTCAGATATTTATATTGCCTCAAGGGTTGGATGATATTTTTAAATTACATATTCATTTTTATTTCTGTGAGCTTAAGATATATTTAAGTTTTAAGTTCATAACTATTAAACTGTACTGTACAGATTTTAGGCTTCAAGTGAGAAGTAATTTATGAGCTGTCGCCTAGTGACTATATTTACAAGCTATTAAATGTGGCGCTAATAATATTGTACATATTATTTATTGTCTGCATCGAAGGCAGCAAAGCAGCAATTAATATTTGCGCACGTATTTAAAATGTACTGTATACACGAAACTGCTTTAGTACCTGCCAGGCGAAGGCTGCTGCCTCGTTTTTAAACCAATTTAATAAATATTTACACAGTTGTTGGCAGGTTGCTTAACTTCGGTTGGGTTCAATGCGATTCAGGTTAGCGGGCAACATGGAACATTTAGTTTCTGGGAAGGATTCTCATATTGTGTTCTACTCACCTTTAGCTGCTGACGTAGTCCGCTCATTGGGCTCATTCAATATTGATAAAAGAGAAGAGAGCAAGCAGGGAAATGACAGCCAAAACAAATTGCAACAATTTTATGTGCCTTGTGACGGTGACGGTGGCGTATGGGTAATATTTATATTTGCCCTACTTTTGGCTGATTTTGGTGGCTGTGCTTATTTGTGATTGATTTATAAACAGGCTTTGCTTTAGTTTCATGGAGTGCTGTTAACGGTGTCTTTAACTATTCACAAATTAGCCAAATGTTTACAAGTTAATTTAATTTAATTTTTGTTCGCGATCACTTCTCACTTGTGAGGGTCGCTCTTTGTTTGTGTGTTTCTTATTTGCTAACTGCGCCGCGTGCAATCAATTAGTAAATTGCCCATTAAAAGTGAAAGTGCTTAAACTTAATTGCCCAGCAAGTTTTGTGAATTGCCAATTTCTATAAATAATTTTTTATTTAGAAAAATTTTCAACGATTTTAACTGCACTACAAATTATCGCACCAGAAACTGTGATTATTTTCCTTTTTATTTCTTTCAGTTTTTAATTTTATTCGAGCCGCGCGCGTTCTGCTTGACGATCGTCTCGCAACGGAGTCCCAAACAATATTGAGCATTTCATTTGCCTCAAACGGTCTACGGAGGCAGTCGAAATGTTGGCGAAACAACTAAAATATACAAAATGTGGGCGCGAGACGAGCCAACAAATAAAACAAAAAAAAAAAAAAAACAGAACGAAAAAAAAACAATAAAATAAGAGAAATTAAGCTGAAAATGAAAACAAAAACAGCTCAAAAACCGGCAGCTGCTAGACAATTTGTTGTTGCTTTTCATAAATTTTGAAATCATCGCATCTCTTCTTTTTATTGTTCTTGCGTTTGCCATTTTTCTTAATTTTCATTTGTGATTTACTCTATTTTCTTCGTTTTTTTTTTTTTGTTTGTGTCTTCTTGTCAACAACAAAACAAGCATATATATATGTATGTTGTTCCTATGACGGCTCGGAATTAAAGTAGCCACAGCCAAATGGCACATATGTACGTATATTTAAGAAATCTTTGTGTATCTGATGGATTCATAGGTACATTATATACTGGGCATATATGCACAGAAAACATATTTAACACAATAAAAAGCTGTCTTGGAATCTTTTTAAATCATTTGTTCCTCAAACCACACTAGATAAAATATAATTTATGATTTTTCGCATGCGTTTTATATAGGACTCATATAGAAAATCAAATAAAATATCTACTGGCAGCAAGCAGCATCTATAAATGTGAGCAAGTCATTCAACCCGGTTGCAAAAATAAATCAACTGCGTACATAATGCAATTTCGAAGTTAAGTGCGTTTAGGTTGTCATCTTCTTTGGCTTGCATACGCTGCGTATAAGCTATTTTTAGTTAGCTGCCCTGAGGAAGCTGATGGCGCACCCCGCACCCTCGCACCTTTAGCAGAGTAGTCATTAAATAATAATGTAAAGCGCAAAGAAACTTGGCAAGTGCAGCGAGTGGAAGCCAAAGAGGGAGGCCGCAAAATAGATAGAGATCAACAGTCGAACAGAAAAACGCATACATAAATAAAAACAGAGCAGGCGAGAGACGAGCAGAGCGCTTTGATAATTTTTAATTAGGCAGCTGTCGTTAGCTGTCGCATCATGCGGCGTATACGCAATGCATGCGCCGAAGGGGCCTCAGTCCAAGTTGTACCTAATAGCGTGTATACTGTCAAAACATTATTATAATTATGAGGCTATTTTACTATGACAAATCTCTGCATATAATCAAGTGTTTGCCTGTCATTTAATTTGTTTACAAACCGAACGCGAATCGTGTGCCTGGATTTATTTAGCAAGTGACGCAACTGAGGAACCTAAACGACTTTTGGCATCGCATCACTCAGTCATTTGAGCCATCAGAGAGAAGCTAGTCAATAAATCCGTCTACCTATTGCTAATATTTACCAACTGTGCTAGCGTAAACAAATTTCTTATCAGCTTGGGAAGATCACTAAGCACATATGTATTATATATTTAAATTCTAGCTTGGCAATTGACTAAAGTACCGCATGGAATATGTGCCATAAGATCTCATCGCACATGCATGAAAATATATATTTATATATATATATATATATATAGATATATATATATCAGTATTTATATTCATATTATGCATGGCAGAAATTATGAGAAACAGTCGGTTGATGTGCCATCAATAGTGTTCTGCTTTTTGGCAATGATTTATTTCAACAGCCTTATGAATTTCCATCTCTTGTTGGCGCTGCTAATATTCTTTCAATGTAAATATTTACAGGGTTTATTTTTGAACATTTTACAAATTGCACAAATAGAACGGCCAACTCTATATGTGTTAATATATGTCTATGGGGTATACATGTTATGATCACGTTCGATAAATATTGTGAGACCGCTTCTCCGCAGGCACCATTGTGCGCACGTTAAAAATATACACAGCTCTATGTGACACATATGTGCATGTATAGATGCGAATGTATCTATAAAGAAGTGCTTATGGGAGGAAGTTGACAATGCGAGTTAACAGCGCGTAAATTGATGCCGTTTTAATGAACATGAGAAGCATTTGGCAAGTTAGCTATAAAAAAAAAAACGAATAAAAAATGAGATAACAATAAGAATATCACACATTACTGTGTTGAATGGAATCATCAGCTTAAACACATGACACTGTGCATTTTACTATATGCAGTAAAGTAATTTTACTAATTGCGGTCAAACGAAGCGTATAGTGTTTAGTGCAAAAACGAAAGTCAACAAAGTAAGTAACATTTGATTTTTCAAGTGCTTTCCCGACTTAACTGCACTTACAGCAAACGGATTCACACAGTTGCCTTGCTCTTCGGCCACTTTGGCAATTTCAATTTAACAATCCCGAACAACAGCGACACAGTTCAAAGCGCAGGGTTCGCGACACTTGAGCCTACTGTTATTTCTCACAGTACTCTTAAAAATTGTTCGACATACAGAAACGATCGGAGAAAATCATCCAAACGGCAGCACAGTCTAAACGCAAATGATCATCATTCGCGTTCGTTTGTCAAACGAATTTCTGCTCTGTGCCATTTGGTTTGGAGGTGGCGTTGGCCGCCGTCGTTGTGTCTGTCTCTTTTGTCTGGCCGACTTGTGGGCGTCGGCGTCTAGAAAAAGGTGTGTACATTGTGGGATAACTCATTGTCGTGGGTTTTATTTGTCTCGAAACTTTTAAATGGTTTTTTGCCTTTCTCACATATCGTTTTTAATCACTTATTTATTACACCACATGCGCAATTTTCCAAAGAAAATTACCACCCAAAAAAAAAAAAAAACAAAAAAAAAGCCTTTCTCATCTGTGTTTTGGCTGATTCCAATCGAATTAAGGCAGTCCAATGACGAGCGCTCACTATATAGTATATAAATAGACAACATTTAAAATAAAATACTAAAAACTATTTGAATTCGAATGGAAAAAAGCTCGTGATTTATTGTTGTGTTGTTGTTAATACACAAAAAAAAATTACATTTTTAGTTGCTGAACTGTCTATCGAAACTAATGCGGCTTTGGCCAAGTAAACGACAGAAAACTTGGCCTAGTTGCCCAAGAAATCAATAGGTATTACGATTATGTTTAGTGCTGATGCAATAGCAGTTTTGCAAGGCTATTTATTGATCCAGTTATATAACAGCGATTAGGTTAAACCCCTCTCATGTGTAAAACAGTTTGCTATTTATCCCGTGATATTAATTGAAAATCGATTAGTTGTGCGCTACGCATACTTATGCTAAAATATCACAAATTTGGATATTATCGATGTGTCAAATACTAGTAAAAACCTACGCTAGTTAACTGGCATAAGAAACTTTGGTTGAATAGTAATCCTAATGCTAATCGTACATGCTACATTTGGAATTGTAATAAAATTGTGTCCTGTAATGTGGAAGTACTTGGGTTGCCTGCTTGATCAAATTGTACTTAATGCTAATCTACTGAGCTTGAAGCCTAAAAAGCATTTGTAGTAGTTCCATTATGTGTATCAGTTATCGTATCACAAACTTACACCTGCAAGTAGCGATAGCTGACGGCTGAGCCGCTTCCGCTAGTGCCACTGCGATAATTGCTCTCGCTTAGCTTAACAAATTGACCTAAAAAGTTGAGCACCAAGGCGCTGCGGCAGATATTATGCAGGTAGCCCAATAGATATGGCGTTAGAATGGTGCCTAAAATGTAGGCCAGCTGCGGTATGCGCTCCGTGTGCCCGAAGAAGGGCCAAAACCAATAGCCTCGCCTTACCGCGTCTCTCGTATGATGCGTAATGAAGGCACACAGCAGTGTGCCCAGCAACAAACTGCTGCGGAAGTAGTTGAGGCACGCGGTGCATATATAGAACAACAGCATGGCTAGCACAATGCTAGAGCAGTGCAGAAATGGTCGTCGCGACAGATTGGTGGCATCCTGCAAATTACAAATAATACATATACGTACGTTCTCTTTTTGCAGCTCACCTCCAAGTAGAGCGAACGCGCCTCCACAAAGTGATCCAGGTCAATAAACGAGGAGACCACAAAGCAGCTGAAAATCAATATCCAGCCGAAAAACTGAGTCGTGCGCTCGTAGAACTGCATGGCGAATGCGATTCCTGTCAATGCGCCTATTGCCGCATGGGTTGCGTTATCTGCCAGCGCCTTGAGGAGCGGATGCTGTGTCAGCTCCACAAAATTGTCACCCAGCAGGCAGGTTATGGTAACCAATGTTGTAAGCACAATACGCAAATAAACCATTGTGTGACAGTGTGGCATCGATTGCTTCTGCACTCTGCACTCTGCACCTTGCCCTTCACTACACCTCGTTGCTCTTTACACCTGACTCGTAGTAGTATTAGTTTTGGACGGAAGAGGCGGTTCGATATTTGTAATCGCAGTCGTTGTGACAAGCTGTGGACACATTTGCACAATAATTATTCTTCTTAATAGGCTTTGTGTGTTGAATATGCATGTAAATACAATTTTGCAAGTGCTAAGCAATTTTCTCGCATTCTCCTTCTTTTTACTCACGTGTTCTAGTGTCCTTGCGTCGCATGCAAAGACAACAACTGCAATGCAGTTGTGATGGGGTGAATCTTTGGGGGTTGCAAGTACACGGACAGCATTACATTGATTCGGTGTTTTCCAGCAACAACAAGCGGCATATTTTGGGTCTAAAATGTTTTGATAATTGTCGCAAACACGTGAAGTGGGCGGTGGCAGAAGAAGAGTGACCTGCCATTCGGCTACACGATTGCTTTTCAATACATCTGGCAGCACTACATTTATGAAAAGTGTGGTAGCATCTAAATGCAACAGCTGACTGAATTGCGCCAAAATTTAATAGAAATGCAAGTACAAACCGTAAATGTAAAGTTAAAATTGTTACCTAAGCACTTAACTTAATTTAGATTTATATAATTTCTTTAAAGTTGAACGCAGCTTTTCAATTAACGGAACGTTGTTTACGATCAAAGTAGAAATGGAATTTTCCATGACAGCACAAAAGAATTTTCAAAAGCTCTCTCTTAGAAGACGCACACACATACATAATTTCTTATATATTGATGTGTGAGTAGCGATAACATCTGACAGCAGCCCACTTGAATTTAATCTAATTTCCTAGGCGCTGCACGTGTAAGTTAAGCCCCTACTTGGGGTAACATACTCAGAACGTTTATTACTATTTTATATTTATTTACTTTTGTTAGGGCTATAAAGAAAAAAAGGCATTTTTACAAACAATAAAGTGCATTTTAAAATTCAATATTGAAGGGATAGTTTTTGTTTTTAACAGCATGCTCCATTTTAATCAGACGCTCGCCTGTATTATATGTGTCTATGATGGCATGATCAGCAGCATCCAATTTAAAATCGAAGATATTAAAATTCTCTTCGATGCGTTTCGGATTGGATGACTTTGGCAGCGGCACAGTTCCAATTTCGATCTAAATTGTATTCGGGCTAGAGAGAGAACAGTCGAAGTATTGTTTTCCAATCACTTACCAGATACCGCAGTACCACCTGCGCCGTGGACTTCTTGTGCTTATCGGCAATGGCCTGTACCTTGGCGTCGTATATAAAGCTGGGCTCCTTCTTGGCAGGATCTGGCCTGCCCAGGGGACAGTAGGCGGAGACGACAATATTGTGCTGCTTACACAGCGCAATAAGTTTCTTCTGATTGAGAGCCGGATGACATTCGATCTGAAAAGGTGACAGGTGTTGATAATACTTAGTACTTAGTATTCAGACCACAATTGCCTAACCTGGTTATGTATTGGCTTGATTTTGCAGTTGGCCAGAAGGCGTGTCAGTTGCTCCGAGTTGAAATTGGAAACGCCGATGCTCTTGGTCAGGCCCAGCTCGACCAGCTTCTCCATTGCCCGCCAGGTGTCCAGATAGTCCACGTCACTAACAAAATGAGATACCAATAGGGGTTTTCGTACGGTAACATGATTGCCTTGGACTCACTTCAGCTCCACCTCGCCCTTGGCATCCGTGGGCATCATTTCGTTGTCGCCGCGGTGGACATACGAGTACGGCCAATGAATCAAGTAGAGATCAATATAGTCGAGTCCAAAGTTCTGCAGTGTCTTACGGCAGGCATACTCGACTTTTTCTGGCTCGTGGAAATGGCACCAGAGCTGCTCAAATAATAAAAAATATATACTTAGCGCTGTCTCTCTCTCTCTCTCTCTCTTAGTCTCTCCCTATTTCTGTGGCCATGTTGGCCATGGTCAACACTCACCTTGCTGGTGATGAAGATGTCCTCACGCTTGATGACGCCTTCGGCAATCTTCTTCTGCACCGCCGAGCCCACCTCCCCCTCGTTCTCATAGAAGTAGGCGGTGTCTATGTGCCGGTAGCCCACGTCAATTGCATGCAGCGTTGCCCGCTCGCAATCCCCGCCCAGTGACTGTGAAAGTTAATTGTAAGTCATAAACAGACCAGAATAGTCAGATATAATTACGTCTGATAAGCGCTCTACGCCCATTATCAACGGGCAACCAGTGATCTGGACTACTTAACGATAGCTTACCGTATAGGTGCCAAGACCGATTGTCTGGACTTGTGTGCCGTTATTGTTCTTAACGTACGGAGCTTTGGGTGGCGACATGTTGTGAACTTACTGGCTGCTGCGTTTCAACTGTTGCTCAAAACTTTCGAACGCTCCGCTTTATACGCTCTCCCTCGAACAAAAGCTTTGTGTGTTCTAAAAAGCTTAATGTGCTCTAAAATGTTGGGCAAAGGAGACTCTTAAATGCGCTGCCAGGCACAGCACATAAATATGCACAATAATAGAATTATTAGTATTCGATATTGATAAATAATACTAAATGACGATGTAAAGAAGTACAGCGAAGGAATATTTATTGTCTGAGCATAGCTTTGGTGACTGAGTATACTTAGACGGGCTTTGGCCTCTTTGGGCGCATGAGCAAGCTTTAGCAGTTGGAACAATCGGGCAGCGAAACAACATCTGTTATTCAAAGTGGCACAATGTAGTAGTCGTAGTCCTTGCAGCCGTCGTCACATGCCAGCACATTAAGGATACAAGCAGGGCACATTAAAGGAATTTATTGGCCAACTGGTGAGCTATAATTATTGTTGTGTATGTGCTTGTTTTAACTAAATAATTAAACCGTGTGTCAAGTTCGCGTTCAACTTTTCAATTGTTTGCCCAAAAATTTTAACAAAAAAGTCTATCTGCTGTCTATAAATAAACTTTAGCTGTATACGCTAAATGTCTAATCTTTCTGTGTGTAGCCTTTTCACCCCTTTCTAACATTTCCAACTGCGGCTTGGGTGCTCCTGAAAGAATGAAAAAATGAGAATAAATTGAATAAATAAAATCAAAAATGGTTTAATTAACGGCGTATGCAACAAAAAAAAAAAAAAAAAACGCGCAGCTGAAAATTATTGTATTGTAATTTCAGTATACGCAGCACGCCTACAACTGCGCATGCCCCAGTCCCAGTCTCCGACCCACTCGAGGCCGAGACGCAGCAGCAGAGACCAAAGAACAGCAGCAGCAGCAGCAGCAGCAGCAGCAGCAGCAGCAGCAGGTGACAGCGACAGCGACAGCGACAGCGACGCCTCGGTGGTGTGAAAACTCAAGGCTATTTCGATTTGTTTAGACATGGCCACTGTGGCGCACGGCTGCAGCAGTCCGCGACAGCGCTCCTGCAACGGTAGCAGCTCCCCGGGCGGGCATCTCAGTTCGACGCCCGCCATGTACACCACGATGCCGAAATACTCGCGCACTGCCAGCCAAACCCTTTACGCGACGAGTCAGCAGGTCTTCGGAGCTGGAGCTGGTGCTGGAGGTGGCCTGCCTGGCGTGGAGAGCCAATACAATGGGCATGGCGGGCTCTATATGCCATCGGGCACCATGTCGCAGCGACCGCTCTCGGCCTCGGCACTGCCGGAGACGGCGGCTGGTTGCCGCAACTACTGGAGTCAGAGCCAGGGCCCGCCCGGGCATGGATCCTTCTACCACATGGACCGTGGCAGGCACTACAACTACAACAAGCGCAAGTCGGCCGTGGAACTGCTGGCCGAATCGAAGCCCTTCTACATCAAGTCGGACGCGGTCTTCGAGCGACTGCAGCAGTCAAGCTACCGCAATGCGGCCAGCGCTGGTGGTAATGGTGCCGGAAGTGGCGTCAAGCGCGGTCGCCGGCCGGAGGAGGGGCACTACAGCGGCGGCACTGCGGCGTACGACGAACTGGACGACAGACGCTACATCAGTTTGAGCAGGCAGCAGCAGGTGCAGGCGCAGGCGCAGGCGCAAGTGCAGGTGCAGCAGCAGTACATGCACAGTCAGCACCACCAGCAGCACCACCACCACAGGCACAGCCAGGGCCAGCCGCCGCATGGCCATCCGCGGGAACGGCCCGGCGCCGCCGTCAACAACAATCTGCTGCAGCACAAGTTGCGCATGCTGCTGGGCTCCGAGGCTGGCAAGGAGCGCGCCAGCGGCACCTTGAGGCGCCACGAACTGGGCGACGGCAGCGCCGATCTGCTGTCCGCCGAGTACGGCGAGGAGGAGAGCAACGCTCTGCGGATTCCGCCGCCGCTGTATCTTCCCGCGCACGCTTTCGCCCGGGACTCGGCGTACAGTGCCTACCCCAGTGAGCCGAACAGCGGGGGAGAGGAGCCGCTGGTGCTGACCGAGAACTACAGGCCCATCAGTCCGCCGGCCGAGTACGCGGCCAAGTCGAGTCAGGCGCACAACGAGCGTTACAGGTGAGTGAAGCAGGCAGGAGAGATTTGTGCTGAAGGTATAGTTCTTGCAGGTACAACTATCAGCGGTCCTACTCGCATTCGCACGAGGTGGCCAATCCGGATGAGCGTGCGCCGTATACGACGGGCGAGTTCAACATCAACAGCCACAAGTCGCTGCCGGACCTCCACACGCAGATCAGCCGCCACTCGCCGCACAGCGAGATCCTGAGCTGCTGCAGCCGCGGCAACCGGTCGATCAAGTCCGCCGGCGAGTCGTCCATCAATCGCGACTCCGGCGGCAGCTCGGGCCACTATACGCACCGCAGCGAGCCGTGCTACAAGCGGCAGCGGGAGACCAATCCAGGCACGGCCACGGCCAGCGGCACCATCAAGAACTGCTGCAACCTGGTGGCCGCCACGCGGCGCGACAGCGGCTCCTCGACGCAGCACAGCGCCAACTCGTACTGCGGCTATGTGACGCCCGCCGGCGACTATCCGCCGCTGCACGGACGCGTCACGGACTGCATTGACTGTCGCTGCAAGCACGACACGGGCAGCGGACCGGGGCCTGGCCCCGTCCCGGGACTGGGCCTGATGGCGGGCTACGACAGTGCGGCCGCGGATTACTTGCTCAATTTCACGCCCACGCCGGAGGTGCCGGAGGCATTCCAGGATGACTACACGCCAACGCCGCCGTCACCGCGACTCAAGACGCAGACGCCGCGCTACTCGAGCTCCTCCAGCCAGCAGCTGCACACCAGCTCGCAGGGCTACACAAGCATCAACCACTCGCAGAGCTCCCTGGTGCAGAGTCCCGGCTCGGCGCCGTCTGTGGACGACATTAGCCCGCCGCCGATCCAGTTCAAGCGGCAGCGGTGCATTCGCTTCAAGAACCGTAACCGGCTGCCCGTCCAGCCGCGCACCTCGCCCATCAACACTGCCGTGGAGTGTCTCAGCGGAGGCGGCGGCTCAGCTGGCTACAAGCGCAACATGGAGCACGAGAACGTCTTCTTTCCCAAAGGTTTCTCGGCGGACGGCTATGCGACGGCCGCCATGAGCCAGTCCGTCGCTTTGGACATGGAGCGGGAGGCGTTGAACGCCAGCATTTCGGAGCTGGAGAAGTTCTTCGATCGACTGGGTCTGAACGATGAGGCTTTCCATGAGATTTACAGCCAGCCGCGGCGACACCACAATCCCGAAACCGACTCGGACGACTCCAGCACAGTGTTCTTCTCGGACGTGAGCACCGTGGACTCAATGCGACTGCCGGACAGCACCGAAACGCAGCCACAAACCACGCAGCCGTATCGGCCCTCGGAGCCGCCATCCATCGTCGAGCGCAATGCGAGAATTATCAAGTGGCTGTGCAACTGCAAAAAGATGCAGTGCGCCTGAGGATTGGAGTGTGCCCGATGTAGCCGATGGCCATAGCCGCAATTTTGATATTCTCCCTTAGATATGAGTAATTTTGTCTCTTGCAAGTAAACTCTCCCAGAAACAAACTCCCAACAAGCAAGCTCTGATCCCAAACCCGATCGATAACTGTCAGTTGGCGAACGTTCCAGTTGGAGTTCGTATTGGAGTTAAAATGGGTACCGAGAATCACCTAACTGTACAACTGAATTGCCGCTTATAAAACTCGATAACTCGATATATCGTATGAATGTGTGTTTGATTAGCCATATTTTTCTGCAACGTTTTGCAGGCCCAATTAATTAATTGTATAACTAACCGAATAGCTTAATGAGAGATCATACTACTCGTATACATAATGGTATTATTAGATGAATTACTGTACAATTAGTTCTTGTAACGTGCATATATTGTTAACATACATATATACATCATCTGTACAGTGAGAGCTCTCTTGTCTCTAGTCTTAGAAAGATATCCGCTCAGAAGATATATCGAAGAACTAACGGTAACACAGTTTTTCACATGGCTGCAAACCAGTTTGAACCGAATTTCCTTCTTTTTTTTTTAATCATTAACCAAACCTTGAACCTTGAACCACTTAAGCAAATGTTCAAGCTCGAACCATTCGACCAGTTTCGTGAACCGAAGAGAAAGATTAATTCGAACCGTGAACCGAAGTAATGATAATTATTTTGTTGGCTTGTAGCCATGAATTTATATATTCCTATGAATGCTCAAGTTAAAAAATATATGTTTAAATATGAATTCAATTTAGTTAACAAAAAATCTCAAATTGGAGAATTGTTTCGTTCGAAGAGCTTTCACTGTACCTGCTAACTACTTATATACAAATGTAGTTGCCAAAATACACACACACACACACACACACACACACACACACACACTCACACACAATTCCAAAGTACTCGTAATGAAAATGAACCTACCTATTTATGTAAGTGTAAAATGGTTTGCATGACGAATAAATATTTATGATTATCAAAGCACGCATCGAGTCTCCATTTCCTACAAGTTGGGCTGAAGAATCGAATATTAACCCAATAAACAGGCGCATTGTTCAGTGGCCTAAATGCGGCCTCAATGAAACAGCTGTGTCCCACAGCGCTATCCCATTGTCAGTTGGGGCTATAAAAGCGACGCGCAGATAGGTCAGTCTTATCAGAGTCTAGGCGAAACTCTTGAAATGCGCGAATTCTTACTCGTAGCTGTTGCCCTAGGCCTTCTGGCGCTGGTAAGTCGAGCTGCAGACTTAACTCTGTTGCAGTCTTTTAATATTTCGTTTCCAAAATGAACTCAGGCATTGGGCCATAATGTAAGTACTATTATTTGTTAGTAACCAGATCAAGTTGCCTTAACAATTTGTGGCTCAGCAGCCTGTTAGGCCCGAAGATCCACTTAAAGAAAGCGCTGGTGGTGGATCTGGAGGTGGAGGCACTGGCATTGGCGGATCTGGCAGTGGCGGAACTGGCACTGGCGGATCTGGCAGTGGTGGTTCTGGCAGTGGTGGATCTGGCAGTGGCGGATCTGGAGGTGGTTCCAGCACAGAGACCTGTCCCAGGCCATCTGCTGAGAGCATAAAAGTAAGTGCTGAGCCCAACTTGCATTGTAAACTCTTGAAACCACATTGAATTTTGCATGCTGCAGTGCCTGCAACAGTGGGCGTGTCAGCAGGTGATACGGTTGGATCTGCGGTAAGTATGGGCACAGTTCCTGAGCAGGAGTTCCTAATTTAAACACTGCCTCACCCCAATAGCTGTCTGCTGAACCTCAATGGCAATAACTTGCTGGGAAATCTGGTCAGCATACCTGGGGTAACCGGAGGCGGGAGCTCTGGGGGCATTCTGGGCAATCTGCTGAATGGCAAATAGAGCTGCAAATCCAAAATGTATGCACATTAAACCAATAAAAATCTGAAGTTGAGCCAAACGATGGCCCATCGAATCTCATTGGGATTGGAAGTTGCTGCTGCTGATGCTGCTACAGTTAATGGTCAGCCAATAATAATAATACGAGCAGCTAACATGCCATTCGGATTGCCAATGGGCGATAATCGTCCACATAACAGTTAACACAATTATTGTTTAAGCGCTCGTTTTGACCAACACCAACACCAACACCACCACCACCACCAGCAATAGCAGCAGCAGCAGCAGCAGCAGCAGCAGCAGCAGCCGCAGCAGCAGTGGCAATGACTACACTGCAATTAAGTGGCCAATTTTCAAATTAGCCAACAATTTATACGAGTATCAGCACTTTGCGGGCACACCTCTTCTCGCCTTTAACACGACTCGTGTGCAGCATTGGTCAGCATCTTATTGGCTTCGGGAGGGGTAGCAGGCTGGCAGGTTGGCAGAGAAAGAGTAGCAGGCCTTAAAGCCGGGCAAACTTGTGGCGCATTCGAACAAAGTCGCAAATCATTGAAGCATATGCAATTATTCATTTTGAGGTTGAATGCGCTCGAACGCACACTAAGATACAAACGCTGGAGAACGCGAGCTTCTGCTCCTTTATCTGGCCAGCTCGTCGAGTGAAGCAAATTTAAATTCAGCAGCAGTTCTTAAACGCCAGGCACCATAAAAATCGCTTTTACTACGCGTAGTTTTTTCCTTTTTATACCCCGTGCCGCATTGCAAATGGGTGACAAGAGGGTATAATATTTTTGTAACACTGATTATATAAGATTATATGGGATAAAGACTCCGAAATTTGGCTTATGGCAGCACAGGTCAAGAATATTTCATTTTTTGGATAGTATACAAATACAATTTGATGTCATACTTACAGAAGGAAATACTGGACCGTTTACAGGGTATCTTCTGCGGAATTCGAGCCCTCTCATTTGGGTTTTTTTTTTGTCGTTTTTTGGCGTTTATGTTTTGTTTTTCTTCCTTTTTAATACCCGCTTGATTGCCAGTCGTTTCGCAAAGTTCTCGCTCTCCATTTAGCTGATTTCGTTTTGGCCGGATCGCGTCCTCGCCTCGCATCGCCTTGGCCCCCCCTCTGGACTATTTTAGCTTAATCCGTCACTTGCATCGACAGCTCAATAGTCTGATGGCAACTTCAATTTCCTTTGCCCTTTTATAATTAACTTTATGTGTATGTATTTAGTTTTATTGCTCGTTAGACAGCCTCGCAGCCCGCACAGACAAGGACAATGAAACAACAATTTGTGGCCCCGGCACCGCAACGTGTGTAGGCCATTTTGGAATTGCCATTGCCAGAAGCAGAGGCAATTCCACCATTGCCATCGCCATCGCCATTGCCAGCGCCGTTGCCACAGCCATTGCCAGTGCCATTTCCCAGCCGTCGCCATTATATTAATTACAAACGTTTGCGACGCCGCATCCCAGGCCGCATCTCCAGAGTTCCAGTTCCTGTCTCACTAATGGGCCACAACAAGTAAATCACACGCAAAGCTCTAAGGCGATTTGGCCAACGAGTTGCGGACAGAGACGCAGACGGAGACGCAGACGAATGCGAAACAGTTAACGAGCTGCCCCGCAGACCCATCAGCCCATCGCATATATAGCACATACATATGTATGTATATCATTGGACTTTCTATCTCTAACTTAAGCATGAAACATCATAACTTTCAGATACACTCGAAGTACTCGTTTTAACTCGTTTTTATTCAATTGCCAATTATTCGTCCTTTGCTTTGATGGTATCAAAACTGGCTATATCCGATTCCGTGGCGGTTTTCGTAACACCTGGTTGATCGGTTGTGGGCACTTCGCTGATGAGGCTCTGCAAACCAAAAAAGGGGAGTTCTTTAATTTGTGCGCTTGCAGGACTCGTGCCTGGTCTTACCTCTGCCTGCAGCGGCTGAGAGACGCCCTCCTTAAAGGCCTCCGCCAGGCCGGGATGTATATTGCTGAGCGCCTCGTCCCCGTGACGTATGTAGACCGGGACATGACCTTTGCGTGGCGCCAGCTCCTGATAGGGCGCAGCTAAGAAAAATTTAATTACAGTCCATTAAATCATTGCCTTGCCAGCTCTTGCCTTATCAGCTTGGTAATCTTCTATGACATACACCCGGAAACCTTGAATCACGCCGCGCAGCGACAACGTAATTATGACTAACGAGCTTCAGCCAAAAGCTGAGAGCTGCTCAAGCTGTTGCTGTTTTTGTTGCTGTTGTCGCTGTCGCTGTCGCAACCCCTCTGCTCTCTACGCCGATGGACGCGGTAGGTTTATAGAAATTAAAACCTGTTTCAACACTCATCATCACACACAAAACAATAGAAACGTGAACAGATGTGCATTATAATAAATATACCGCACATTTCTGCCCAATTTTTATGGGGCTACTCACCTCTGGCCAAAATGCATAGACCGAGCATAATCAGAGCGATTAGAATGCTGCTCACTGGCTTAAACATCTTGAGCTATAGATATTGGTCCGATCTTTGCTGAATTGCTTTTGTAATATATTTTCGCTAGCTGCTGGGAGTTTTGGCATGCGCACAACCTGACCCAAGACCGAAGACTGAGATCGTACAGCATCTGTACTTCAATATTATACATATATCGCTGCTCGTTCTAAGCGACCACAAGCCGCACGCTCCACGTTTCTACTTACCTCAGCTCTCCTCTCTGGTCGCTCGTCGCTCGTCTCTCGGCTCCGCCATCTACTCTCCTTTCCACTTCACTTCACATCATCACCAGCTTGAGTTGCGCTCCAGCAACAATAAACTTTTGCTTTAGCAAATTACTCATGGGTAGACGATGATGATGATAATGATGATGGCTGTAATGAAGCTGTCGGCATTGGCGAACTTTTCCTGTTCTGCCCCTGCTGCTACTTCTCATTCTGTTGCTGCTGCTGCTGCTGCTGTTGCTGCTGCTGTTGGTGAGGGCGTGAAATGCTTCTCCGCTTTAGCTTCAGCTCCAATTTCTACTTGGAGCTATGCTTCTGCCACGCTGCGCCAACTTTACTACTCGCACAATTGCTTTAACCGAAGATTCCAAGCTGGAGACGGCATTTAGTGGCCTGCGGCGTTGCCCGCTCCGTGGCCATAAAGCAGTTGTCGCTTCTTCAAATTCAATGCTCATTTTTATACCCTTGCAGTGAGTAATAAAATTATGACATGAAATCTGCTATGCACAGAATCAGCATCAACAGCCGCGTCGATATGGCCAAGTTCATCTGTCCGTCGGTTTGTTACGAAAACTGAGAGTTTCAATTTCGCATATATCAATTTGCAAATTTTTGCACTTTGTACGTATTTTTGGTACAGGAATAATAGGTTGAAAACAAGGGTATTTAATATTCAGCAACAATTCAGATAGAGATTCTTTTCCTTTATGTAACTTTTTGTACTTTTTTGTTTCAAATTAATTGGGTCGTTAGAGAAGCCATTTGCGCGGGTTCCTCTGTGTTTTTTTTTGTTCCGTGTCTTTCTTTTCTTTGGCTGCGCTCTCTGTTGAATTGTTTGCCCACTTTCGTTTTTGTTGAATGTATTCAAATCGAGAAATTGCTGACATCTGTAGAGCTGTGCGAATACATGACTACCGCGAACCCTGCGCCGACAGCGAGTGTCAATCTGGGCCTGACTATGACAACGCTATTCACTGCCGGGTCCAAGGGGAGGGCTGTGCTGTGCTGTGCTGGGTGGGTACGTCTGCTGAGGTGGGGGAGCTATTGGGCTTGTTTGCCTACTTCGATTGTTCCGTTGAGCGCGTCCTTGGTACAATTCCATTTAGATGTTGTACTGCTGTCTGTACTACTATGCACGAGTGGTATGTGAGGGCGCAAGATTTCAAATCAAATTGTTGAGCAAATATTCAACAGAGTAAATATGTTTATGCCGAATCAAGCAATTTCATTTAAACACACTCAAACCGACATTCAAAAGCCCACACCCACACACACACCATACACTCATACACAACATTTTCGATTATGTCAGATAAATATGTATGAGTGCTGACATCAAATTGTTGACTCTAAGCTGATGTGTCTACTTGTCCACTTGTGAGTGAGCCTGAATTGAATTAAGCCATTGCATAGTTTATAATGTGAGCTGACATAAGCCACAACATGGTAGTTAAATGTAAGATGGCTAAAATGCAACTTGTCACTTGTCACCTCCGAGGGCCGAACAATAAGTAGTCCATTAAATGGGCACTCAACAGTATACAGAATAAAAGATATAGATTTTGTTGTCTGTCGTTTATTTAATATGTATTTATGTATTTTATGTTTAGTATGTATTTTTATTTCCGAGGCTCTAAAAATAGTTACATGGCTGCACTAATGTGTAGGTGTAGCTATAATAAGTAACTATATCTAATTAATATTATTTCTTGTTTGGATTTTTACTTGTGTTGTGTGTTTTCATTTCATTTCACTTCATATTATTTTGTTATACTCGTATGTATGCGTATGTAACGTATGTATGCATGTTTGTATGTATATGTTTATACTATTATAACGTTATGGATGCTGTGAATTTTTATAGTCGTATTTTTAATTTAAGAATGAATAAGCATTTTGGGAATATAATAGGTTATATACTCTACATATTTGCCATAAAATCATATGTCTTATGGTTATGTATGTATGCAAGTGTATGTAAAACGTGTATGTATGTATTCGTTAAACTCTGTATGTATTTGTATATGATGTAAGTATACGAGTATGTACGATTTATATCGATTATAAGTTAGCCCAAAGAACGATCCGTTGTTACTGTGTATAGACTGGGTATTGGGAATTGATAATTTCGAGTTGTCTAGATACAATTGTTGTCTTTTAATAGTTGATTATTACGTTGCTTTTATTTTTATTTTTATTTTTTTTCCATTGTTTTTTTTTTAATTTCTTTTATGTTGATTTTATTTCCTACAAAAGCTGAAACTATTTAATTGCTTGCGCATTTCCATTGAAGAGGAAAACATTTTCTAACTAAAAGTCGAACAAGAACAAATGCTAAGTAATTAAGAGAAAAATGCATTGCATTGAAATCGCTGCACCTATATATATATATAGTACATAGTATATATATTAATGTACATGTACTGGTACAGCGTTTACCACAATCTTACAATCGCGATAATGTTTGTATTGAAGAGAGAGTGGACTAGTTGACGTTTAAGTGGTATATATGTAAGTATATGGTTCTCTGTAAGCATGTATACATAATTTTATAGTAGTATATGTATGTGTATATATTAAATGAAGTTTACAATATATTGCAATTTAAATGTATATATAACTGTTCAAGTCTTTTTGCATCTCTAATATATGAATATATAAATTAATATTTTACGTTATACTTTTTTTCCTTATGGTTTTATCATTTTATAAAATATCTCATTTGTATAATAATTAAAATTTAATTGGTGTCATTGAACTTGATCTCATTTGCCTATGGTTCAAGAAATCGGCATGGATTGCCAACCAATGTAAGTGTCTGTGTGTGTGTCTGTGGCTGTGTGTGTGTGTGTGTGTGTGTGTGTGGGAGGGTTAGAAGGGGATAAGTGCACACTTCTCAGGGTCCAAGTAAAATGGGGGGGGAGTGGGAGCTTTAAACTTTTTTTTTTTGTTTGTAAGTCTAAAACAAAGCATCTGTGTAAAAATATTTTGTTGCATTTTTTTTTGCTTTTTTTTTGTCTTTTTTTTGCCGTGGTATATAATGTGTATAAATAAATCTAACTTGTAAATGAATCAATTAAACGCTTGCCTCAATATACAATATATTTGTTCGTAATTATTTGTTATATATATGCATGTATATATATGTATGTATGTATATATTTTGAATGTAAAATTGCAAATCACATAATTGTTACCACTACTGTTCAATGGAATTTATTTATTTATTTATTTATTTATTTATGTATATATATATATGTATGTATATAGGCATTTAATGCTATTTAAAACGCTATCAATAATCATCAATAAAGCCATGCATAAACACGATTTCGAACTATGGCCCTATAAACAATTGCACATAGCACTGTGGTCTAAATTCTAATCTCAATTATTCTGTTTGCTATTTAATACGGCATATGGCAAATGTATTTGTATCTGTGTGTGTGTATGTATATATTTGCATATACATGAATACACCTATGTATATACGATATAATTCTATTTTCATCTTTTTGTTTTTATTATAAAACTGTGTCTGTGTATGTGTGTGTGTGTCTGTGTGTATGTGTGTGTGTGTGTGTGTGTGTGTGCGATGTTAATAATTATTATATATGTATATATTTACTTTTTCTTTTCTTTCTCGTTGTATAATTAAGTTCGAATTGTTTTCAATGTTTTTGTTTGTGTTTTCACTATGCTTAATTTTGATATAAAACTGCCTCTTTCAATATATATACTTCTATATACTTATATATGCATTAAAAAATAACCTCTATCAGCGTCAGCTTTTCAATTCTTAAATTATGAAATAATTGTAATTGACAATTTAATTAAATGGTTTTTGCTTTTAAGTTTGTTTTTTGTTTTGTTTTTTTTTTTTCTTAATCATTTTGCTTACGGGTTTTTTGTTTCAGAATAAAAACTACGCGTAAAATAAATACATGTTTGGTGTATATATATTATATATACTTTCGATTTAATATAGTTACATTTTTAAAACTATGTCACTTACTTTTGGAATTGCTTTTAGTTGTCATTTTGTTTTACAAGTGCTTCATCTACTTTTGCATCGTCTCCTCTCCTCCTTTGCATCGTGCATCTCTTGAAACTGTCAGATGCTTACCCAGACTGGAATATAGCCCGCGCAAGTGGATCTAGGAGGACTTCTCGTGGAATGGGTAACCAATATTTATGGAAAACTTATCAGACATTTGCGCGGGATATAGAACTTTGGCGGTGCCAAAGTTAATGTACCAATTGGGAATTATTTGTTGTATAAAATTAGTTTATAATCTGGATTATATGTACATAATTTAAATCTAGTAATAAAATAACTATGTTGCAAATTGTATTTTTGTTTTTTTGTTTTTTTTTTTGTATGAGAATGTGTGTTCTATATCTTAATTGAATTTCGCTTATATATTTGTTTTGTTTTTGCTTTGCTTTTTTTATGTTTTCATATTTTAAATTGAATGCATTTATGTTTAAGTATTGTCCTTGTGATATGTTTCTAAATTGTTTTCTCATTAATTTTAATCATTTCTAAGTAATTGAAGTAGTTTTTTGTTTATCGAGTTAGAGCATATTATGGAAGTTATTCATCTTAAATAGGATTAGAATATAAAGTTTTGCAGTTAAAAATTGTGAGTATTATCAATTTCATCATTTCATTGCTAATCTGTTGCTGCTGTTGCTGTTGGCCTACCGAACTTGATGCCTTGTTTTTGTGTTAAGTGTTAAGTAAATTTATTCAAAAGACTAAGAGCGAGAGATAGTTACAGGAAGTGCTAAAAAGTCCACTAGTTAATTAGTTGCTAAGATTCGAAATGAGCTGTTTACCTAAGACGCTGCCCCCTATACGAGTACACGCTGTATAAACATGTTCACAATCCGGATTACGATTGATTTCTGTGCCTATTTGGTTTTATATAATACTCGTAGTACTCGTCTAGTTAGTATGCTAGTATGTATGTCAAATCTGTATCTATATAAACTCTAGAGTCCTAAAACGATGCGGTCCTTAAAGTAAGTATTTTACCAAAAAAAAAAAACATGCAAATTGGTTCTGCTCGCTATGTACTCGTATAATTTATATAGATAAGTATGTATATATATATATATAAATATATATATATATATATATATATAATTTGTTTCTGCATTT
>SCDT01000033.1:120550-235021 GCA_004143765.1 Drosophila melanica | reverse complement strand
TATTATTATTATTATTATTATTATTATTATTATTATTATTATTATTATTATTATTATTATTATTATTATTATTTGTATTATTATTACACAAGTTAGATTCTACTGCAACATTTTCACCTGCTGTGAATAATTAATCAATTACTTTTCAGAACAAATTATTACACATATACATATTGGTAATCTTGATTTACCTAACCCATGGAAATGGTAATTTTCTCAATGCACGTAACCGTGACTATGGCGTGCAGAGAAATGCGGATAATAAACTAGTCAAGAGCGAGGATGGAGCAGCGGGTGTAAGCAGCGGTTTAGTTGAGAACGGTGGTGTTCGCGCCGTTGGCGAGGTGTTTGTTCCAAAAACGTTCCCCCTCAGCTCGCAGGAGCCGTCCTGTGAGCAGCTCCGCGCCATGTGGATGTGAGTTTCGGAATTCTCGTGAAATACCCAGAAATATATTGAGTATAATTTCATAGATTCTCGAAGAGACAATCGCGAGCGGCAGAGATAACCAATGAAATACCAACATATCGCGACCCTTTCACCTACAATGTTTGGGAGCCACTTTACTCCAACTCCAGACTGCTCGGCTCGTAAGTTCTGGCCAGCCAAGAGTACCATTATCCGTGCTTCAAAATACAGTGTCAAATTTGCTTTTACTCCTTCTTAAAACGTAGCCTTCGCACCGGCGCCAGGGAGCGGCCCCGATCCCCTGTTTTTGGCCGTGTTGTCAGCCGGGAGCCGATAATTCCACAGCGGATGTCGTTTGAGCAACGCCAGCGCCATGTTGACGGGAGTCCAGGCGGTGCCACCCAGAGCCGGCTGTACGGGGCCGAGACACGTCCAGCTGGTGCTGGGTCCGCTTCGGCATCGCCGCGTAGAACCAGCAAGAACCGGTATATGGGCGTTCCCAGCAGCAGCTCCGCGAGCAGCCAAGCCGCAGGTGGCAATCAGAACTCAGTCGCAGTGCAGGGAAGTTTTCAAAAGCTCAAGGAGCT
Source organism: Drosophila melanica (assembly GCA_004143765.1). Taxonomy (NCBI): domain Eukaryota; kingdom Metazoa; phylum Arthropoda; class Insecta; order Diptera; family Drosophilidae; genus Drosophila; species Drosophila melanica. The sequence continues at coordinate 234,028 of SCDT01000033.1, read as the reverse complement.
CATCTGGACAGAACGAGCCAAGGAGCTAACCCAGCAGCGTCGGGCCGAAGAGCTGGCAGCCCGAGCGGCTGTGCTCAAGGAAATCGCCAATGGCCAAAAGTATGTCGTTGTGAAGCTAACTAAGGAGAGGTCCTAACTGACACTGTTTCCCCTTTTTCCTTTAGGATACAATCGTCTTACAAGCTGCCATTTAATAGCCAAGGAGACTCGATTCTGATGGACGAGAACCGCAGCCCAGATGGCGGCAATCAATATTCGACCGGCGATCGATCGATCGCAAACATACAAAACTTGGAGAACAACAACAAAAACAATGGTCACAAAACCAGCGGCGCCCGCGCGTCCACGCGTCGCATAGGTGGTCCCTATGGGGCTGCTCCCAATGGAGCCGGATCAGCGCGTAAGGAATCGTATTTTTCAGGTAACTCGAAAGCGGCTTCTCGCATACGGATCCCGGCTACCGAAGTGAATGTCGGTGACTTATCGGAACGGGATCAGGAAGTTATTGGCATACCAAGGACATATCCGGTTCGACAATCCCACTTCAGGGAAAGGAATCGTTCACTCTTAAAACAGGTAACATCTATTGGTATCAGTAATATATGTAAATTTAAAACGAAATCCCCAACGATATATTTTCTTAAATCTTTTCCAGTATTCACCGAGCGAATATTTTCAACGGAACACTAGAATAATGAAGAGTGTGCAAGTTGAGCCTCAAAAAGAGCTCCTGAAACTCAAAGGCGATTTCAATGAAAACTATTTGAGTCCCTTTTCTTCGATCGAATACGACCTGAAACCCAGTGACAGTGGTCTTTTATATTTTGGCAATGATATCGCCGACGAAGGTGGAATCAATGCTATATCGGCTCAAGCTCCGACAGCTAATCAATATGACTATGATTTCTACGGAAATAACGGATATTAAAGTAATTCACTTTTCAATATATATACTGGACAATAACAACAACAACAAAAAAGCAAAAGAAAACGGTATCCAATGAGCTGTAATAGCCATATTTCTTTTTCTATATATGTAATTATTTGCTGAACTTTTTGATTCGTTTGGTTTTAAAGCTGGAATGGGTAGTTTAATTTTAAAGATGTAAATACAGAATCTAAATTAATTAGCATGAACATACTTATATAACAGGAGAAACGGTTGTCAATTGAATTATCTATATTTAAGGAGAAATTAGTACACCTGGTATAATGTACCTACATAACATATTTACATGCATATATAAATGTAAATGTAAGTGTGTACATACATAACCCAGAATGAATACGAATCGATCAATTCATATAAGGTACACACTGGCAGCACATGGGACATCCCATTGGGTATTGGGTATAGTTTGAAATGAATATATAAACTATATATCACAAAGAAGAACAAGTCTACATATCACTTTAATTTGACTTGTTTTCAAAAATATGTATCAATTTTAAAAGTATATAATCGAAGCTCATATACTTTTTGACTAGCCATTGATTTTACAATTGACTATGAATACGAGTATTCAATACCATATCTCGGATGTGCTGTCAGTGTATGTATGTGCATATATATTGCATACATTCATATTCAAATTAATTTCCTATTTGGAAATGATCAAATGCTTCCAATATAAAACAATCATCAGTGTACTGGAGTTACCAAGGAAACTAGTTGTGTTTCTGGATTGATTGGTACACGAGTTCACGAATTGTTTTTGTAATTTGCTGTTTTTTTTTTTTTGCAGTGAAAAGTGCTCAAATAGAACGATCATAGGAGATATTTTGTATTGTTTAATTGAACTATCGTTACGATCAATGTATTAGCTAGTCACTTCTTATACAGACACCTGGTATGGTAATACCTGCATACGTGTGTATGATCTAACTGTGCCTGAACTTAAACTCGTTAACTAAAGAACTAAAAACAATCAAAACGATCATTTTAAAAAAAAAACCAAACAAAACTAAGCAAATCAAAAGCAAAATAGTAACACTTTGGTATTTTTTTGTAGTATTTTTCTTTTGTAGTATATCAAATATCGCTTCCTTTTCCACACACACTCTTCGGTCTGCTTATTGTACAAAACCTAAAAACCAAAAAAAAATAAATGTCAATTTAACATATCGAACTTACCCAATGTACTTGTGCTAACTATATCATAAGAGACTAACAATTGTGTACTGTAATAATCAACTATGTACCAATGGTGTTTAAATTTATAAAGCAAGTATTCAAATACACGCATACATACTATTTATTGATTTTATTTATCGATCTCTATCCTAGTATTAACTATACACACACACACACACACAACGTGTTAATTATGCATTAACAATTGACAATAAATCTCTAGTTGTGAGTTCCGGACAATAAAATGACATTTTTGTTACATATGTATATACATACATATGATCTATATATATATAAATACAATAATAATAATAACTTGATGTATGATATACATATGCATATATATACATATATAAATTCCGAATACTTGTATCACACGGAATACAAGTGAATAGTCTACGCATGGTTGATGTTTTTAAAATAATGCAAAAAACAAAAGCCGAATAAACATAAAACTACTTAACTTAAGAAGTTATTGTGAATCTTATTGTATAACACACATTGTATATTGTAAACGAATCTAAAATATAAAAAAATTCGTATGAAAATGTTCATGTTTTTCAAATTTTTAGAAAAAATTTCAATTTTTAGCAAAAAAGCAAACGGCTCCATTCGATTTTGTCTATATATCTACCGCGATTTACTTCAGTCGATTCCTCTTTATTGTTTTTATACGAATATAATTTTATAATTCTTATAATTATTTTTGGATAAGCTCGATTTCATGAACCGTTTGAGCGCAAAAACTAGAGAATTAAAACTTTCGTTTACCCACATCAGATAATTTTAAGAATGTTTATCATTATTATTATAGATCTAGATGCACACCTTTTTTTAGACAGATGACAAAAACTCTAACGATCAATTTTTTAGATACGCCACCTTGGGCGTGCCATATCCATTATGTCTATATATCTTGGGAGCCGTAATAACATAGTTAGAGTCACCAAGTTTGGAGTTTGTTATTGAGCCGAAAAAATTATTCCGCTCGCTTTCAAAATAACAATAATATTTAAAAGAGTTTTCGATTGTTTAAGTTGTTATTTAATTTAATAATTTATCATTTTGGTTCGTTCTGACAAGTTTTTGGTAGTAATTCTAATATATTTCAGCTCTTAACAATTTATTATAGTTTCTGTTAAGTAATAAGCTCAATTTCGTCACATGGAAAATGAAAGTTTTGCGATTCCGTATAATTTATATTGCAGGGGTTGATTGGTTGTGTTGCTCTCTTATAAGCCATGTATGTCTGTCCATCTGTTGTTCCGTTCGTCTTGATGAACGCAGCGCTATTTTTCGGGTATATAGAATATACCATAAACCGAAGAAATTGTTAATTGCTTCATAATCGATTAACATTTTAAAATTTGTTTTTTATCATATCGTTTTATTGAAAATTGAAAAACGGAATTCAAGTAGTTTCTAAATACATTTGAATGCTCGCTTTAAGTTATGGAAATTTCATTTAGAAGTTATAAAACGATTGATTTTTGATAGAGTAAGGTGTATATATGTATGGGTTTACGTATGAAATAAATGGAGTTGAAATGTATATATGGTAATACTCAGATGCACTCAGAGCAGATTCTACGGAAAGCCTGTAAATGATTTAGCAAATGTTTATACCTAATCGTTGAACACTAAAAATTAAAGAAAAGCACAATTTTAATAGTGGTCTTTGTACAATAATAGTCTTTCTTTATTTTGCATGAAAACTCCTAAAACTAATTAGCAGAGGCTATTTTTACTTAATAGAAAAGCTATCTCCTGACTGGACAATACTTAATTATTACATTACACTATAGGCTAGATTTATAAAAACGGTATTTTACTTAACTTTGTATTTTTTAATACAGCTTCGCTTATAAATATACATACATAAGCGTACATATGTAGTTCCTTTTTTCATGTATGTATGCCAGAAAATAATAATAGGCGTGAATTAAAGCACAGACAATATCAGAATAGGAATTTAAACATCGACAAGCCAAGAATTCTATTCACGTTATGCTTATTAATTAGTTTAATATGAATATTAGTGAATGAACTGATCTTTCTGCTTCTCATTGGCATCCATTTTCCTGAACTTCCAGCTCCCCAGGCCGTCAAACTCCAGAATGTGTGTGTGGAATTTCCTAATTAGGAACAGAAATATACAAAATATAAACATCGACTATTTTCTACCAATTAATTGTGTATATATCTTACCACAAGGTTGGCCTGTGTGTTATTGTCAGAAGCGTGATGCCCATGCTCTTGGCGATCTCATAAATGGAGCTCTCCACGTCGATGGACACCGCACTAGTACACTCGTCAAGGAGCGCGTAACGTGGCCTAAATCAGCAACAAAATTCGAAATCAAGTCAATCCAATTCTTTAGTTAGTCAACTAATCTATTTGTTACGCACTTGTGATAAAATAGACGAGCCACTGCCATTCTCTGTTTCTCACCACCAGAGAGTATATCCTTCCAGTCGCGCACCACATCAAAGCTGTCACTGCATAAAGAATGAGGTTTGTTTCAGAGGGTAATTTTCAGATAATTCAGCATTATTACAATACTTACCGTTGTGCGATATGCTCTAGACAGACCAGTTTCAGGATGCTCATCAGTTCCTTCTCGGTTATGCCCTTGCGCTTCATGTCGTCACGCGTGTCCGGATATATGATCTGGTCGCACAGACTACCGATGGACATGTACGGCCGCTGGGGAATGTAAAACATGCAGGGCTTGTTCTCAACGGGACGCGGTATGTGCAGCTCCCCGGCATAAATCGGCCAGAGTCCGCTCAGGATGCGAAACAGGCTGGACTTGCCGCATCCGTTGGGCCCCGTTATCAGTAGATGCACTCCAGGCTCGATGCACAGCGTCAAACTTGGCACAACAATATCACAGTTGGGTGTTACGACCGGCACAGCCCGCAGACTAATTGACATATTGCCCGGATCATCGGTGTAAATAATGCGACCCTTGGCTATGGGCTTGCCATCGCGGAACTCAATGATCCCGTTCATATCCTCGTTCTCGACCACCGTTGCCTTGCTGTAAATGCCCTGGGCGGTCTCCTCGAACACATCCATCATTCCGGCCACTCGATAGGTGTACCCGGCCAAAGCAACAACTTCCTTATAGGAGGACATCAAGCGCTCAATGGCATCTGCTGCCGAGATGAGCAAATTCCTAGCCGTCGTCAGGTATTGGGTACGCTCGCTCACATTCGAGTCGTTGTTGCCCTCGACAGCTGGGCGGCCTGCCGAGGTGCTCGGTCCGGTGGCGCCTGTTAGAATTGGCAGAGACACCATCACCATTCCCGTACCGGACCACACATATTTCATGAAGAACTGCTCGAGCATTATGAACCACAGTTTTTGGCTAAATATGCTATTCATTTGGTTGACCAGACGATTATAAGCCTGACGGAGCTGCTGTAGCTCAACCTGCAAAAAAGAAAATCAATTGTTAAACATTCCATATTGAGTTCTGTAAAAGCGACCGATTCCAGTATTCCGATTAAAATCAATTAAAAGTAGAAAACTCGCCTTGTGTCCGCCATAGAATGCAATTTCCTCGGCATTTGTTATGATACGCGAATGAATGTGCCTCAGATAGCCGTATCGATTGGCCTCCTCCGACACCAGTTGTCCAAATTTCGGTGAGACAATCCGTAATATGTGAGCGGTAAGTGCAATAACGCTCACTGACAGAGCCGGGCCTAAAAATAAAAAAAGACATATACATATACATATATATAGTTGAACTATATTGATAATAATTACCTGATAAGATGTTAGCCTTCATTTTCCTGGAGGATCGCATTAGGGCCAATCCAATTAGCATTAGGTCGAAGCATGGCTTGGTCAAGCTGCTATATAAATGGGCCACAGAGCTGGCAAACACTGAAATGTCCTCGGTGAGTCTGTACAAAAGTAAATGATTCGCAACTATTATTAACAATATAATACTTAGTTAAAGTATATCGTAAAATTAATATCGATATACTCTACGTTTTTCTGTGTGTGTGTGTGTATGTGTTCATGCATTACCTGTGATCGGCGTTTTCGATGCGACCATCCAGGTTCGATACTCGATAGTAGTTCTGATTTTTAAAATACAATCGATACGAGTGCCGCACCAAACGAGTACTTTTCAAAGTGGAAGACAGAGTTGTTAGTGAGAAAGATGGAAAATAAATGATTGTTTGCGGGTACCAACCGAAAGGCTAATGCCAGTTTGCTCTCCAGAAACCGTATCATCGAGTTAACGAATGTGGCTGGAATCGCAATCCCAAACCATTTAAGGAGCACGAGAGCAAACTGTTTGACGTCCTTGCGCACAATGAACTTCACAATGGCGCCTTCGAGGGCCGCCACATAAATGCTGAGGAATGTGCGCGAAATCAGGCACAGGGTGTGCACGGTGAGGAGTCCGGTCTCGTAGCAGAGCTTCTGCGGTATCATTATCTTGACCAGCATGCCGAGCTGCTTCAGGAACTCCTTATTCAGGCCGGGCTCGAGCATCTGTTTGTTCTTCATTTTCAGCTGCTGTTCCACCAGCAGCTTCTCGGCCTCGGCCAGCTTGAGATCTTCGTCGGAGCCTTCGATCTCTGCGGGGGTGAGCGCACCTTTGCTGGCTTTCGATTTCGCATTTTGATCCTTATTTCTTATGTACGGGACGGTCACCTTGATGGTTAAGGCAAATAGGGCGGTGCCCACTAGGGCGTAACTAAATGCTTGCTTTGGGAGTCCAGTCTGTTCATATTTTTCCGCTATACGGCCAACATATTTGGACAACACTGTCATATTTACACGTCTAAATACACAGACTTTCCAGTTAGCAAATTACGATTGATCTATTTTTAAGAACACTATTTCCAGACTATTTCACACTGAAAGTACAAAAAAAACGAGTGTTTTTAAAGAGTTCAGCGATTATAATAATTAGTTATATATCAATTTGTTTTATTTTACTATAAGTTGTACTTTGAACTCAACCAGATCCCAACTTGTTCAGATTAATAGACTGTTATGTAATAACTTCCGTCATGTGGAAACACAGAACTGAACTATCGGATTTTTATTTGTTATTGTTTTATTCCTTTTATTATTATATTTATTTACATTCAAATATATATATCAACTTGACGGTTTATGATTACTTATTTATATATATATATATATATGTGTGTGTATATATCAGTTTGCATTAACGGGTTTTGAAGCGACTACAACGAACGAGGTGCTTTGCTTTTTAATATGATTAGGTAAAACGTTTACCTTCGCGTATGCTAAAGGTCTAAACTACCTCGCAATCCCCATTAAAATGATACATTGAAATGAACTCGGTGTGTTTTATGGTGGGTTCAACAGAGTTGCCTTTTTGGCTTGCATGCGGCCAAGGGTTTATTAACACCAACAATTATAAAACTATCCGTTCGATAGCTGCGAAAAATTTGTAAACCAAGATTAGCCTAATCAATGGAGCTGATAATGTGCTCGGATTAGATAACCTGCAGGAACAAACAGTTTTCTCGCATACTGCGGCACTTTCCGCGTTCAAATTAAAATTGAAAAATTTTAATTTAGCTATAAGTAGACAAACAGGTGAGTAGTCGGGTGGCCCCGACTCGAAGATACTAGAAGAAGAAAGGGAGCAAGTCATCGAAAGAAAAGTATCAACTTTTCCTGCATATCATACTAAGTCCAAGATCAGCTTTTTAGCTTATGTGGTTTCCGCTCGTCTTCCTGATCAAGAATATATATTGCTTATGAGCTCGGAGCTGCCTCCTTCTGCCTGTTACAAACCGATTTACCCTCTTTTGCCCATTTTCAATGGGTCCAGGGTGCAGTCGGGCTTTACCGACTGCGTTATACTCGTTGTGACAGTGTTGTCTGGGATAGCTTCACAGTAATATATGCCAGATATGTATATATACCGATTTTTACCTTTTCTCGATTTGCAATTTGAGACGTATCGACATGTTATCGATTTTTTTTGTTTTGATTACAAGTAGGTACTTAGTTCTGTCTTGGTCGAGTGTGCTAGACTGATCGTTACTATAACAGCCTTATCTTTGAAATCGTATTATTTTACCAAAGATTGCACGAATACCATATACTACAGGCCAGCACAGAAAGTTTAAGAAATAAGTATACGAGTAAACATTGGTATGATAAGACTAAACGATTGGCTTAGGAACAAAGTATGTATTTCAGATTAGCGAACGGAAGTTGATAGGGTTTCAGCCAAAATTGAACTTTGCAACTTCAACCAATTATTTAGATTGCATTAACACGAGGGCTCTTAATAAACCAGAGTCAAGGCCCATCTAATTTGGGAACATAACAAAGTAAATTATTGCTGTTTTTTATGTGCTATACGAGAAAAGTGCCAGCTGTTCTTTAATAGCCCAAATAAACAAGGGACTTGACGATACCCCGAACTCTTGATTATGAGAACCTAAAGTCGAAAAGATCACTCTGTTCATAAAGCCGAACATGGCTTAATTATCTTAGCTCGTCGTCCTTTATGGAGTCGGAGATGCCTCCTTCTGCCATTTACGATTTACCCATTATCAATGGATTCAGGGTATAAAAAGAACTGCCGTTCAGCCAGACAGATTAACAGATAAGGTCGAAGGTATTGGCTTGTCTATATTAATTAGGTCTTTCCAAAAGCATTCAATTTTAAATTGGAATATTTGTAAATATTGTTTTTAATATATACTATGTCTAATCTAATTCATACATACATACACATACATACATCGAAAATTTACTATGAAAGCATGTACATTAAAATACGCTTTAATCAATTTTGACCGATTACTCATATTTACGTATAATATTTGTATATACGCAAATGCGTACAAACATACACATATACAACGATCAAAAATACAAGAACAATTTATAAAACTGTATTTTTCTTCAATGAAATGTGTTTCGCATTAAACGTTTTCTCCGATCCTATGAATTTTATTTAATTTTTCTTTATATAAATTCGGTCATTGTAGCCATTTCCGTCTTTCCGCCCTTCGTCGGCCCCCTTCTATGCAAACCGAAAGACTAAGTTGATAAGTTGAGTTTTTGAATGAAAAAACTTGTTTGGGTATTTTGCAATCTCCGGCGCCACAAAAATAACTTCTGTCTTGTTTTATTTTTAATGCTTTTATTGTTGAATTTCCTTGCACACGCTAATATAACGCAATTAGGCATACAAATTAAAATTTCACTGAATCAGTGCATACTTCATGAGCTGTAACTACCGAGTATTCACTGTATTAGTACAGTTTGTACTTTGATTTCTCATACATTCATGCGTACGAAATGTGAACAAAGCACTTTATTTTCAATTTGAAGCAAAAACAACAGTTAAAGACATTTTGTTCAAAAAGGAACTGAGATTGGAGTAACAGTAAAATGCCACTTCCAAGCAGAGCACCAAATTTCACAGCAAACGAACAGCAACAACAACGTGATTGTGAGAACCTACTACATGCACTGGTCAGCCAACGCAGCGATCAACTCGAAACACTCAACGCATTGGATAAAGCAATGCGAGATAAGCTAGCGGAGGAGGAATAACAGCATCTAGCCAAAAACAAAATAAATACTAAGATGAACGTAAGCCACATGAAACGATTTTCGCTCTTTAAATGCCACACCAACTGAGTGGCTTTTCGCTCTCGAAAATATAAATTAAAAATACAAATTTTAATTACATTTTTATATATTACAATGGGATTAAATGATTAAAATTCTACAGACATACCGCAGTAAAAAAAATAAGTATTGAATTTTAAAATAGGGTATTGTCGCGGTCGGTATTTATGTGTAGATCTTGCCCGGCGCAAGAAAACTAAAAATTCGTTTTCAGCAACTAAAGCTGGTGCAGTGCTCAAAACATACATAATATACATATACACACACATGCAAATACCCATGCGGCACTCGGGTAGCCGAGCTGAGAGCGTATTCTATTTTGCGCTCTAAAAATTGTGAGAGCACAAGTGCACCGCTTTCGTTTTCGTTCTCTGTACTGCGTTACTCATCTTAGTATTTATATTGCCTTTGAGCGAAGAAGAGCGCAATGAGTGAGTAACGCGCACATCGACCCAAAGGCTTTGTCGGCACGTGTGAGGAGTGTAACGGTTTTACGAGCTAAACGGTGGATACCCCGCGATTATGATGTACGGAAGCGTAGCGTCGCTTTGGGCACAGGTGCATCAAGTCAATTCCAATTACAGCAAGTGGCGCGAGCTGTTGTCAAACAACAATACCTCAGTGTCAGTTTCGAGCGGTAAGGTAAGCAACACCAATGTTTCAACGGAATCTATAATTGATCGTACCTTGCCGCCGTCGAATAAATAAATTGATTTATAGAGTAAATTACGTACAACACAAATAATAAATATGATATACATATGCTATTATAAAGTCAACAGGTTCTATCACATACATCAGCTAATCAGACCATTTATTATACTCCTTCGCGAATTGAAACTAGTATATTGGGTTGTCATACATATATATCTTGTTCGAAGTCTCTTATTTTAGAGCTAGGTTCTAAATTGTGGATACAGTAGCTGGGAACCTTACACAAAGATTTCGATTTTCTTGAAATCCCGGCCACGCCCACTACAACCCACTCCAAATCGAAATAACTATACCTCCCACAGTCTTTAAGCCACAGGTTCCAAATTTCGGCGCTCGCAAATCGCGAAAATATCACATCTCTCACTGTTTTAAAGATAAATTCACCAGGTCAGTCAGACCAAAGTGTTTCAAAATAATAATAATTAAGACCGTGAACGAGTATAAGGCAGTTGGTAACGCCTGATTGCAGCGTTCTTACTTGTATTATATTTACGACCGTGTGTTCCGTATAGTACATACATATGTATGTATGTGTGTTTTTGAAATACTACTGTGAAATAAACAAAGTGCGTACAGTGGAATTTGTAGCAGTTAGCTTTTGGTCGCGGTCAGCAACCAGCAACAGCTGATTGGTCTGTGTACATATGTATGTATGTCGGAGTGCGGGTGCTTTTACTTGTTATCTGTTTTGCGCTTTATTCACTTATTTGCCACACACTGTAATTCGTATTTCTCGATTACAAAATAATATATTGCGAAAAGTTTCAATAACGACGCGAAGATAGAGATAAAGCAAAAGAATGCGCAACTGAATCAGAGTACACAATTAACTAAATAAAATTTAATTACTTTAACACGAAACAAAGACAGTCGAGCAACGCAATTGTTGTAATCAAATTGTTTCAGCTTGAAAAGTTACAACTTGAATAGCAAAAGAGTATCACTAAATTATTTATTAAATTCTGCCATGCTTGGCAACGCAATAAAAACACGACCGAACAACGCGAAAGCTTAAAGCTTAATGTTGTATGTACATATGTACTTGCTGCCGACAAGCTTAGTTTTTCATTTTCCTTTTGCTTTTACAATCAAAATAAACACTATAATGGCAAATGTGTGTGTGTGTATGCATGCATGTACACATAGGCACGAATAAAACAGCGCATTTGCATACATACATGGGTAAATGGGTATGTACATAACGTTAAATACACGTATGTATTTATGTAGGAACAATTATGGATGCAGGTCCATGGATATATTTCGTATGCGCGTACATGCAATCCTACATACATATGTACGTATGTATGTACATATGCAACTTTTAGTGTAGTCTTCTGAGTGTAGTTTCATGCGATCCCATTATTTATTTGATTTTACATATTAAATATGAAATTATGTAAGCTTTCACAAGTTAAAGTTCAATCGCAATGTTTGTGTTTTTACACGTATGTATGTATGCGTAATTAGTTATATGCATACACATATGTCCGTATGCATGTATGCGAGAATATATATTACGCTTTTCCATTTAAATGTGAATCAGTGAATCAGAAACTGTTGGATCTGAGCCGTACCACCGGATTTTCTACATCAAACACCGGGCGGTAACGCAAAGCAATCTAAAACATACAAATAAATATCTATGTACAAAAGTCAATAATATTTATACAAATACATATTTTATGCACACATACATTAGTATTGCTTAGTATCACCATAGATAATGGGTTATATACATATACATGTAGATAAATTTTAACCCTTGCCCGAACAAATTATTGAAAATGTCAATCTAAATTCATACATACGTACATTCAGGCACTCTGCTGGCTATGAAACCCTAACAAAATTCATAACTTTTCAGTACTATTCAATTATATTTAACTTTTAGAAACGATAAATTTCCAAGACAACTTAATTAACCGATTTTTTCATATAAATAAAGCAAAGGTTTAAAACAACAGAATGCACCACATTTAAATATATCTGTTAAAGTTGGTTAAAACTTAAAATTCTTGATTTTCTTCTAAACTAAATGAATGATCCTTATGAAAATTGATCGTATTGAAATGTGTGTACAGTTCGGTTATTCTGTAGTATTTGATTTGTGGTTTTTTATAGTCTCCGATTGATTTTAATCCAAAATAATGAATATAATAATACTATGCATATGGTTTAGGAGAATCTATATCTACATTCTACATTCTAGGCTCGAGTGTCTTTGAAACAACTTATTTCAATTTTTTTCAATTTCAAAATACACATTTTTTTGTTTGTTTTTCTATTTGCATTATATTCAATTAGTTTATTTCACAATTTAAAATATGCGAAAACGAAATTATTTCAAATACAACAAAAAATACAACAAAAAACTGATCGGTTTAGGTTGAGATGAACAGAAATTCCGGGACCATACAGGTCCAATTTAAGATCCGGCTTTTAGCTTGGAGTGAAATGCAATTCAGAACTTAACGAAAACGATGTAATTTTGACGTCGCAGCGATTAAAGTCCTTCATATTTAGTAAACTATATCCTATCAAAGCAAAGAGAGAGATATTTATTTAATTTAAAGATCGACTTAAATGATATTGATTATAATTTAAAATGATAAAAATCTATTATATACACTTAGCATAATAGCGCAATCCCACAAACTCAGAGGAAAACATGGACGACGGTAGTCAATCCGATTCTTCGGAGGTAAGACATTGTTTATTTATAACAAATATAACACAATTCTATATATAATCTGTTCATATTTCAAACTGCTATTTAGGAGTTTTTCGATGCCAACTCGGAGCCTTTGGAAATGCCAGCACATGAAATGGACCTGAAAACGTCATTGGGGGAGGCGCAGCTAGCTATAAATTATTTCTTTAATAACAAATTTGAAGAGGCTCGAACTCTGTTGAGACCGTTTGCCGGCTCGAGCCTCTACCACGCCATGGGCACTGCAGTATTCTCCTTTCTGGAGGCCGTGCTGACCTTTGAGCACATTGATGAGGCATCCGCAGAGCTCAAGAAGTGTGTAGAGCTGTGTCAGCGTCACAGAAAGAAAAACACTTTAACGGAGTCCATTGGCAACACCTTTAAAAAAGTATTAATCAAACAAGCATATGCATATATGTGATAAGTACAAAACTAAATGCTTTCAGAAAAACTTTAGTACACTCACCGATCTCGAATGCCACGCAGAGCTGTGTTTGGCCGAGGCTCTCCTGATGAGCGCTCTCCTCACCTTTATTGAAGACGAGAACCTCAGTGGATTGATTCGTGGCAGTCTGCAAGTTCGCCAGTGCTATAATTGTTTCAGGTATTGTTTAAAACTTTGTCAGCAAATTCGAAGTAAAACAAGTTTTGAATAATTTTCACAGATTTTGTGGACAAATACTGAAGAATCGCAAGTGGGACCTGAGTGGAGCGGCATTGAGGAACCACTTTAGTAGCGGAGTTCACATGGGAATCGGCACGTTTAATTTAATGATATCCATGTTGCCGGTTCGCATAATAAAAGTATTGCAGTTCATCGGATTCTCATCAGGTAGGGTAAGTGTAGAGTGTATATAAATAAGTACTACGAACAGCTCGATATTATGTTAAAATCGTTTAGAGTGACGGTCTACAGGATCTGCGTACAGGATACCAGGAGAACGGGCTACGGCAAATACTTTGTGCCCTGTCCCTGCTCGGCTATTACCTGATGGTTGTGCCAATGATCAGCACACAACAGTCCCACACCGATCTGAGCCTATGCGACGAGATCCTAACGTCTCAGCTGGCCAAGTATCCAAATGGGGTCTGGATGTTATACTTCAAAGGCCGGTTCGAGCTGATCAGTGGAAATCTGGAGGCTGCTGAGTCCTGGTATTTGCGATCGTGGAAATCACAAAATGTGTGGCCACAATTCCACTACCTCAGCTATTGGGAGCTACTCTGGCTCAATTGCATGCAACGAAAATGGGATAACGCTGAGTTCTATGCCAGATTATTGCTCGAGAAGAGCAATTGGTCGCGGGCAATATACGCCTATCAGCTGGCTGCCGTCAAGCTGATGTCGGCCTCAAGATCGGCGCAGGACATGCAGGAAATTGATAAGCTTATGCTCGAGGTGCCCGCGTGCAGGCAGAAAATAGCTGGCAAGTCGTTACCAATGGAAAAATTTATGGCGAAACGCGCCAACCGTTATAAGATCCAAAACGATCGACTCGTTTTGCCCCTAATCGAGCTGTTGTATCTATGGAACATGTTCAAGTTTATTGGCAAGGATTACGAAATAGCCGATGGCATTTTAAAAATCATCGATGCGGAGCTAGCCATGTTTCCCAAACCAGACCAGTTTCAGCAAACCACGGACTTGTACTATGCCGACAATCGGGCACTCTGCCTGCTGCTGCGTGGATCCTGCTACGTGCAAATGAATAAGCCGGCATTAGCTCTTCAGTAAGTAGATTTCGTTCATGTTCGACAAGCGCTTAAAATAAATGTGAAAAATGCTTTTAGGGATTTTCACGAGTGCATTGCACAAAACGGCATTACCGAGGATCATTTTATTATCCCTTACGCTAATGTGGAGGCTGCCCTTTGCTACGCAACCGATAATCGAGCGTTGGCCATATCTATGCTGCAGGACACCAAGTAAGAGCAATTCTTTTCATTATATTGCATGTAACAAAACTAATATGCTTCATATATTTCTTTTCTAGGAAAAAGTTCTCAAAATTTGCTTTAGAATCTCGACTGCACTTTAGGATTCATACGGCTCTAATGGATCTTAATGGCAATAACAAATAATGACAACTATTTTTTGCCATTCCCTTTTAATTTGTTTGTTTTGTTTATTATTGTTTTAAAATCAGCGGGCAAAGGATAATTTTAAATACGAATCTCAGTATCAATAAAGTGTATTATTACAAAAATGTCTCTGTTTCAAAATACAGATAACTATTGTATACGTTCCTGTAATAGTAAATTGGGAAATTTAAGTGGATCTCATATTTGATAAGTTCTTATTACTGTTATTTGTTTGGCATTTTTAGAAAAAGCTCCTCGTCCTAATGTGCCAGGTAGTATTCTTGTCGGATTTAGCAAGACCACTTCTACTTTGTTAATGTCATAAGACACATTTGCTTAAAACATTGTTTTAACTTTTTATAATGGGAAATATTTGGTTTTTTTCCTTTTTAACCTTTATGTATGTATCCATCTCATAAGAGGCCTGACCAACTTTTTTTTTAGATTATAGAATAGAAATATTGATACTTCCCATCAGTACGAGTCTAAAAACATATGTCATTCAAAGATATGATAGTTTGCATGCGATACACGGGTCTTATTTTTATAAATGTCAGATTTCTGAAAGATATATTAGCCACTATACAGAAAGTGACAGTCATTTCGCTGGAATTAAAGATTCATGTGTTAAGTTCTTATATACATAACAAAGATAACACAGTTTGTTAGACATTAGATATAAAAAACACAAAAGAAATTAATGATGAGTGAATGTATTAATATGTATGTAGTTATTTTTATTATAAGAGTAATTGTGTCATATACATGCAGTTAATTATTATGTATACATATTTCTCTTTAATGTAAGTAGTATAATAATAAGGGGAATACTTTATTTTCTTTTTTTTGTTTTAAATTTAAAAATGAGTTGTGTTCATTATGTTTATAATGTAGTGCGCATAGTAGGATCAATATTATAATAATTTCATTCATTTTGCTTTATTATTTTGCTTTACTTTCTGCTTTAGTATAAATACTTTGTAATGGTGATGATAATTCATCCTTAAAAGCACAATAATGGATATATCTATATATATATATAATATAAGTGTTTTTTTTTTTTTGTTTGTTTTTAAATCAATTTAATTTTACATTAAAAATGCAGAAGCCTTATCTAATCAGTACTATTTACGTTAAGAATTAACACTGTGTGATATTGTACACTATTTTCTCGAGTGTGTTCCAAAGCAATTGTTTAATTCTATACATGACAAACAATTCTACATTCAGTTTTAAGCACGTTGGATGACCGGAATCCGCGTCGCAGTTATTAAACTTATAAAATCTGCCATATGTCAGCAGTTCTATTTGGGATATTTTTATATATATATTATGCGGGGCCCGCACACAAGCTGCATATGAATGTATATTTTTTTGTTGTTGTATTTGTAATAGTAATTTCTGCTTATTTGTATCATATAGTAACTTATGCTAGAAATGTCAGTTGTTAGAGCACCTGTGGACGCGTTGAAGCCAGCCTGTCTTGAGTTTCTTGAGTATTCGAATACATTTATACAATTGCAATATTCATATTGACAGATTCATATATGTTGTATGCTTTTGAATTTGTTTTCTCTCCTACAATATTTTAAGATGACGGTAATAATGCTTAAATTTTGATTTTCATTAGAGCGACAATGGCATGGCTAAAAATTCAACACAATTATTTAGTGTGCATACTTATAATTTGTAAATGTATGTGTGTGTGTGTGTGTGTGTGTGTGTGCTTTCAAATAAGCCTTAAAATATGGCTTTACAGACTTTCAAAATAAAATATATATAAAAATTAAAAAAGATGTATTTGAATATATAAAAAAAAAGTGTAACAGTTCATTTTTGGAAAACACATAAATTCAAACATATTGACACACTTTATAATTATTCATATTACTATTTGTTTTGTTTTTTGTTTCGTTCTTTTTGTTTTTATAAATGGACTAATTTTACTTTTATGAATTAGATACGTGTGGAGTAATAATCTAAGATAAACGGAAAAGAAACATTGTAAAAGTATTTCACGCGTTTGCCTTCGGAATACTGTTTACAATTAACAGTTTGAATACATTTATTTTTAATATTTACATTAAATGTAACTTTACTTAAAAATACATATCTTGCTATATTACTATATGTATCTGTTTGTTGTTGTTGTTTAGCTAAGTGCTAAGTGTGTGTGTTAGCTGCCCGACGGCATACATATTTAAAAAACAAATAAGTGTGTGTGTGTGTGTGTGTGGATGTATATATACAAAATACATATAATAAATATTTATATTTCTGTTGCAGCAAATGTTTCAGTATGAATACTTCGGCCTTTACAACTGTGGATCGCAGAACTTCAGTTGTTTTAATAAAAAAATTCATTTTTACATTTTAGGATTTCTATATATGTATATCACAAGTTTGAAGAGAGTAGAAAGTGGCGAATTAACTACAATTGGCAGTAAGCGGCGGCGGCGGCGACGGTTGTGGCTGCGGCTGCGGCGGCATCGGCACTCGACCGTAATAAAGTGTTTTAGAATCGAGAATCAACGAGGAGAACCTTATCCATAATATTATTAATTAATTATTATAAATTACAGTTGCCTAGCAATCGATGCCATTAACATTATTACAAATTTGCGATAAAGCATTTGATACGCCCCGATTTGGCTGATTTACGCCATGACTACTGACTCCCAGCTGATGTTCCTGATGGGCATTGATATCATCCTGGGCGCGAAATCGCACGAAACCCTGCTCGGCCACAATCATGCTATCCGAGGCACTCGAGGGTGAAGCTGATCCTGCTGCTGCTACTGCTGCTGCTGCTGTTGCACCCACCTCGTTTGGCACAGTCGACTCTTGCTGCTGATTGTTGTACTGATGCAGATGGTGCATGGGCTTCGCGTTGTTTTGTACGTGCAGGTGTGTGGCATTCGGTTTGTTGGCACCATGCAAATTTGATGTGATGCTATTGTCGCTGGCTATGCAATAGCCGTGCTCATTGTTGCTTATCAAGTTGGTGCATTCGACATTGCTGCCCGATATCATGTCGTCGTCCTCCTCCTCCTCCTCATCCTCCTCCTCCGAGTTGTTATGATTGTACTGCTGTTGCTGCTGATGCGGGTGGTGCTGCTGCTGCTGCTGCTGCTGTTTCATTTGCTTTACGCTCGGTGCCAGCTCAAAATCATTAGATGCTAATGACCGATTTATGGTGTTTATGTTACGTCCACTTCGCTGGAAAAAGTGCGAGCGTTCCGTGTGCGCCAGGGTTTGAGCACCGTTTACACGTTTGCCGCCCGACATAACGCCTATCGCGCGACCCGGACCCGGACCTGGACCCGGACCCGAACCCGTACCCGGACTTGGACCCGTTGTCGATCCGATATTGTTTAGAGTGCCGCTCTTTCGCACCCCATTGAAGTGGCCACCGCGCTCGTAGGAATTATAGCTGGCGTAGCGTATGCCATTCGACGAGGAACATGAATTCGTTGAATTGGAACTGCGTCGCTCCGGATTATCAAAGTTGGCTCCGTCGAGTGCACCGTTATTCTGCTTTCGGTCACGGCACTTTGTCAACTTATGCCCCTCGCGCTCCCGCTCCGGCCAGCACTCATCGCTCGGATGTGAACTGCCGCCCATGGACTTGTCCTTGAAGACGGGCCGCTCAAAGTTATTAAATTCGTAGCTTGAGTTCTCCTGCAACGGCTCCGAGTAGCAGCTGTCACTCTGCAGCAAAAGCATCTGTTGCTGCGATGTGCCGGACGAACCGGACCCAGAGCCGGAGCCAGAAGCCGATGCGGATCCCGAGCTAGCCGTGTTCTTGCTTAGCTTCTGCATGGCGCCAACCCCGAGAGTGCCCACAGCGCCCGTTGAGCTGGTGCGCAAATCAAAATTGGGATTCTCGTAGTGATCGGTTGTCGCATCGGTCATGTAATCAGCGCTCATATATGCTGCCGGCTCGTGGATGCGCATATTCCCGTGATGATTGTGCGGATGGTGGTGATGATTGTAGTTGTGATGATGGTATCGGGATGCCTGTGGTCCGTATTCGGCTGTTATATTGTGATTAACGGCGCTCCTTATTGAGCCGGTATCGTAGGGTCTCTGGTACATTGGCTCCTGCAGCTGATACTCGGTGCCACCGCCGCCGCCACCACCTACACCACCACCTCCACCACCGCCCCCGGCTATCGGCGACGCTGCTGATGGCCCCGCCAGCGAGTTCAGCGCGTAGCTATCGTCATATATCAGTTTCCCCGTGCGCATCGTGTACGTATGAAGATTGGTGTTGGCATTGCAAATGGCCGGGTAATCGGTTTCAAACTGTTCCTGGCTCGAGCTGGACGTGCACGGCAAAAAGAAGTTGGCCACATTCGAGTGCGAATTGTGATGCGCGCCAGCACCGTGCTTCTCTCTCATGACGCCGCCGGCGGCATTGTTGGCACTGCCAAAACCACCGATGCCGGCAGCTGGCCCCACCATGCGCACGTCCCCGTTGACGGCGACAGCCGCATTCGCATTGCTGCCAACGCTCGTCTTCAGGCCCGTCACCCAGGAGATCAGTGTGATGATGGCAATCTCGATGAGACGCAGCGAGAACTGATAGCCCCACTGCATCCAGTCGACCTCGACAATGTTCGCTTGGCTCATCAACGGTCGTGCCGGCGAGATGCAGACAGCACCGAAGATTTGCAGGGTAGCCAGCAGAACGAAGAGCAGAGCTGTTGCGATCGTTATGTGTATGGCATACGATAGATTCTGATAGCCGTGTATATAGTTCTGGGACTTGCTGCGCAGTATCCGCTTCAGGATGCGATACAAATACAGATAGAGCAGCCCCAGGCTAATGCATATGAATATGTAGATTATTTGGCATATCAGCGACAGGACTCGAGGCGGTGGCGGCGGATTGGCCAAATTGGTGGCTGGTGCAAATGAGGTTTGCGCCTGTTGCGCCTGCAACAATTGATGTTGCTGCAAGTGCTGTTGCTGCTGCTGCTGCTGGCGGCGAAAGAACTGCTGTTGCTGCTGCTGCTGGAAGTACATGTGGTGGTTCTGCAGCGTATACGACTCGACATAATGCAGCGTAATGCAGAGTCCCACATGCACACCGCAGCCGACGACCACGGTCAGCGGCCGGACCAGCGCCGAATAGCGATTGTTCTTGTGATTCAACGATTTCAAGAACAGAAACAAAATGAGCACTGCAAACGCGACGGTCAGCAGCGTCGATGGTAAATTCAACAGAATTTCTGCGGCGAATATATGGAAAGTGCCGTGAATATTGTACGCATCGACGCAGAGGTAAATGATGCGCATAATGCAAATCGTGATTAGAATGAGGTGTATGTACACAAAATATGACTGGGCAAACAGATGCGTCAGTTTGTTGTATGTGACCAGCTTGTACAGCGAATAGACAGCCAATATGGTGAACAGAACGGCCGACAGATATATGTGTATGTTCCAGGCCCAGGTCCAGGTGGTGTGCGCCGATGCCGCTGCAGCTGCAGCAGCACCAACGGCACCACCGGCACCACTGGCAGCTGTACCTGTTCCCGTTCCTGCGGTAGCGGCCTTTCCTGGCACAGCATTTCCATTGGGCGGATAAGATGTGTAGCTCGGTCTCGTGTTTGTCGTTGCCGATGCCGATGTGAACGATGTGGCGGCGGCCTCGCCAATTGCAGCTGCTGCCGATGGTGTGGTGACTGCCGCCTGACTAGCATTGTTGCCAGCATCATTGAAATCAAATTGGCCCGGGGAATGTTTGCTCTTGTTGATATTCGGACTGGCTGCGGCGGCGGCAGATCCGTCATCGTTGCTGCCACCATCGCTGTTGCCGCTGCTGCTGCCACCGTGGCTCTCCTTTGCTGCATTTTCGGCATTATCGACCGAAACGATCGGCGACGCTGGCGGCTGATAGCTCACCATGGGCCGCTGCGTCACGTGGCGCAGTAGAACGGCCGGAATGTCGCCTTTCTTGCCATTCGATCCCAGAATGCGAATGATATTCGGCAGCACCTCCTGCCTCTTATTCGTATTGCTCTCCTTGCCATTGCCAGCACTTGGATCCTGGGCTTTGTGCTCGTTATTATTTTGATTATGATCCGACACCTCGACGACGGCGACGGCATCGTTGCCACCCGTGCGCGACGGTGTGTTGAGTGCTTTCTTGCGATCCCCGGCCGAGTCAAATGCCCCCTGCATGCTGGTCGAGACGAGTGGCTTGCGCGTATCCACAGATCCACCGTGATAGCTCTCATTGAGATTCGCATTCGAGTTGCCATCGCCATTGCCGCCAATCGATGCGGCTAGATCGGGCGGTCGAAATGGTATTCTCTCGTGACCGGGCATCAGGCTGGGCGGTGGTATGGGTCGCCGGTTGTTAAACGGCACCGTGTTCGATATGAGACCCTCGTTGTTGGTGCCCCGCAACGTGGGCTTGTCTGCGAACGGGTTTTGATATTCCGGCGGCAGGGGCGGCGTGAAGAACGATCTTGATGGCGGCGAATATGACGGAATATCACCAGGATACATTGGTATTGTCGGCTGGCCATTGACTTTCTTTAATAAGTTGGGAACTATTTAGGGGGGAAAACAAAAACAATGTTTATATAGATATATTAACATCTTGAATGTCGAATCAGTTAAGAATTATAATTACTCGATGGCATCGGCGTCGAATTGTATTGCATCGTGTGTCGGTGGCGATCCCTGTCATGGCTGCTGCTATGATGTCGATTTGGATTCGGGTAGGTCGGATTATTGTTACTTTTCAATATGTCAGCGTTTGGCGCCGACGTTGGCAGGGCATGATCTCTCTCCAGGTCCAGCTCATAGTTTCTATGGCGGCCGCCGTTATGCTGGGCCTGATTCGCCGATTGGTATCTAAAAAGGGTCAATTGACATTAGTTTCCATTTTTCAGACAAGCAAAAAGGAGCAGTTCATATCCTCTTCATACCGAAGTGTAGTTAAGAGTGGCGTCGCAACAGTGGTGAGTCCCAATATATAACTATTATCGGGTATGCTACGTTTGGTCGTCGATGTTGTCCCATAGGCCACTTTAATCAGCACAGCGGCTACGCTGCGCTCCAAGTTGTCCAGCTTGTCCAGATAGCCGCTCGCCGCAACGGAAGATCTGCTCAGCCCGGTGTTACCCGTGGTGTTGTTGCTCGAGATCGACTTGCCAGTACTGCGAAAACTAGAATTGTTCGCGTTGGCCACGCTCCTGATGGACAAGGACTCTTCAGCACTGGCGGCTGTGTTCTGTTCCTCAACCAATATCGCTTGCGATAGGCATATTAGATAAAACGTCAGCAGTATCGCTAAACTCATCTTGCAGCTGAGCCATGGACTCTGGCGACTTCTGCATATCATGGGCGACTCCTTCGCAGGGATGCCTTTGTGCTGCCTGTGTCTGCAGCGCTTCGAGTGAGCATTTGCCGAAGGTGCTTTGATAGACTTCTGCGTTCTTTCAAATTCAGACTTATTCGATCTTGATAATTTAACATTTAATACTGATTGGCAACACTCCTCTCCTGCCATTAAAGAAACTTTTCCATCCACAAACTTGACGCCTTGGGCTCTTGGGTCCACAAAGGCCTCCGGATCATATTTGCAAATATTGACTGTAAAAGTACAAATAACAAAAGGCACGATTAAAATATACCCGACTTAGCCTGCAAGCCACTCCTAAGCCGAATCGGTTCGAGCCAAATAAAACAAGTGAAAGGCCGCCCGAGGAGATACCCTGAATCCTGCGGTCTGTCTTCATAAGCATTTCAACCCAATCATAAATCCACGTTTTCTTCTAAACTAAATGTATGATCGTTATGATCATGCATTGAAATTCTTCTACAAATCAATTTGCAGGTCTGAAGTATTTGATTTGCGGTTTTTATGGGTTTGTCGATATTGGGGGCTGGCTTACACAAACAAACGATGATGCCTCTAGCTCTTATTGTCTCGAACTGAATGAGGTCAAGAACAGCTGGGTTCATACAGACGGACATGGCTATGTCGACTTAGCTCGTCTTTCTGATCAAGAGTATATACACTTTATCTTCTTCTGCCTGTTAAATACATTTGCACAAAACCATTAGATCCTTTTTACCCATTTTCATTAAAAGAGTGTAAAGGTTTTGTTCAAATGTATTTAACAGATTGAATGAGGGATGTAGCCATGTCCGTCCGACAGGCTATCTGTCTGAATGAACACGTTGATTGATAAAAATATACAATAAAATATAATAGGATAGCGACACATCTTGGTTGCAATGCGCATTATATGTGAGTATGGATTTATAAAGATGTTTGTGAGACATGCTTATAAGGACCGCTTGCTGCTGGATTTAGTGTATCTCTTCTAGGGTTACGCAAATCGTAATAATAGAAATTAAATCAAAAATTAAAAATAAATTAAATTATATTTCTATTTTTGCTGATCACACACAAACATACAAACAGTTCGCTATTAGCGACTTATCTGGGAACAAAATGAAATCAGATCGTCGGCTGACTAAAAATATATAGCTGTTGACAACTAATTGAAAATTGTTAAGAATCTTATAATAATTCTCAGTTTATCTTTTGTGTGCACCAAATATGTATTCGTAATATAAATGTGACACTTGTGAACAAAAGAAAATTACATCATTGAATTCAAATGAACTCAAATTAGTTTTATGAGCGATATCCTTACTCTGCCCAAACCTCTGATTTGAGTAACTCAACTAATTGGATACATTAAATTGTTTGGCAAACAAGTTCCGACCGCGTTAAACTCGTTCACGTTCTTTTTCTGTAATTTCTAGGGGAACTCCCCACTAATATATATCCCAAATTTAGTGACTTTAGCTTAAAAACTGTGGGAGATATCCGCATTTCCAATTTCCAATTCAAGGGTGCAATTTGTGGGGCAGGACACCTGCTATCTACATACCAAATTTGGTGGCTCTATCGCATAAATTGTGGGAGATATACAAGTGTTATTGATTGGAGCTGTCAAATATAACTATTACCCGATTAGGGGGGCGGGAGCGGGCGTGTGATGTTTGGAGGAGCATTCCAGTAATAAAAGTCCCAAATTTGGTGGCTCTAGCTTAAAAATGGTTGGGGATATAGGCATATCCCATTTTTTGGGAGCGGAGGCGCTGGGGATATCAATCTTTTGGGGAGGTCACCAGCTATACACACACCAGGTTTGGTGAATCTAGCTTTGAAATTGTGGAATTTATCGATTTGCGATTTTAGGTTTTATTGGTTTGGCGCAGCCCAAAATCCTTAACACTTTATCTGACGCGGGTACACACGAGTATATATCCCAAATTGCAAGTCTCTAGCTTCAATAGCGGCGAAAATAATTGCGAATTTCGTATTTCGACAAAACAATAAAAGCCGCAAATCTTCTAATCTAAATGTATGATCTTTATGAGACTTGCAGTATTTATAAAGAGCATTGAAATGAATGTTTGTGGTACTTGACTTGCGCTTTTTTTTTTTTGGTTTTATTGATATTTAAGAGTGATTGGGTGAAGGTATCCAAAATCCGAATTCTTCAAGATATGCGTCTGATTTACACGAAAGCATCAAATTTGGTACCACTAGCTATGTTAAAATACACTTTTATTGATATCAAAATATTGAAAAAAACACTATGCACCTGTATTTGGGGTTTTCAATTGATTTACGTATGTATATGAATTTACTTTTAAGCAATTTATACTTGCCTGGATTGTGGGTTTTCTTTACAGCATTCCGAAATTTAACTTTAATGCGACGTTTTATTGTAGACATGTCGGTTTGTTGGTTTTGGTTTAAACCCGGTTGTTTGGCCGACAAAATTAAGTTTAACTAACAGTTAACAATCAAATATTATGTCAGCATCATTGAAGACAATATACCTGGCAAGAAAAAATAACAAGATGTATATATTAATAATTTAGTTGTTTAAACAAATAATATCCATTGAGTAGGTCGGCAATACTCGTTTGAGACATAACACACAGATAAAACACAGTTTATAGTAAGAAAACGGAGATTATCGATAATATGAAAGAATAATGGTAAAAAAAAACAAAATGAAAGTTTGACTGCAATTCTTGCTGTTGATTGCCTTTGTCAAATTTGTCTAATTTCACCACACGTTTTCTTTAATGTGTACCTGTCCTGACCGGTCTCAAACTCTCAAAATAATAAGAAATACGCTTGAAAAAATTTAAGGTTATTGCAAATTTTTATTGATTGTGGGAAAACGGTAGGAGTCTCTACTCTGGTCGGGACCGCCCGACTAGGAGATACCCTCAATCCTGCGAAGCAATTTGCATTTCTACATACATACACAAATTCACACACACACACACAAATTTGTCGCTAACTGAAAATTCTTACACTATTTGAAGCAGATAGCTACAAGTAATAATCCAAAGCTTCAACTCTTTATCTTTAAAATATGGATAAGCCCAATAATAAGTTTCACTTCGTGAACGAGTACAAAAATTTAAAACTTGCTCTGCGGATGGATTTGGAGAATCTACAATTGAAAAGTTTAGGTCTCTAGCTTTGGTAGTTTACAAGATCGCTGAATTTATACAAACGGACCCTGTTTGGGAATAATCATATAGACTTTATGGGGTCCAAGATGCTTCCTTTGACCTGTGTTATATACACCAAATAAATGGCCGCTATCGGAAATAACATTCCCTTTCGTTATTGGGTGTGAACCATATTAAATCTTAAATCTTTGGCATAAGCACTGGGTTGATGATACACAACTCCACGATGAGAAGATACTCTTTCCGAAACTTGGTTTCAAACTACAGCCTCCACGCCCAAGGCCATGACCAAAAAAAAAACAGGACGGAAGTTGCTCAGGCTCTGATTACCCGGTCTCCCAAATGGTAACAACTTTAGTAGTATACTGTAGTATACTGTATACTATAGCATACTATTTTATACTGGGTAGACATTCGTATCTGGCAAGTAACCACTGGAAACCCATATACTTAGTCGGACATCTTGTGTGGTGACTTTTCAATTATTTGAACCAACCAAAATAATGTTAAAAAAAAAGGGTAACGAGGAGGCGGGTTATCGATAAATTAAAAAACCAATAACCCAACCAAATTTTAAGTCTCAAGGATTGGCAGTTCCGCGTATGTTAGGAGTTAAGCGGACAGACAGACAAACAGGCAGCGCATTTTACTCAGCCGCTTTATTTGGCCCTCATTATGGACTAAATTCTTTCTCTTCCTCTTCTAAACTAAAAGCGTGATCATTTTCAAATTTTCAGGACTTAACAAGCACATGTAAAATGTTTGAACAAACCAAAGCGCAAGTTTTTAGTATTTAAATTGCGTTGTTTATTTTGGTTTGTTTTGTTCATTTGATTTGGAGCGATTGAGGGTATCTAGAATTCGAAATATTCAAAGCATGCGTTTGTTTCATGAAAAATAGTGAAACAAAGTTGGTGGCTCTAGCACGAATAGATTCGGTGATATGCCCAATAAACCGGGCCAAGAACCGATAAATATCGATGATATAAAAAAATTTTGTGATTTGGCAGTGGGAGTGGGTGAGAAATATGGATTTTCGCGGTTGACCCGCTCCCAAGATATATAGACTTAATCGATTTTACACGCCCCCAGAGGGCGTTTCCAAACATTCTCTGTGTGATCTTAAGAGGTCATCAGTAAACAGTAAACAAATCATAACTCTATATTTGACAAAATTCAACTCTCTCTCTGGTGCCTCTATCTCTTAGAGTGTTCGAGATATGGTAAAAAAAAAAAACCCACTATTAAAAGTTTATCATATTTGATCGATATTAATGAAACGGGGGTCAATTTAAAAAAAAAAATAGAGAATCTGTAATCGAAAAATGTAGATCTCTTTTGTAGTTTACGATATCACTGCGGCTATACAGACGGACAGACAGATGGACATGGCTAAACAAACTCAAGCTCGTCGCCGTGATCAAAATAATATACTTCATTAAGTCGAAGATGCTTCCTTTTGCCTGTTTTATACACTTGCACAAATCTATTATTTATCTAAATCTAAATTACGTTTATACAGACATATGGATGGACACCAAGACGGACAAAACAACTGTGAGATTCTTGGAGATTTTATTCAAAGCCAAATTTTTCGAAGTGCTGAGCACGTGACAGTTCTTAGCTGTTCCAACAGGGTATCTTCTAGTAGTAGCAACGTTTGGAGACAAGTTAAGAATAGACAATCAAGAGAAATACAAAAGTTGTTAAAATTGTTTTTAGTTTTTGTGGTTTATTAACAATGGAATAATTTCCCTTAAAGTTTATACAAATCGCAAGGGTAATTCTTTTTTCTTCGGAGATCCACATATATCTAAAAAATTGTTTACTACTAGACCGCTTTGCGTACCTTTTTAATTTATTGATAGTATTGTAATGTAGAAGTAAAGAGATATGATAAATATAAGTTCATTGAGAATAATCAATTGACAAAAAATAAACAATTATCTATTGAATATAAGAGACCTTACTTCAATTGCTTGAAGTTTTAACGCAAAACAAATTTAGTTTTAATAATAAAACAGAAGACATTATTATTATTTGTTTGCATACAAACAAACGTTAACAAACAGTTAAATAATATATATGTATACATGCATACCTACTTTTGGGGTCAAGTTTTGTTAACGCTTGGCATCTTCGTGTAGAAAATGCAATCCAAGTTGCGCAATAGCGCAAAATATGTCCCTAAATATGTTTTATGATATCGCTTTTGTAAGGAATCAAACCGATTTCCCAAATCGATAAATGCATCAGCAGAAAATAATGCCAACAAATGGGTGATAAATACATATATTCATACATATATATATATATCAAAAAATATATATATGGATTAATATACATATATACATGTATATAGACATATATATGTGTATGTGTAAATATACATAACACTCGGTTCGCTTCGGTTGCACATACCTATATACGCCTACACATCAGGTAGGTTTCCAGGTTATTTTAAATCCATATTTCCATCAATGCCTGCAGTTGTCGAATTGAAGTAGTATTTGCATTTAAGGAGCGCTCGAAATGCATTATTGTTTTTATTTAAAGAGTAGACACGCACACATTTTGAAATTATTCAAAATTTTCAGTGGTGCATTTGTATGCGTATAGAAAACAAACATACAGCACTACGTTTATGTATATATATGTATATGTATATCTACAGCAAACAAGTTTCTTTGCACATACATATGCATGCACATAGTTACGTATGTACACCCATATGAATATTAGGATAGATTGCATGTACTCATGAATGTGTACATCTACACGAATTGCAGCGAATAGGCGAATTACGCGAACCGTCAATATTTAAACACAACACTGCACTTATTAACCAGGTTTTTCATATATTTATATTAATTTAAACTGCATAATTAACACAAAGAACTCACTTTTTTATTGTGTTTCTCAATTTTTCTCTTTTACACAAAATGGCGTAGCCACTAGAGATGATAAAAAGCATCGAGACGTCGACGTATCGATTTTTGGACTGCTGTAAAACTTAGCTCGATAATTGTATCTATACCATATTAATATCGATTGAAAACTGTGCGATTTGTTATTGCACATTAATTATTTTGCCTTGTATCGATGTTAAGGTTTAAATATTTGGCAAATGAACACACAAAACAAATGTATTCGAAAGTCGTCATGTTGTGTATTAGTGTAGTTAACCAAGCTATGATTTGATTATTTAACTAATATGGAATGCCGTAAGTTATTCTTTTTTAATATTCCTGGATAAGGGGTGTGATTGTTCAATTCTTATATTCACGTTATTAATAATAACATCAAATATCATTTGTAATAATATAACATTCATATTCATTCAATTTTAATAGTATCTTTATTTGACCAGTTTTAAAATTATCGCTTTAAGTATCGAAACCATCGGCTCAATCGATTCAAAAATCGAAAAAGTATGAAGTATCGATACGATATGAACATCCATAAGGAGAGGTAAAAAAAGAATACACAAAGAAGAAAAAAAGTCCAAATTAAGATTAATCTTAACTAATTTAGTAATCAAAAGAATTATAATCATATTGTATTACGGACGGATACTTGAAATTTAACATGGATACATTTGATGTATCAGACAGGAGCAGGTAAGGTCGACATTAAGAAAATGTTAATAAAAACTAGTGTTCCGGTCGCAGCAAACAAGAAGACTAAGTTGCCGCTTATTGTTATTATCTTTTTGTATATACACATGTATTTGTGATAACCTTGACTCACATTTGTTTATTCGTTTCAGTTGGTACTTTGGGTCCATGTCCCGACAAGATGCTACCGAAGTTTTAATGAATGAGCGCGAACGGGGAGTGTTTTTGGTTCGCGACAGCAATTCAATTGAGGGCGACTACGTCCTTTGCGTTAGGTAGGCACCAATATTTATATTCATAATTGAGAATTCCAAAGCTATACTCCTTTTCAATCCAGAGAAGACACCAAAGTGAGTAACTACATTATAAACAAGGTGCAGCAGCAGGACCAAATTGTTTATCGTATAGGCGATCAATCTTTCGACAATCTGGCAAGGCTACTCACCTTCTATACGCTGCATTATTTAGACACTACGCCACTGAAGCGTCCCGCGCAGAAAAAACTGGAAAAGGTTATTGGAAAATTTGATTTTGTCGGAAGTGTATGTATCGATACCTATTATTTGTAATGCAAATATCTATCTTAGCCTTAACCATTAAATTAGGATCAAGATGATTTGCCGTTTCAAAGAGGTGAGATTCTCACAATTATACGCAAGGATGAAGACCAATGGTGGACCGCCCGCAATTCCAATGGTCTGGTTGGACAAATACCGGTACCCTATGTGCAACGTGTAAGTTTCTACCAATTTTTCGAGTGTTATTGTTCTTTCAATACCTCGAGTCTGTTTCTGTTTTGTCTCAATGAGTATCCTTATCTGTCATGGGTGCATGTCCGGGTTCAAACAACTGATTAATTCAATGTTCGATCCGCGATGCTTCAAAATGAAGCATGATCTATAGTGTTAAATAAATTTATTTTATTATTTATGTTAACTATGATTCGGGCGAAGTTTGGTTTACTATATAAAAAAACGAGTACCGAATTAGTAATACTCATCTATCTAGTGCACCTATCTTTTTTACCCCAAACCTATTGAAGATTGGTATAATAAGTTTTTTTTAAATTAATGTAACAGGCAGAAGGAATCCTTATAAAGCCCCACAAATTGTCTTTACGGTTAATCAGTATTACTATTCGAATCGATTTAGCCATGTCCGAACGTCTGCCTGCCTGCAAATATCTATTCCTCTATTCCAGCTGAACTTGGACTTTTCAGTGCGTATAATACCATAAGCTGATCAATTTTATTTGAATCTCTCTCCCGTTGTCATATCAATGCTTATGGTTTTTTTTACCATGCGTAAATTTTAAGATTTAGGATATCTCCCGCCAATCGACTCTAATTAAAAACAATTCGAATCAAATAGTGAAGAGTTCTGCTTTGGTTTATTCATACATTTCAAGGCTCGAATATTTTTATAAAAATCATTCTTTTTGTTATGATGTTAATCAAGAATTTAGTTTAGTTTTAAGGTCTGTGTATATGTGCATGAATGGAATTTTTTTGAATAAAACTATATATAATTTTTTTGAATAAAACTATATATAATTTTTTAAAATTTTTTATAGTATGATGACTCTGTAGAGGAGGATAGCATGGAGCAAACGTCAACGTCGAACACCAGCTCTTGCAATGTGCGCTCAAACATTTCCTCGGGCTGCAATTCCGATCCACCTTCTGTGTCATCGAGCCAATTTAGCACTTTGAAAAGGACGGACTTGAACGTACGTAATTCATCAATTTTTGTTTTATGTAATCAATCATCATTATCTTTATTCGTAGCGCAAGTTGCCAGCTCGAGCCCGTGTTAAACAGTCGCGTGTGCCAAACGCATATGACAAGACCGCGCTTAAACTGGAAGTGGGGGACATAATTAAAGTCACTAAAACCAATATAAATGGCCAATGGGAAGGAGAGCTAAATGGACGCAAGGGTCATTTTCCATTTACACACGTAGAATTTGTCGATGATTGTGATGTAACCAATAACTGTGCGGACATTCGATTAAATAATGATTGGGCCGAACAACAATAATTTTCAATTATAATTTATATTTTAAGTTAAGCGAATATATTAAAATGTAATGATTAAGTGGTGTTTACCGATTGTTAAAATATTAAACATTGATTAATCATAGATAATTCAAAAGAAAATGAAGATCGCCAAGAATTATGCCTGTCGTATAGAAAAGAGGTATACAGCTAATTAAATAAGTCCATCTCCGCTAATGTGTGCAGATCGCTTAAGAATTTGTTCATTGTATTAAAGCACTTAACGTAAGGCCATTTCTATGGATACAGTGTATAAATATTATTGAATTTCTTATTCGATTCAAATTCGATTCGATTGGTAATAATTACATATGTTTTTATGTAATCTCATGTAAGTCATGTAAGTTTGTTTTTTTTTAAATTTTTGCTAGAGTATTTCAAATGAAATCTGTAGTTTCAAAATTTATTTCCCAAATTCATAGTTTAAGAGATTGTTATAAAAGGGTAAATGACAGCGTTACAGAAAACTATGCGATTCTGCCGCACCTTAAAATCCGATGAGCAGCAAGAGCTGGATCAATGGCTGAACACCAAAGAGATCCGGCTTAACAATCGCACGCGCCGCGAACTTTCCGATGTGGTGAACGTGGCGCGACTGTTTAAGACGTTGAACGAAAGTCTGGTGGACACGTACAATTATAGCTCGCATAGCAGTCTTGCGCTGAAGCTGGATAACTGGGAGATCTTCAATTTAAAAGTACTACGAAAACTGGGTTATACATTGTCCCGCCAAGAGTTGGAACAGCTGGCCTCTGGCTGTCTGACCGCCTTAAAAGCGCTGCTCTATCACTTGATGTGCGCTGAGCGTAAGGGTGTCGACAATTTCCTATCAAAGACACGCCCCCAAATAGCACGAATTTCAGGGGGGGATATTCCGAAGAGTCAGGATTGTTTGGTACCTCAACCGTCCGATCAAATGCCAAAGGACGATCAGCTAGCGATTGTTAAAGGGAGTCGCAAGAGGGTGCCATATTCGAAATATAAGCGATTGATCGAGGAGAGCCGCAAGAAAGAGAAGTATATCACGTCCGCGAGCAACAAGGTTCAATATCTTCAGAGCCTTATCTTAGTCAAAGAAGAGCGTATAACCAAGTTATCGGAGCGTCTGGCTACACTTTCCGCACAAACTCCTTTAAAAATATGATAATAGTTTAAAGATAATCAAACAATAGCTGCAGTCGAACATACATATGTATGTCTGTACTTACATACTCCAACAGACGTAACCGTTCAAAAATCATTTACCGTTGCCTTAAAGTCGTAATTGTAATTTTAGCTGCTTTTAGTAAAATAATAAAATATGTTTAATATACTTTTCTACTCTTGTTCCTTTTGAATTGTATTTTGGTTTATTGTTAATTTTATTGACTTCTTGCTTTAAAACAGTATTTCATGGACAATATGAATTCATTTCCCAATGCTCTTGATGATTTTTGGCGATCTTGCCGCTTTGATTTTGATGCCATCTTCGTATGCACATCGGTACATCAGGTCACACTGTCAGCAAAAGCGGCAATAATTCCGGTTGACATTTTTCTTGAATTTGGCTAAATTTGCTAAATGAAACGCTCGGTTGGACGGTCATATGGCTGAAAATTTTGAGTGTGTTGAATGCATTGTTGAACGTGTGGAACTCCATCGGTAAATTGGAGAATTTATTTATGAAATGACAGCGTTGCCACTTAACATAATCAGGATTATGAGCTGCCAAAATTCGGATTGCCATTTTCATTATTTTCCGTCTGCTGACAAATGGTCACACTCCATAAATATTTGTGCAACAAAGCAAGGAAGAGAGATGCCTCGAGAAGGAACTGTTTCTCGACCTGTTGATGCGGGCTCCTACTCAAATTTGGTAAATAAGCAATTATACGTTTAAATAATATTTTAAATATGTAAATTTTCTACGTACGCATTATGTATGTGTAAGGTACACCCGCATACCATACGTGAATGGGATATATGTATATACATATTAATGCGCCTTTGTGTTTCATTAATTGCAGGTTGGCTTCATTTTCGTATTTAATTTAATTGTCGGAACAGGTGCGCTAACTCTGCCAGGAGTATTTGCCAAGGCAGGATGGTGCTTAAGCCTCCTTGTAATAATACTGCTATCTATCATAAGCTACATAACTGTAACCTTTGTCATCGAAGCCATGGCTTGTGCGAACGCGATAAAAAACTGGCAGAATCTACAGGCTTTGCGCCGCAGACGCAGCTCAACAGAACCAGCTGACGAAGACGTTTTCCATGCGGACCAGGAAACAGTTCCCTTGACTATTCAAAATGAATTTCATTACTACCAGTTGACGCAAAAGTTTGAGTTGGGCGAGATGGCAACAATATTTTTCAATGACTTTGGCCGAATCATGTTCTATCTCTGCTTCATCATTTACCTATATGGCGACCTAAGCATATACTCTGCAGCGGTGGCCAGAAGTTTGCGTGACGTTATTTGGTGAGAGTGAAAAGCTTTTTTTCTATACATTTAATATGCATGCAAAGTAGGTATTATAGAGATGATCACAGCTTACCGGTTAAACTTATTTGAAAGTGAAAAGTTTTGTTTAAACGTTCAAACACATTTAAGAAACCCGAAGCCTTGGTATTATTTTAACAGGATTACCCGATTAAACCCGAACCCATTAATATGGGAACAATGTCAGACCTTATAAATCATATATAATTTTGATCAGGATCAATAGCTGGGGGATTTAGACTTGTTCATACCGCGCGCAGATTATTCGAATGATCGATCAGTCTTAAAATTTTCTTAAAATCGAAAAAGATCTGTAACAAGCTCGAATTTTTAAAGTGTGTTTCCTATTATGTTAAGAGTTAGAGACATGAGGACGGGTTCACAAGTATTTTTATATGTACTAT
Organism: Drosophila melanica; assembly: GCA_004143765.1. Classification (NCBI taxonomy): domain Eukaryota; kingdom Metazoa; phylum Arthropoda; class Insecta; order Diptera; family Drosophilidae; genus Drosophila; species Drosophila melanica. Next base: position 199,625 of record SCDT01000033.1, on the reverse strand, counting down.
AGCACTGTTTCCAATCAAGGTCGGTGAAGAAACATAGAAGTTATTAAAGAAAACGTTCGGTAAAATTTGACAAGTTTGTAGGAACCACTGAACTAGAGCTAAAAAGCTGAAGATTGACTTTTTAAGTTCGTGTATACCACACGCATATCAAATTTATTTCATATTTCTGATAAAATTAACTTATTTCCGAAACTGTAAGCTAGAGCCACCAAATTTAATTCAATATGTTTGTCTAAATCATATCCAAAATCCGTTGGTATTAAAATCTGCAACTTTTTTACACAAAAATCACGCAGTAAATTTGCTTTCTAGCTCTTATACCACAAGTTGAAATCGATTTTTATATATATTAATGAAAAGAAGCAAGATATCGAAAAAAATAATACGCTTGATATGAATGAGTACAAGATCAGCTTTCTTTTGTAGTTTCCGAGATCGCAGCTTTCATACAGACGTGTAAAATGAGAAATTGGTGTTCATTTTACCAATTTTCATAGGATTAAGAATATTGTTAAAGTATGTGTCCCAAATAGAAAGTATATTATAATATTAAATTTGTATTTACCATTTTAGTGAACATGACCACTCAAATAGCTCAAATATCACGATAATGGAATTATCCTCAGTGCAGTTACTTGGTGATTTTAAAAGTAATGAAAACCGAGCGTGCTGGAAAGAGCATACAATATCACGGCTAATCGTGTACAGGCTCATCTTAATTGGGTTTACACTTACTTTTGGACCACTTGTAGCGTTCAGTATGCAAAAAACAAAGTATTTGCAAATACTTACTGCTGTTTTCCGTTGGATGGGTGAGATTTATATAACCTAATATCCGCTTGATTAAATTAATAATTACTTTTTTTTTTCGTCCGGTTGCTTTTCAGCATTTACCTTGATGATATGCATTGCCCTGAAGATGCTTGCTGTCGATGGAGCCAAAGGTCATCCGGTTGCCATAAACTTCTACGGCATCCCATCGTTATTTGGCGCATGTGTCTATTCGTTTATGTGCCACCATTCACTGCCCAGCTTATTGGCCCCCCTCAGGAGCAAGTCAATGGTGACGAAAATTCTCTCATACGATTACATTGTCATTTGCACTTTTTATATAGTACTGGCCATGACCGGAATTTTCGCATTTCAGCACGTGGAAGATCTTTACACTTTGAACTTTCTGCCATATCAGGTCGTTAATAATGGTTTGGTATCAACCGTGTTTATTGTAATTGATTATTTTCTCTCGTTATTTCCAGTCTTTACATTGTCAACCAGCTTTCCCCTTATCGCTATTACACTCAAAAATAACCTTCAAACCTTGTTTCTTGATATGTCCCGATATGATTCGTATAGTGTTTTTACACGTCTACTCTTTCCCCTTCTTGCCATTATCCCGCCGTTTTGTGTGACATATTTTACCGAAAGCCTGTCTACCCTAGTGGCATTTACTGGTAGTTACGCCGGGGTCGGTATTCAATATATTATACCTGTTTTCTTGGTTTATTTTGCGCGACTTACATGTTCCGAACTTTTCGGAAGCGGAATTATTAATCACTTCCAAAGCCCGTTTCAATCAAATGCTTGGCTAGCAGTGGTTCTAACTTGGTCGGTGGTATCCGTGCTCTTAGTTACCATTAACTTGTTCAATTAACTATTTAAGCACTGATGCAAGTTTTAGTATTTATATTGGCTGTGAAATATATAACATAACAGAAAATTCAAATTTTTAAAACTCACTCAAAATGCCGAATTGTTTTAACTTTAAATTGTCTAATATTTATTTATAATTTTATGTTTAAAATGTACATTTTGTGGACAACAAGTTTAGAACGTATATTGGGACACGAACAGGAACAGTTTGGTAACACTTTTACCACGGGGCATTCCACTCGTAAACACAGTCATACTAAGATCCAATTCAATGTCTTGTGGTCCCTCTAGTGCTTTCCTCAGTACGAGACTAACTTGGTTTTTGTTCTTTATTGTACTGCAAACAAAGTAAATAAAAAATAATAAGAAACAATGAGTATGTAATATCATTTTAAAGTTAAGGAGACGAGACGATAGGCTTAAATCACATAGCCACTAACCAAATATCATATTGTTTGTATGTACAAGGGATAGGCTGGGACTTTTAGTACAAATAAAGTTCACACTCCCTGTTATGTTATATTATGCTAATTTTTTTGGTTAGTTTCAATTGGAGGTACTTACTCGAAGAAACTCTCCGAAGCTCTTTCGATGTTGGGCGCCGCCTGAACTCGAACAACTTTGAGATCGAAGTCGATGTCATCGTACCACATTGGGCCGCGTAGGGTAAATAATGTGCGACCATCTGGCGGAATCAGTAACTTTGATACAAACGTTATAAAGTTGTAGGTGTATGCAGATGGTTTTGTGTAGCATTCTTCTCCTTCACAAAAGTTACTATTCTGTCGGCATCGGCTAAAATTAAACAAAAATTTAGCGATAAGTTGCACGTAACATAAAATGGTATCTGGTATCTTTCATGAAAACTAAAATAATATAATAAAGCAAGGAGCAAAAGAAAATTTATGTTTATCGATGTAAAAAATCCTAGCACGACGTTCGATTTGCAGACGTGATTACAGTAGGGATCTTACTTCTTTTGTTCCGGATCGTTTACGTAGCCATTTGGGCAATTAATTGTGGTACATTTATAGCTGCCTCGAGTGTTGGTGCAAATATCTTTCTGTAAAAAAAGATTGCAACATTAATGAATGATTAACAAGTGAGAGGGTTCAGGGCCCCTGTCTTCATAAACATTTCAACCCGTTTGCACTCATACATACACACACAAATTGACACATACACGCCGTTTAGAAGTTACGCTTAAAAAACCGAGTCAAAAAAGCAAAAAAAATTGATAATAAGAAAATGGAAAGATTTATCGAAAGTTTGAAATAAGCTTGATTTGCGTATGATATATACGAACCGAATGAGTTCAAGATCAGCTTTCTAGCTTTTGTAGACAGACAGACGGACATCGGTCTAGTGATGCTGATCAAGAATATATATACTTTATGGGCTCGGAGATGCTTTCGTCCGCCTATTACATACAGTGGCACAAAACCATTATACCCGCTGAACATTAAATGCACCGATTGATTTGCTGAGGTTTTCATGCGAAGTATTGAACAAAACGCTTCAAGTGAGCGGAAGAGTGCCCAAAATGTAAAATATCAATTTAATTGGTATTTGTTTTTGGGGTTCAAATCGGGTTACGCAGTTGTTATTAAAATCGGTCTGTCAATAGTCTCTTAACGGTGAACTACTTACCCAACCGGTGCAAACATGGTTTTCACGGTTCGTCTCACATTCGTCAATGTCGCGGCAAGTGGTTTGGTCAGCCGCCAAGGTGTAGCCGCGTGGACAGGAGCACCGATACGATCCGGCCGAGTTAATGCAATCGCTTACAGATTTTTAAAGAATAAAATAGAGATATATTTTAATATTTTGCGAAAAAGTCAAACTAGTATTGAATAAAAGAATATGAAAAATTAAATATTATCAAGCCTTAAACAATGTCCGTTTTGCTATCCGAATGAATGCAATTTTATTCGCCACTATGGAGACTTGATAGAGACGTAGATAATTGGTTATATCCCCAAAAGATTATGACCTCGATATCCTGGAACCAAACGCCCCATCCCTTAAAAATCGGAAACTGCTATATCTTTCACAGTTTTTTAACTAGAGTTCTTAATTTTGCAGTTCTCAATTTGTATTACACATAACAATTTATTTATCCACGCCCCCTTACTCGCAATAACCGATCTACCGGGCAGCTCCAATGGAATATTTCCGACAATTTAAAATATGAGTTACCAAATTTGGTATGAAGATAGCTGCTGACCTCTTCCAAAGATTGCTGCCTTAATGTCCCGGCCACGCCCACCCTCCCTCACCAATCGCAAAAGCTTATATTTTTCACAGCTTTACAGCTAAAGACTCCATATTTTGAATGAAGATTAATAGTCAACTTCATTAAAAGAATTTTCAAATTTCAAAATTTTCCCAATTATTTGTTTTTACCCTGAATCCATTGAAACTATTATAGTTTTGTGCGAATGTACGTCACAGACAGAAGGAATCATCTGCGACCCCATAAAGTATACATATTTTTTTATCAGGATCAACAGATCAGTCGATTTAGTTCGTCTGTCCGTTTGTCTGCACATCCGTCCGTCCGTCTGTATTTACACTTCGATCTAGGTAACTACAAGAAGTATAAACTTCAACTTTTAAAATAAACTAACACTTAGGAATCTATTGCAAAAAGCTTAATTAAGACTAATGAAGAAACACAGAAGTTAACAATGAATCCATTCAATCCATTTTTAAGATATACAAGTACGGATATGCCAACTGTGCATATTAATCAACAAGTTTTGTACTTTTTGGATTGGGAGACGTTTTATCGTTGCAGCAAACGCACTGCTAGGCAGACCTTGCACTGGATTGATATACTATTTTTTTTAAGAAAAAGGAAGAAGCGGGATAAATGGTAATTACCCCATGCACAGCTTATATTCCTTGTGCACTTGGCACTCATCCACATCGTTGCAGGTTCGGTTGTCATGGCCCAGTTCATATCCCTGGTTACAGGAGCATCGATAGCCACCCCAAAAGTTGACACATTTTTGCTGGCATAGACCCGGTATGGTTTGACACTCATCGACATCAAAACATTGTGCATGGGTATGCCAATTTTCCTGATCCTGGTCATTAGCATTGCCGCTGAGTGGCTTCTTTTGAAAACCCGATTTGCATTCACAATAGTACGAGCCAATTGTATTGAAGCAGTGCGCGTTCGACGAACAGACGGGCTGATCCTGTGCACACTCATCAATGTCCTCACAACTGTTGACACCATTGGGCAGTCGTATCACCTGATGCCCACTTGGACAAGCGCAGATAAAGCCACCATTTCGATTACGGCATATTTGCTTCTCGCCACAGTTATGGTCCCCTGACTCACACTCATTGATATCTGTGTAGATGGTACGCGTGGATAAAAGAAATATGAAAATCTTATTTTATTAGTTTGAGAGTTTAATTGTAATGGATGTTTGATATCAACCTAAATTCGGTTTTGAACGCGGAACCCTACTGTTATTTTTGCGTGCCAAGCACGAGGCTTTACTAAACGTTAATATATTTCATTCAAACTTGTATTTTTAATAAGAGTAGTGAGCTTAGCCAGTATGGTGACCGCCATTTTTTTAATGCAACTCACCAACTGTCATTTATCGATACAAACGTATCTATATTTTATTCTATCGATTAATATTGATATGAAACATAAAATATTGGAGTTAGATGGCAAGTCTGATCATGGGTTCAGGGTCACAGAGCTGAAACGCACTTTTGGTTTGTCGGTTATAATTCAAATTTTAATTTAAAAAATTTAGAATTAAGGCAATATTTTCATATAGCATACCAGGGTAAGACAATACCATAAACTAGTTTGTATTTCGAACATAAAAAACGTCGTTGTTCGGTTATTCTAATAACTGACACTGCATAGAAGTTTCCAACGATAAACGTTAATGCACTCTAAATTGGGTACACATACCTATGCAAGTAGTTCCATCGGGAGTCGATTTGTATCCAGCGGGACATTGCATTAGGCTCTCACAGCGATACGAACCATTCGTGTTAATGCAGCGCTCATGGCTCATGCATGGTTTGTGCTCTACGCACTCGTTTGTGTCTAAATGGAAATACATTTTGTAATTGTAAATATTATCAAATATTAATACTTTAAAAAAGAAAAATATACACATAGTATTCATATTCTCCATATCCGTTTGTCTGTCAATGTTAGTTTGCTGGTAGAGTCGAGCCAAATGTGCGGGTTTTGTTCTGCTCTGGACTTCAAGTCAAGTATAGATTTGCCTACTTACTTTGGCTGTTGACTCATTAATATACATTATGATTATTAATTTACCGACACATGCGCCTAGATTATTTCTATGGAAACCGGTGGTACAAGGTCGCCGCGATCCATAATTGGTCGAATAACTTGGAGCATAGTCTAAGCGATTGTAGGATTGTTGTGACACATAGTGCGGATTAGTATCCCTGGAGAGCGTAAGCGAAGGCGCTGGCGTCGGCGTTGTTGATGGGATTGTTGATGGAGCCCTGGTTGTCGTTGTTGTAGTAGTCGTTGTTGTTGTGGTTTTTCTATGGCACCGAAACGATCCTTTAGTGTTGAAGCAATCATAATCCAAGGGACAATTGTGAGTACTGAGCGCGCACTCATCGTCATCTGTGCAAAAAAATAAAATGAAATTCAATTCAATTCGAACAAGTAGAGCAATCGGCCTGCCGAATGGTCGAACACTTGTATTTTTTTTTTTTTTGGTTATTCTTCTTGTTTGCTTTTCGTCAGTCCAAAAAAATTATCCGATAGACAATATCGAAATATCGCGCCAAGCGTACCGCGCTACACGAGGTAAATCAAGACAAATAAGCTTACCATCACAATTTCCTGTCTCAGCGTTCAGTGTATATCCGGTTCCGCAAGATGTCCAGCGCTATGAAATTATTTGCATCAGTTATTAAAAATGCGAATTTAAAGATATATATAAGATCAAAAGTACCGTGCATATATATGAACCGATCGTGTTATCACATCTTTGAGTTGGCAGGCAGTTGTGATTGTTAATTGAGCACTCATTAATATCTACAGGAAGTGTGCACATACATAATTTGTTAGCGTAACATTCATACGTACATATGTATGTATGTGTGTATGTGCAGATATGTGTACATAAGTGCATTCATTTAATGTACATAAAATTGCATTTGATAAGCATACATACCAACACATTCGTTTTGTGTCATATCCAAACTGAAGCCGGGAAGGCAGTTACAATGATAGCTGCCTACTGTGTTTTTACACTCTTGATGCATATCGGATTTACAAGTGTTGGTCGTATTATAATTACACTCGTCAATATCAGCGCAACTGCCCTCTTTTGGATAAAAGCCAGTTCCACACGTTTGGCTCTCAATCGGATTACAGTCATAGCCGCCGGGATAATTGGTACATTTATATCCGTCCTCGCATGGCGACTGCGTGCACTCATCATCATCTGTTTCAAAAGGTATTTAAGATTTAAAGAAACATTATTTTAGAAACTTGGTCTTTATAAATCTATTTTTCCTTATGTCTTAAGTCACTATTTAAACTTCGCTTTTTGTAGATTTATTTTTCCTCATTTAACTCTTTGCAAACCGGGCTTGAACCGAACTGACTTAAGCCCAAAGCGAATCGGTTCTGCAACAATAAGCAACGTTTAGTATAAATATTTATTTATTTATTATTTAGAAACTAAAGTCGAAAAGGGTAGTTCTAGTTAGGTAGTTAGTATATCCTTTTAACCCATTTCCAATGGATTCTTGGTATACAAAACCAACAAAAACAAGCAACAACTTATCTTTTATATCCTGAACCACTTAATTTTAACATATTGATGGTCCATCTAGAACACTTCGGTTTTGCATGGATATACTTTGCTCTCTCGCACTACAAATCTTTGCCAGCGTTGCCACTCTCTTCAAGTGCAAGCAGCGAAGGGTATTTTAAATTTTCGGTCGCTCTTCTTCCATTTCGCTTGAAGAGTTCTTTAAAGTAAGAACACCGCGATTTTGGTGTGAGAAAATTTAGGAAAAAGTCCTAGTTAGGTCTTCTTACAGGTATATATTTATGTTGTATATAACGGAATATGTATGTAACGGAACTTAAATTGAGGTAGAATGCAACTAGAAGTCAAACATATGCGCCTAGTTAAAGGAAAAGTTAGTTACCTTCACATTCATCCGATTTGATGTCGTACAGATATCCGGAGGGACACTTCTTGGCCTTTATGTTGAGACAATGGTATCCACCGATTGTATTGTGGCAGTATTGAGTTGTCTTGCACTCATGCAATTTCTCCGTGCATTCGTCGACGTCCACACATTTGCCTTGTTTTGGATCCAATATGTAGCCGTTGGGACAAATGTCCGATTTGTCCTCAGAACACGTAACATTATTTTCGTCCAATTTGAAGCCGGGATTACAACTGCATTTGTACGCATCAAATGTATTTTCACAAATGTGCGCGCAAAGATTCGGGATCTTTCCACATATGTCATCTGTGAATTAAGTTTAATTGATACTCGCAGTTAAATTGAAATATTAATGCTTACCATCATCTCTCAGGATAATAGTGCCATCGGCATTTTCCTGACTCTGATCGGCGTCCACGTCCACATCTTCGGTGTTGTCATCCTCTATCTGAAGTTTGACGTCATTTTCACCAGAGTCCGAGATACTGTCCTCTGAGCAACATATCCGATACGATTCTATGTTTCGGAGAAATGAGAACAAGGGGTCCCTGCACTTTTGTTGGCTAGCCTTAACTGCCAAACCAACTAAAAAGCCCCTCCAAAAATGGTTTTTAATAAATTAAGTTTAACTTCCTTAAACTTTAAGTAAAGCATACCTTGACAAGCTCGGCAGCAATCTCTGTAGGAAGTCGTCGTGGAATTGACTCCTTTGTCGCATGCAGTGCCCTCCAAAGCAGCCAAACGACCAAGCTCACAGTTCTGTCGCTCCAGCACCCTCGAACAACACACCCCAAATGTTGCAGAGCACAGTCCGAACCAAAGTCGAGAAACGCCGCTCACAGGCGACTCCATCTTTTCACATCCATTTGTGGTGCGCGCATTTCTAAGTCCGCTTATGCAACATTTTCGAATATAGTCGGCAATTTGTTCTTTAAAATATAAACAGTAACTTATTTTTTATATCGTATATCTATAAATCACGGTTCTACCCGCAGTTAGTTCTTATAAACAGGAAAGATGAAAGCTAATCTTAAACCAAACTGTTTCGATCCCCTCTGAACTTTATTAGAAACAAATACACATCTATATTTTAAACGGACCAATCGACTCATAATCTGTTTTTTTTTTACTGCAGTGCCTCATCACCAAATGATTTTGCACTACAAAATTGAACTAAATAAATATAACATGCATACTAAAAATATTAAACAGCATTAAAAAATTGCTATGAACAAGAGAGCTTTTGTCGGAAATGTCCTACTAAAAAACTAGATATTTATTAACTTATTCTATTCCACAAATCAAAAAAAAAAGCGTTTCCTTACAACTTTTTTAAAAGATGTTTAACTCATGCTACATAATATGTGAATCAATTCGAAGGCGAAGGGTCGGCGGTTAATTAATTAATTAATTATTTTATTTTTTTTTTTTTAATTTTCAATACTTATTAAGTGCCTAGTCGGATGGTCCCAATTTGCGCAATCTGCCTTGTTTCTTAATTTTGTATACGCAAAAGTAACAGTCAGAATCACGATAATCAGTATTTTCAATAGAACGCCCCCAGCCACCCTTCCGCCAATCGCGAAAGTTGATATCTCTCACACCCCTTTAAAAATAGCCAACCAATATCTCTATCTCTTACTTGTTTTTGTTGTACCCTGCACCCTTAAAAATGGGTAAAAAGAATATAATGGTTTTGTGAAAATGGCAGAAGCAATCATCTCCAATGTATGAACGTTTGGAGACGTAGCGTTCTCGGAACTACAGAAGCTAGAAAGCTGATATTGGACTAGTTCAGGTCGTAAATACTATACGTAGAACAAGTTTTTCATTCTTTTTTTTCTATTTGTGAGAGGCATATTAAAAATCTGGGTATGCTTTATGCGAATATATTAAAAAAAATGTTGTGGGGGTAGTTATTTTATCTCTCGGAGATAAATATCGATAATAATAAAGAAAACGGCACGGCTTATGGATCATATTAAATAAACCTAAACTTAAACAAACTTAAAAAGCCGAAGTTCAGCTTCTAGTTCTTGTAGTTTCTAATATCGACGCGTTCATAGGGACTGATAAAAAATTTATATCCTCTTTAGCCTTTATCAAACGATTGAAATGCCAAATTAAATAGAACCAATAATAGTGCAAAGCTCCGATGCCTTCGTATCTTAAAGGCCAGTCTACCGATAACCTACAGCCATTCCACTATGCATAATGCTTCTAAATTGTTACCCACAGATCAAACCTTGAAAAAATAGTTTCGCTTTCCTCCATTTATCTCTTGATTATCTTGATACCAAAATGTACGACTATCATGTGCATGGCCCTGGACGCGCCTACACATAAATCCGAATGTACACACTGGTACATAAGCAATAGATAAATAGATATACGTGTGCATAATAATTAAAACATACAAGCTAAGATTCTGTATACTCAAGTGGACATTAAGATGTATTCTCACTGCCAGAAGAATCGGCTTATCTTGGGCAAACACGCTCACCGCTTGATAACGACTATTCAAATATATATGTACATACATATATACTATTACATACTTGATATGATTTATTGTAATAAAAATTCTGAAGTACGCATAAAACTTACAAAGCAAGAAATACCAAATGTATATATACAATATTTAAACAATTTACTGGTCAATTTTATCTATTATGTTTTACGAATAATAGCAAAATTATTTAACTCTTTCGAACCCATTGTATGTGCCCCCATAAAATATATATATATACTTGATCAGAATCAACAGCTTATTCGATTTAGCCCTATCCATGTGTCCGTCTGTATGTACGAGTCGAGATCAGAAATTATAATAGCTAAAGACGTGCAAATGATCGATAGCTTTTACCGTTTTAAAAGCCTTAAAATTTTTGAAAATATGAGAACTATCGACACCAAATTTGGTTCAAATGAATATTTTCATGAACTGTAGCACTAAAAGAATCAATAAAGTATCAAGATCGGTTAAGAATTATGAAAGTTATTCAAGAAAACGTGTGGTAAACAAATTTCCCAATTTAATATTCAGAAAAAATGTGTAGATGAGCTATTGTAGGATATTAGATAAATAACTGTCTGATTTGCTTCAAATAAGTCTTACAGACTATGACTCACCGTCTGCCAATACCTCTCCGATTTGACCCACGGCCAGGAAAAAGATAATGCCCGATATGCTTAGATATTTGATTTGTGTAGACGCACGCATATCGAACAGCTAAGAGGAAACGTTGGCATCAATTTTAATGTGTAGATTATCTGTTGCTGTGAAATTCGAAATTCGAAGCTGTAATGTGCTTTATGGGACGGCTTTTCTCAACTGACAATCGAGTTACTTGCGTGGGGAGAATATGAATAAGAATGCATGCTTGCTTGTCGTGTAACGCGTGCGACAAACACAGATAAAGATACAGATATAAATACGTATCTCTCGCAGAGCGGCGACTACTTTTGAATTAATGTTGATAAAATTCTAGAACAACGTATCATTTGAGTTCGGGTTCAGTCTCATCCACCATGGACTGCCCTACACAAAACTGTTTGTCGAAGCTGCTTTAGTTAAGCAAATTAACATTGCATCTATTGTAAAAACTTTGTTTTTTTTATAAATTTAAACAAGTCGAACATTGCCTTAACTAAACTAGGAACAGCCCATTTGCCTCATTCATCAAACCTATTTATTTTTATACACATGAAGAAAAATCACATTCAACATTTTTCTATGTCAGAAGTATTTATAGTCGCGAAGTGAAACGAGTATATTGGTTTTCCGTCTGCCCGCGTCAAATAAAGTGTTCAGAATTTTGGTTTGCACGCCCAAACCGATAACATCTAAAATCTCAAGTCGATAAAGTCCACAATTATCAAACTTGCTATTCACGCGCAACATATTACCCCCCAGGACCCCTGCGATAAAAAATCGGATATTACTATATCTGCCAAAGTTTTTGAACTAGATTCACAAAATTTGGCATATATATATATATCGCGAAACCCGATATACCTGAAAGCCTGCATCGATAAATGTTGCTTAGTTGCACAATTTTACAGCTAGCTACAGTCATCAAATTTGGTATGTAGACACCTGACGACCTCCCCAAAAGATTGCGACCTTGACATTCCGGCCAAACCCACTAAGAAATCGGATGTGCCTATATCTCGCACAGTTTTCAAGTTCGGTGAAAAACTTTCGACAACAACCCCTGATTAAAACGCCAATTTTTACATCGCACTTTCGTAAAAAGATGATTGTTTTATTATTTTATTAAGATTAGGTTTTAAATTGCCTAATAACATTGGCCCTCTTGTAGGGACACAAGCGCTTTGTCGTTGCTGACCGATTGGTACATCGGATTGCATATCGTGCTATCGATAATGGTGTCGACATCTGCTCTTAAGATTTTGAAATTGATATCGCCGTAATCCAGTTGACTGTATAGATAAATTGGCAAGCGATTGCTCATTACCCAAACGCCCTGTCTCGATTCGTGGTCCACTTTTAAATCGTTTGGAAACTGAATCAACTGTGATGAATTGTCGACATCGAGGAGCATTCCCAAATTTGCTCTGTTGTATGGTTTGGTTGTGTCCCAACATCCAATATTATCCCGATGTACTTGGGTGAAAAACATGACACCGTTCCGCGCAATTCCGGATGTGGAAGATTGACCGTTGAAGCCTCGATCGCCAATCGGAATAAATAACTTGGACGTGTCCATAGTGCTATTGACCCAAATGGATTCATTCAATAGAAGGTCTACCGATACCATGAATTCCTATAAGGAAATAAAGGGTGTTAAGGGTGTTTTACACTATAACTAAGATCAGCTAAACTGGGTACCTTAAAGCTAGCCATGGGATGGAAATACAGGACACGATCATTACTTTTGGCTGCTGACTGGGAGAGGCTCATGCCGAAAACACCATCCAACCATTGAAAGTTTAGGCCGTAGACATTGAAATCGGATGCCACCGGATTGGGTGAGAAATTGTAGTTGGTCACCCGCCAACTTCTGTGCTTCGCCAGGCTATAGACAACGATGCCAAATCGCCAAACATCCGTAACAAAAACGTGGGCGTCCGTGCAATCGCCGTTTCTTATATCTACGGCGATGTTCGAGTGCAGTGAATCCTGTTTGATCTGCGATGCTGGCAGCTCATAGCGCACAGCCATCTCATCCGTACCCAAATCGAAAGCGACAATTTTCGGTGGACATATCTGGTTCAAGCTGATTGTGGCGTTCACAATACCGGAATCGATAAGCCAGAGCCGATTGCATTGCGCATCGATTGCTGTGCGATACACAGATATCAGCTTGGAGCAGTCGGGATTGTAGGGGCTACTGTGCGCCTGCCATGTCGGATAGGGCTTGAGCGAGGGACTTATCTCCTTCGTTGGGTACGGCACGGTCACCAAGCTCGCTGGCACTCCATCCTTCCAGCGCGGTGTCGTGATAAACAGTCGATTACGATAGACGTCGATTCCCAAAGGTAAATTATTTCTTGGTATAAACTCTCTGAAACCGAACAATTAAATAACAGACAGAAATCAAACAAGAGTTCTCAAGTCGTTTTTTTAGCTCTCAACTGAAATTGATCAAGTCGATAACACCCGAGTAGTATACCCTAAGCCAAATGCATTCATACATGTATTTATGTGTGTGTGTATAGACATGTTTCTTAGCCAAACTTGATTAATAGATTTCTGCAATAGTAGGTGTTGCTTACAAAACTTTAAGTTGTAGATTTTGATAGGAAAACGGTAAAAGTTATCGATCATTTGAAATGAACTTGACCTGCGCGTGTCATGAAAGGGCCTATATTTTTATTTTTGAATACAGACGGACGAACAGACACATTCTTACTTGTTTTACTTGTTACTTATTATATCCAAAATGGATTCGCTAAAAGAGTAATTAATGATAAGTTAATGAATTTGTAATATTACCCATTTTTTATCGCCAATTGCCTTTCGACAAAAGTTGGATACTCGAAATCTAAATATTTCCACTCGTGAACAACTTCAAATGATGGTGCCACCTTTTTCTCATCGGGCGGCTTAAAGCTTTGGAACGTAAAGCCCCAGTCAATGGATTGGTCCGTTTTCACGCCGCTTGCAGAAACGCGAACACGAATTGAAAAGTATTGAAGGCCAATGATCGAAAGAAAACTAATTATTATAAAATGAAACGACTTCATCATAGCTTATGTACGAAACTGGTTAACTGGTTAGATATGTACGTATATCGGTTTGTGTGTGCGTATGTAATACGACATGCGAATGTATGTCTTGTACGTATGTATAAGCAATTTGATGCAATGCCTCCAACCACGACCAATCTGTCTCACGCACGAAAAACAACTGAATCAAAGTGAATGCCTTGCTGTTATTAAGTACTTGTAAGCCAAGCCGTGATTGAAGCAGGCTTCTTATACCTTTGAATATACATATATATATATGTGTATGTAACATTTCTCCGTCAGTATCCTTACAATGCAAACAGCAAGGTGATTATCTAACTATACCGTTTTATATTCATAATTAATATAGCCATTTATTATAATATATTGGCTTCAACGACCTTCGGCTAAGACATCCCAACGCTTAACATAATAATTCTCAATAGTTTCGATTTGTGTTCACAATAAGCGGTTTTTGACTTCCCGCTTAAGCAAAACTTTGCTCATTTCAGGGCTTCAACATATACACATACACATATGAATACATTTGCATATAACCAATAGAGATGGGCGCGTGACGTCACAACAAATGCACAAAACTCATTTCAAAAACATCTTCGGACACCTTGGGTGTCCTTTAAATTACTTTCATTATCTATATATAAACGTGGGCACTACAGCATTAGAGCTAGAAAACTAAAGTACCATTAAACTAGTCGAAACTAGTGGATTTTGCAAAATTCAATCCACAAACGATAAAAAAATTTCAATTTTATGGAAAATTAGTTGTTAGGATCGTATGGGTAAAGCTTTCATTCTTGCGAAAAACTTTAAATTTAAAAATATTCACATGACAAAAAATATTAACGTTGTGTTCAAATTTTAGAATTTGATTTCCCGTTTCTTTACACAAAATTCTTAACGAGTTAAAGGTAAATTGAATAAAATTGTGATTTCAAACATTAAAAAGCTGCACTCGAGCGTTATTATTATATAAAAATATTAATTTATAGACGGCTTAACGGCTTGTTATTCTGTTTGGTGTTCGCCTTAAAGTTAATAAATACTAATTGAGTAAAAAATGTAAAAAAATACAATTTATTAATATTAATTTTATTATAGTGTCTTTTTAAATTTATTATTTTAATTAATTATCTCTTAAGTTTTATTATAATATGAACAATTTTGAATTTAATTTCGTTATCGTAGTACTTTTNTTAAATTTATTATTTTAAT
This sequence comes from Drosophila melanica, assembly GCA_004143765.1. Taxonomy (NCBI): domain Eukaryota; kingdom Metazoa; phylum Arthropoda; class Insecta; order Diptera; family Drosophilidae; genus Drosophila; species Drosophila melanica. Next base: position 184,331 of record SCDT01000033.1, on the reverse strand, counting down.
TAATTATCTCTTAAGTTTTATTATAATATGAACAATTTTGAATTTAATTTCGTTATCGTAGTACTTTTAACTAACAGCCCTCTTATATACACAAGGCAACTTATTTTGTACTTTTTTAAATGCCTATTTAAAATTCTGTTAAAAAGATTATTTTCATTGGTAAATACAAATGCTACCAATTCTTGCTTCTTGGCAATAAGCAGTTAGATGCTTTTTGTCATGATTTTTCTTTTGTCGTTTGCTTATATTGAGAGTTTATACTTTTAGAGAGAGCGATTTAGAATGAAGTATAAGATGACGATGACGTCACAAATGTGGACATGCGTATGGGCACTATGTGTTGCTGACCCAAGTGAATGACAATATCACAAACAAACACGCGAATGGCAAATAGATGTATGTACTTTTACGTAGATGTTTGTGTGCGTGAGTGCGTGTGTGTGTGTGTGTGTGAGACTGTGCATTTACAATTGAATGAATTTGCTCGCAATTTGGTGAAAAGCATTTTGCAAATAACCAAAAAAACGTATATAAAAAATAATCAAAATAGAAGGAAACGCAATATTGATTGAACATGGCAATAATACGACGAACACAATTTCTGAAGTGAATTCACAATTGTAAGTTGCGCCAAAAAGTATGCTTGTGTCCTATTGTGGAAAATCGATATAATTGAATTCCTCTACATTCAGTGTAACTGTGAATTTTTTTTACTGTTAAACAAAATATTCGAATCTTATGCAAGCGTGCTATGCAATAAGAAAATATTAACAAACAACAGTGAGGAGGAATTTCTTGTACTGTATTTAAAAAACGTGCAAAAGTAAATACGTGTGTATCCATACATGCATCGATACATATAAAAAAAATATGTACATATATGTGTGTGTGATGTGGATGTACCTGGCCTAAGACTCCAACACTTCATTCTTGAGTAAACAAATATTACGAATACGAAAGATTCAACTATGTTTTACTCTTTAGGTTTATTAATCAATTATTTATCAACTCATTAAATACGTAAAAAGGTAATAATGAGATTTTCGATTACGAAAAGTATCCTGATCAGCTATACTTAAATCAAGCCGAACATAAAATGAATGGATACACTGTTAAGTTCGTACGATTTTCAAATTCCAAAACGCAGATATATTTAACTTCGTTATATTTAACCATATCTCAAAAAGAATAAATGCAAGAAATCATCTATTTCATATTATCATTATTATATATTATTAGGAAAAATTATTATTATTATAATTATCATATGTATAACTGGATAAAATAATTAATTAAGCTGATATTTGATAAGGAATTAAATAATTTACATGTATTTTATATGCACCCAATTTTATTATAGATAGATCGACTTGTAATAAATCTGAGAATCGAGAGGTTTTAACATGCATCCCGTTCGTGGCGAGCATCCGGGTGGCATTCGCCGTAACGCCAATGGCAATGACTGCAACACAATTAGCGCTGGGAACGCCTGCACGGGACGAAGGAAATCGCTTAATTATCAGCCGCAGCAGCTGTCGCTCAAGTCGAATGGCGATGAGCCGCTGCTGTCGTCGGCCGGCCGGTTTAGTCCGCATCCGAACGAGATATTCTTGGCCCAGTCGGGCAAACTAACAATACCGCTGACAAAGTTCGATGATTCGCTGATAAACGGCTGCCTGCCACCGCCATCACCGGCTCCCAACAGCGATTGCTTGCCCGCTAGCCTAAGTCACGCGCACGCCCACGCCCACACTCACGCCCATGCACACGCTCAAACCCAATCGAATTTCCAAACCAAGATCAGCCTTAGTACAACCGCCACGCAACAAATGCAACAGCTGAATCTCAATCACTTCCAACACCATGCACACACACATGCGCAGAACTATCCGTTGTCATCCTCCAACTCGACCTCATCGCTCTGCACCAACAATTCCGGGAGCACGCAGTCACAGTCGCAGTCGCAGTCGCAGTCACAAGCCGCAGCCATGGCATCTGGCAAATACAATGTCGGCATCCAGCATCCGCGTGCCCTGTCGCCCAACTCGAAGTACCGGTTGGAGCGCTACCGCGACCCGATGCCATCGCAAAAGGTCAAACTGATGGAAACGATGAACTTATCGTCGCCATCGGCGCCGTCATCCGCATCGTCGTCGTCAACGCGATATTTTCTGCCACCCAAGGTGGTGCAGTGTGATGCATACGCCGCCGGCTACTTGGGCTCAACGGTCCACACGCCGGTCAAACGGTATGTTCCCACGCCGCCGCCAGCTGCTGATCTTCTATACACGGACTTGAGCCTGGCCACATCGAGCGCAGCAACGTGCAACGTGGCAACGCCGCCTCTATCGTCGCAGTACGTGAATATACCCTATAATTATCGTGCCAAGTGCTGTCACGGCGAGCACACCGATTCCGGGCAGGCTCAGGGCAGCTACTCAAAGAGTGCTCAAACGTACAACGTCGCCTCCAACTCGAACTCGAACTCGAACTCGAACTGCCCCTGCCCCTCGCCATCACCGGCATCAGCATCATCCGGTTCACTATCAGTGACATTTCCGACATCAGCCGCAAGCGTCTGCTCGCCCGGAACTGCAACAGCTGGCAAGAACATGGGCACCTGTAACAATAAACTGCGACCCGGTAATCCAGTCGATGAGGCCGAGTCCATTATAGCCATCATACAGCCGGCAATGGGTCAAAGCGAGGGCCAGCGACAGGGACAAGGTCAGGCCCAGGGTCCGGGTCCGGGTCCGGGTCAGGGCCAGGAGAGTGCCGGCACTTGCTTGCACTGCAATACGGCGCGCCGCACAACTGGCGTCCATCAGACAACGCAAACAACTGGCCCAATTAGTCCCGTGCCGGTGACCATGCCCGTGACCACAGCCGATCTGGCCAAGCTCAAGCAGCACGAGCAGGAACTGATAATGACGCACGCCAACTCGATCTCTCTGTCGCCGGCAAACATCGAGACAACGCCGGACAATGCCGGGCAAATAGTGTTCCAGCGTCAGCAGCAGCAGCAGCAACAGCAGCAGCAGTTATATGCTGCAGCTCATCTTTCCAGTTCGCCTCGCTTGCAACAAAACCAAATGCAACAGTTGCAGCAGCAGCAGCAGCAACACTTGCAGCAACTGCAGCAGCAGCAGCACCAACAGCAACAGCAGCAACAGCAACTGCAACAACAATCGCTGCCACAGCAGCAACAGTTGCAGCAGCAGCAGCAGCATCGTTATTCTTGCAAAAAGCGCATTATCATATATATGAGACGGGAAATTTCGCGCTTCTTTGGCGTAGAATCGACAAGCGAGGCCGCGGACTTTGCGCTCTGGTATGGACGCCATCGCCGTCTGGCCATTCGACGCTTTGGCCCACTGGACACCAGCGCTGAGCTGGAGTACAATGATAATCGTGGCGATATGATGCTGGGCAATCCACCACCCACTGAAGCCAACGGCAGCAGCAGCAGCTATTATGCGCCGGATCGTCCCGATATTTTGCCAGCGCAGGATGCCCAGAATGTTGACATGACGCTGCATGCGACCGGGCCGTGCAGGTGGCGCCGATGCTATGCCCACAGCGATTTCAACGCGGGCGAATTTGTGGAGCGCAAGGCAACGGTGGCCCACATGCTGATGACCAGTGTTGGCTACCTGATCAGCGTGTTCAGCAAGCGGCCGACAAACTATAATAGCCATGGCCACGGGATTAGCAAGCGCCGCCAGCGGCAATGGTCGCGCAGCTTTGCGCCGATCCATGTGCAGGGCCGAGCTGTCGAATCGGTGCAGGGTGAGTCACAGCTGGACCTGGATGCGGACTGTAGCATGGGCATTGCCGAAAGCCTGGCTGCTCTAATCGAGGACGAGGTCTTCTTTGATAATCCCTGCGATGCGCTAACCGCTGCATCTGCATCAAACGAGGAAACCGCTGAGGCAAACAAACAGGCGACCACAGGCACCCTCGGATTGGGTGTCGGTGTCGAAGGCAGCGTTGGTGTATATATGGCCGAGCGTCATCACAACGGCTGGCGCACATCCGCCTTGAACAGCAGCAGCAGCAGCAGCGCTGGCAACGCCGAAATGCATCTGATGGCCGATGCGCATCCACACCAGGCGAACCACATGCATCTCGGCGGTTCCGGGCAGGGCCAATCCGTACTGCGCACATCCAACTCGACATCGACATCGACGGCCACCAATCGCGGCAACCGCATCACAGCCCAGTTGCTCGATGGCGTCCTGGAGAACTCGCGGCGACCGCAGATGCGTCACATCAAATACTTCTCGATCAATGATCTCGATGATCGCACCGATCACCGACCGTTCTTCACGTACTGGATTAACACAGTGCAAATCGTGGTATTATTTCTGTCGATCATCTGCTATGGCATCGCTCCGATCGGTTTTGGCACCGAACAGAAGACTGGCCAGGTGCTGGTGACCAGCCTCAGCTTGCAGACGGTGCAGCATGTCGAGCAGCGCAATCTCTGGATTGGGCCACGCAACAATGACCTGGTCCACATGGGCGCCAAGTTTGCGGCCTGCATGCGGCGCGACGTCAAGATCATGGAGGTGGTCACCAAAACCAGGAGACAGGAGCGTGAAACGGCCTGCTGCATACGGAACGATGACTCCGGTTGCGTCCAAAGCTCCCAAGCGGACTGCTCCATACGGGGTCTCTATCCCACAGTGAGTATTCACTTCGATTTTAATGTTTTTTGATGATTTGCATTATTTATGTCGCATTATTTCTTCAAGAAATCCATATCGACTTGGAAAAAATGGTCACCTGGCGAATCGGGACCAGGCGGTCGAATTTCTGGTTCGGTGTGTGGTCTGGATCCAAAGTTTTGCGATGCACCCGCATCGATAGCGCCGTATGAGTGGCCCGACGACATAACAAAGTGGCCAATTTGCCGGAAAACGAATTCGTTCTCTCAACGCTATCGCTACAAGGATCACACGGCCGAGCACATGGTCTGCGAGGTTATCGGGCATCCATGCTGTACCGGACTGTATGGTGAATGCAGGATAACCACCCGAGAATATTGTGATTTCGTTAATGGGTATTTCCACGAAGAAGCCTCGCTATGTTCACAAGTAATTCCATAAGCAAGCAAGAGTACCAAAGGTTTTATATCCTTGCAGACGACACTGAGAGAGAAATTAAAAATACTTAAGTCAGATAATGATATATGTTCGGAAATTGCTATAGAAAACCGATACGTCAATTATTATTCTGCACTTTATTTGCGAATTTATATAAGATTTTCTGATTTATGATCATTTTATGATTGTTTTCTCTGCAAGGATATAGTAATAATTGTATTTATTTATGTTTAAATTTCTAACCTTTTGTTTTTTTGTTTTATTTTAGATATCCTGCCTAAATAATGTTTGCGGCATGTTTCCATTTATCTCTGTGGAAATCCCAGATCAGATTTATAGACTATTGACATCGCTGTGCATGCACGCTGGTGTTTTGCATCTAGCAATTACGCTTATATTTCAGTATTTATTTCTCGCTGACTTGGAGAGATTGATTGGAACACTGCGCACCGCCGTAGTGTACATAATGTCGGGCCTGGCTGGAAATCTGACCAGCGCAGTCCTAGTACCCCATCGACCCGAGGTAAGTAATTTTTTTTATTTCTAGGCTTCATGATTCAATTTACCCAAAATAAACAAAAAGGCAATCAGGCTCTAAGTCGTTATTCTAACCATTTAATGATACACAAAAACAACCAGATTCTTTACACTCGTTAACAAAGTGTACATGTACATATATATATGCTGCATATTTTGAGCTTCACATTCATGTATCCAGAAAGTCTTTGACGCAACCCATCCCCCTAAAGTGTACATAAATAATCCTGATCAGGACGACGACTTGAGTTGATATAGCTCTGTCCGTATTTTTATGTGCGCACCAATCTCGAAAACTACAACAGCTCCGTTTTGTTATATCGATAAAAATCGTTTTAAACTTTTGGATTTTAAATAATTTTGGTACCTCCGAATTTTTGATACCTCTCCTTGAAAATGCTTTAACGCGAAAACAGGGATTAAAATTCTATAGTAAATTAAATTCTATAGCAGTGCTATAGTATAAAAAAATATTCATTCGAACCAAATTTGGTGTGCTTGGCTCTTATGTCTGACAAAAATGCTTAGAAAAAAGCTAAATGCTTGCTAAAAGCTATCGATCATATAAATCAAACTTGATATGCGTGCCCAATGGACGAGTCTACAATCAGAAAGTTGAAGTTTCTAGCTATTCATCCTGATCAAGAATATATACATAGATCAAGATAATATATATAGATCGGAGATGCTTCCTTCTGCCTGGTACACACATTTTTTTTACCCATTTTCAATAAGTTGTGGTTAAACAAATATTTTTAATTAATATATTTTTGAATTTACCTTAGTTTTATATCGAAAACAAGAGGTGTCCTTATTCCTATACTAATTGATATAACAAAATGTATGTAAACAAACTTAATTCGATTTTGCATTATTATATTACAGGTGGGCCCATCCGCATCTCTGTGTGGTGTGGTATCATCGCTGGTGGCACTGCTTATTTGGATGCACTGGAAGCATTTACACAAACCATATGTCGCACTCTTCAAGCTGTTGCTATTGACCACAGTACTCTTTGGCATCGGTACTCTGCCTTACCAGCTAAACTTTGCTGGCCTGCTGGCTGGGGTTGCTTGTGGGGCGTTTTTAACAATATCATTAGTGCCGTTTGCGAGCTTTACGAAATACGGACGCAGAAAAAAGGCAAGCGAGAGAAAGAGAGAGAGTGAGCAGTTGGCAATATTGAATTTAAAAACATGTTTCCTCATTTTATATTTACAGATAAACCTGATTTGGACATGCATTCTGTTCCATCTGTTTGTTTACGCAACTTTGATCACAACTTTTTACATCTATCCCAGCGAATTTAGCACCTTCAGCTTTGTGGATGATATATTCGGTGGTAATGGCAACGGCTATATAAGTGCAACAAACAGCAACAATGTTGGACACCACAATGGCGAGGTAAGCAGCACCACCCGCAGGTACGCCCAGACGCAAAAGCCGCAATACTATTATCACCATCACTCGGAAGATATAATCAGGAATAGTGTTGCATTTACCGAAGGAAACAGCATCTCGGTAAAATATATATACAAACACAAACACATATATAGTATATTAAATGATTGATGTTCGTTCGTTTCTAGCACATATATCCTGAGGCGCAGCGACAGAAAAATATGCAACTCTGGCAGGAAGGGGTTTATACGCGTTCATTACGGTTCAATTCAAATTACAGCGATATGATATATAAAACTGTTGAGAATACCATTGCTGACACAAGTGCATTGGGCCACAAAGATCCGAAGATCGCCTCGCCGGGGCCCAGCCGAATATTGGCTAAGAAGAACAACTCTCGCGTAAGCGAATCAAACGCTGTGGCGATGGAAATTGATCACCAGAATATCGAAAATATGAATGATACAAAATTTAAGGGGCTATAAATCTTCCATATTACAAATAATTGACATCATTAAAAGCAACAATAGCACAATAAATAAGTGCACAAAATTATACAAATGTACATAAATATACATACATACATATATACCCGTAGAATATTGCATGTATCATGATCAGTATTTTCAAATAAAAATTAAACAATTTTCGATTTACCAAGCAATTAATTTGTTAAAGCCTTTTCTCAAATTTCACTTTTTTTTATTTACTTAAACCGATAAGTGCTACATGTCATTCTTGAATTACCAACGTCCGCGACCTCCTCCGCCGCCGCCGCCACCTCCACGGCCCTTATTAAATCCACCTCCTCCTCCTCGGTTGGATCCACCTTTGAATCCACCGCCGCCGCGTCCGCCACGTCCACCTTAATTTTTTTAAATCATATGGTAAATTAAAAAATATATCGTATTTACAATTACTACTTACCCATTCCACCTCCACGGCCCCTTACACCACCACTGGGGCCACCACCTTTCTTTTTAGCGCCCTTTGGCTGTGGCGGCTTAGGCAGAAATCTTGAAATTGGTAACAGTTTTCCAGGGTCGATAAAGAGCGTTTGGTTAGGCTTAAAACTATTTGCGTAAATATTATCGGAAAGTTTTATGGAGACCGAATAGTCTCGAACTGTGCCAAAAATTTCGTCAATTTTTCCGACCTGCTCCTTGTTTTCAAGGAATATTGGAGCATTAAAATATGGAACATCGTCTATATCTACTTTGCAAACTAGGTCGTTCTGGCATGTATAACTAAAACTTCCCAATGCGATAACACGATCTGGCGGGCCCTGGTCAAAGGCGCCACGACCTCCGCGTCCTCCGCCCTTATTGAATCCTCCTCCGCCGAACTTGTTGAATCCACCACCGCCTCCGCCGCGTCCACCTCCGCCACCACCACCGCGGCCATTACCACCGCCTCCGCCGCCACGAAAACCTATTCACAAATGTCCAAAATATATGAAAGAATGCTCCAAATTTCATTAATGCTTTTCCAAACCTTTTCCACCACCTCCACGAGAGCGACCAAAAGACATCTTTATATTATAGACACAAGTTTCAAGAACAATATAAACACGTGCGGCTCTTTGTGAGCCAGTAATGTTATGTTGTATCCGATAGTTCGAAATGCGTTCAATTGAGCGATTTATAAACTCAACGAATGAACCATGTCAACGATATTATTCATTTAGTTGATGTGTCGTTAAGTATATCGATTCGATAATAAAAGTTCACTTATACGATTCAATAACTCAGAAAAGAAGTAAAATTAATTAATTTCAACTGATATAATAAAATATTATTCAAACTAAAAGAATCAATAAAGAAATGCGGTAATTGTTAAGTTTGCAGACCGTTGGTAAAGAATGTCAAATAAGTCTATGTAGTTCTGCACCACAGATTGATTTCCAGCGACATCAAGTGGTAATTGTTATTATTGCTTAAAAAATTAAATATTTAAGAAAAACAGTGTGCCAAACGAGTAAATTCTTGGATACAATGTCAAAAATTGTGACTATGTTACACTTTGCAATAAACAGGTGATGCTTTTTAACTATCGATGACATGAGAAAATGAATATAGAATTTTGTATGGCGCAAAAATCATAATTCATTTGAATTCATTTATGATTTAAAAAGTTGCGGTTTTGTTAACTACTACAATTTAAATGTTATATCTTTCGTTACGTTTAGCGACTACTGCTATATTTTAAAAATAACCGTAATTAAATATAAAACCATTTGTATTAATGATTATTGAAAAAATTGATGTGTTAAATTTCATCTTTGGGTTTATCCACAGAAAGATCCATCATGACCAAAAAATTTAAAGTTAACGTAGAAATAATATTTTCCGATATTATTTAAGAAAAATGTTCAAATTTCATTAGATCAAAAAATTTATGCTGAGGCACAGTTTGAAATAATGTGAAGATCTCATCACCAAACCCCATTTAATGTACTCATTTTGGCACTGTTAACCAGAAAAGCTGTCTATTTATTTTTAAATTTTTAAGTCACCGCCGAAAATCGAATCTTCGGGCAAAATTACATTATTTAGCCAAGCCCCAAGTATTTTGGACATTTCTTTGAGTAGGGTCAGTAAACTATACAATTACGCAATTCTGGACATATATCGATGTGAAAATGTATCGCTTACAATTAAATATCGCGATGTTTTAGATATCGAGTTTGGTATCAAACCGATAGAATACATTTCGTATTAGCATTGCAATTCATACGCACAAAATTAAGGTAGGTGGAGAAATGACGTCATACGCAATATCGAAAACAAATTAATAACAAAAGAAAACCAATTAAAACTCTTTTAATTGGATGTGAATGTAAAAAAAGTGTGTGCAAATGCATTTATTGAAAGAAAATATACATAAATACACACACTGCACTTGTACACACCGTACATGTAAATAGATGCCAACCACATTTGCACATTTGTATGTATAAACATGCACACATACATACACAAATGTGAATGGGGAAAAGCGTTAACATTTATTGAACCCATATCCGTGAGTAATCTACTAATTAGTGAGTGTCGTGTTTTCAGGAATCAATTTTAAAACAATGACACTTGACGAGCCACAAAACGAGATACAAACGAAAAACCAGGGTCACGAAAAACCAACAACAACAGCTATAAAGCGAACGCTAGTAAACAGAAATCAGAACGGCGAACCAATGGACAACGGTAACTTTGATAAAGCCAACATAAATGCAAAGCACCAAAAACAGGTAAATAATACAAATTTTAAAAAGGAAAACCGAATACCCACTACGCACAATTATACACATAACGTTCACATGTACACACATAGTACACGCATAGCTGAGAGCCTACGTCATTGTATCTCAAAATGTCAAATAGCGGATTAAATTGACCATAGAATGTGGAGCTGCCCTACTATTAGTTGAACCATCTGAATGATGAGATCACTTGACGTGCATAAAAGCACAAGAACACATACACACGTACACTTATAACAACAACAACAACAAAAAGAATTATATATATATAAATGCGAAACATACCCCCATCCCCTGGACATAACAATTGTTGCGATGATGACCAATAAAAAGTTTATTTTCACATACGCACATATGTAAACTACGTATCTGAATTTGTATATGTGCATGATCATAAAACATATTCAGTCTGTGCTATCGTTTCGTTTTAGGCGAGATGACACTATAAACTATATATATATATATATACATGTGTGAGCTCCATTCAGGTTTCAATTATTTTCTGCTAAAGAGATGCTCTCAAGCTCATCTGTGGATGATTTATCCATAGGCAGAACTTATACTTTATTTATCGGGTCGACTTGTCCGCAGTTTATTATTGAAAGCTCGAATCCTATATTCGGGAGTGCCCGACAAGAAGATACCCTAAACCTAAGCTGAGCACTTTTCTATCTTTCTTGTTTTTAAATATTAAGGGCGATTGGGAAGTATCCAAATTCCGAAGTATTCAAAACCTGCGTACGCGAACCTATTAAACCCATAATAAGACACCCGCGCGAATGAAGGATCAGTGAAAATAAACTTGACTGATCTCTGAGATCAACGCGATCATAGACAGACAGACAGGTCTAAATCGATTCGACAAGTGTGAAACAAAGGCAATTCGACAACAAATTTTAGTTTAGCTTCAAGAATTCATTTCCAATGCTTTTAATGTAAATAATACAGTGTGAATTCTTGAAACTCCAATTGTTGATTCTAGGCTAAAGATCTTGTATCTTTGTTTGTTTTAATGTATTTTATCTTGTTTTTATGTACATCCAGAGCGATGCAACAATATCATTTTTGCGAGCCGCACGAAGTGGCGACCTTGAAAAGGTTCTGGAATTCATAGATGCTGGACTTATTACGGACATAAACACTTGCAATGCGGTAAGATATATATTGTCGAACACAGGTGTATTTTTTGGTTTTTATTTAATTACATTTTATATCCTTAAAATACTCTTACAAAACGTGTACATGATCAGTCAAAAGCATATTCGAGACCAAATTTGTGTGTTTTATGCACTAACATTGTTTTCATTAATAATAATAATAATGTGTTTGTGTAGAATGGCTTAAATGCACTCCATCTGGCGGCCAAGGATGGCTTCGTGGACATTTGCAACGAGCTTCTAAAGCGGGGCATTAAGGTCGACAGCGCAACAAAGAAGGGCAACACAGCTTTGCATATTGCTTCCCTGGCGGGCCAGCAGCAAGTGATCAAACAGCTCATCCAGTACAGCGCAAATGTGAACGTGCAGTCGCTAAACGGATTCACCCCACTGTACATGGCCGCGCAGGAGAACCACGACGGATGTTGCCGTCTGCTGCTGAGCAAGGGCGCAAATCCATCGCTGGCAACCGAAGACGGTTTCACGCCCTTGGCGGTGGCTATGCAGCAGGGCCACGACAAGGTGGTGGCCGTTCTGCTCGAGAGCGATGTGCGTGGCAAGGTGCGTCTGCCGGCGTTACATATTGCGGCCAAGAAGAACGATGTGAACGCGGCAACAGTGTTGCTGCAGCACGACAACAATGCCGATATCGTTTCGAAATCTGGCTTCACGCCGCTGCACATTGCTGCCCACTATGGCAATGTGGAGATTGCTAGTTTGCTGCTGGAGCACGGGGCAGATGTTAACTATACGGCCAAGCATAATATCACGCCGTTGCATGTGGCATGCAAATGGGGCAAGGCTGGCGTTTGTAGTCTTCTGCTGTCGAAGAATGCCCGAATTGATGCTACCACTCGCGACGGCCTAACTCCGCTCCATTGTGCGTCGCGCTCCGGCCATGTCGAGGTCATTCAGCTCCTGCTGAGCCAAAATGCGCCCATTCTATCGAAGACAAAGAACGGCCTATCAGCTCTGCACATGTCCGCTCAAGGGGAGCACGACGAGGCGGCGCGCCTGCTGCTCGACCATAAGGCACCCGTCGATGAGGTGACCGTTGACTACTTGACGGCGCTACATGTCGCCGCCCACTGTGGCCATGTGCGTGTGGCCAAGCTATTGCTCGACTACGGTGCAAATCCGAATTCGCGTGCACTTAACGGCTTCACTCCTCTCCACATAGCCTGCAAGAAGAACCGCATCAAGGTTGCCGAACTTCTGCTGAAACATGGCGCCAATATTGGTGCCACCACGGAGTCCGGCCTGACACCGTTGCACGTGGCCAGCTTCATGGGTATGTTGGCCACCACCAGCTCTTGTATTCCTCAACATACTGACGATCTCAACTGTTTGCAGGCTGTATGAACATTGTCATTTACTTGCTGCAACACGACGCCAGTCCCGACATGCCCACGGTGCGCGGCGAGACGCCGCTTCACTTGGCTGCGCGTGCTAATCAGGTTTGTACCAACATGCTGCGTGAAAGAACAAATAACAGAAACGACTTTAACAATTATCAATTTAACTTTTAAGTTTATTCAACGTTAGTCACGAGTTAAAAAAGTTGAATCCACTGCTCTAGAGCTAGAGTCCCAATATTTGCAAGACAGTTTTCGCATGATCTCTAGAGATCGAGCCAATACATTTTTACACCCACATTTTGGCTGCGGATCTCTACCACAAATCGCACTAAATATAAGAAAAAAACTTAAACCACAAATCAAGTACTGAAGCTTGTGCTTGAAAAAATGAAAATTTCATTAGGGTTTGAAGTTAATTCTCCTTTGATCATAATCAATAGTTTTTAGTGTGCAGTAATTTAATGGCGTCTTTAAAGGAGGTTACCAGTTAACTACCTGCCAAATTTGCTAAATCTATTTCAAATCTATCTTATTTATCGATTTGCGATTATAGTCTTAAATCCTAAACACTATCTATCGCGGGTATACAAGAGTAAAATTTCAAAGTCTCTAGCTGAAATAGCGGCGAAAATAATTGCATTCATACGGACAGACGGACGAACAGCAAGGCGGACATTGCACAAAACTAACATACTGTTTCAACTTTGTGAACGAGTATAACAAGTGCGCAATACTCGTTCACTGTGTAATAATAGCTAAAATATGGTCCAGTAGTTCTTTGTACAATAATACATAATAAACAGCTAAATTTCCCTGTTCGCGGTCACAATTGACACCTACGTGTTAGATATTATAGACGCCAACCGTTTGGTTTTTCATGTGGCAACATTTTCGTTAAGTTATCTAATTTCCATACCTATCTAATATAACAGGAGTGTCTACTGGCCGCTAGGTGGCACTTTAAGAAATATTGTGTTACTCATATTTTTTCGTGTTGTTAACTTGATTGCAGACCGACATTATTCGAATATTGCTACGCAATGGAGCAAAGGTGGACGCGGTTGCTCGCGAAGGTCAGACCCCGTTGCATGTTGCCGCGCGGCTGGGCAACATTGATATTATCATGCTGATGATACAGCACGGTGCCCAAGTGGAGGCCTGCACGAAGGACATGTACACCGCTCTGCACATCGCTGTCAAGGAGGGCCAGGAGGAAGTCTGCCAGCTGCTGATCGATAATGGAGCCCAGCTAGACGCTGAGACCAAGAAGGGCTTCACACCCCTCCACCTGGCCAGTAAGTACGGCAAGGCGGCGGTGGCCGAACTGCTGCTGCAGAAGGGCGCCGCCATCGATCGCCAGGGGAAGAACGATGTGACCCCGCTGCACGTGGCCACGCATTACGATCACCTGCCCGTGGTTGTGCTCCTGCTGGAAAAGGGCGCCTCGACGCAAATAAGCGCCCGCAACGGGCACAGCTCTCTGCACATCGCTGCCAAGAAGAACAACCTGGACATTGCGCAGGAACTGCTGCAGCACGGCGCCGACGTGGGAGCGACCAGTAAGTCTGGCTTCTCGCCGCTCCATCTGGCTGCGCAGGAGGGACACGTGGAAATGGTTCAGCTGCTGCTCGAACATGGCGCCAATGCGAACATTGCGGCCAAAAACGGCCTGACCCCGCTGCACTTGGCGGCCCAGGAGGGCCATGTGCAAGTCTCACAGATTCTTCTCGAGCATGGCGCCAACATTTCGGAGCGCACCAACGCTGGCTACACGCCCCTCCACATTGCCGCGCACCACAATCAAATTAACGAAATCAAATTTCTGCTCGAAAACGATGCCAACATTGAAATGACCACAAATGTCGGCTACACACCCCTCCATCAGGCGGCCCAGCAGGGACACACAATGGTAATCAGCCTGCTGCTGCGCCACAAAGCCAATCCCGATGCTCTAACCAATGTAAGTGTATTCAACATTTAACATCTAATTGGTCCAACTAGACATGTATTTAAATCTGATTGGGATCCATTGAAGAAGCCAAAGATAATTTACAAAGTCGTTACGAGCATATCTTGAATAACCTTTCCATTTAAGGTATAATCTTTGTACATATGCAAACCAAATCGCAAGTCTTTATCAGTTTAATCGCGATTTTTTTTTATATATGTGGCAAATGAGACGAGGTATTCGATATCCGAAATAATCTTATCCATGTGTTTGACTTAAAAGAAAATATTAAACTAAACTTTGTGCTTCCAGCTTTAATAGTTTCTTAAAAACACAAACTAAAAATGGCAAACTTCAGATTTGTAGCTATTATAGTATCCAAGATCGACGCGTTTATAACATAAAACAGTGTTAGAAAATTCCCAACTACTCCCGCTTACACTGTCCAACATAAGACTATATCAGCTGTTAAACCTTTTTATTACTTGAATCTATTGAAAATGCATAAAAATCTATGTAACAGGGAGAAGGACGACCCCATATAGTATATTTATTATCGATCAGGACGACCATCTTGATTAAGCCATGTTCGTCGCGTCCATCTCGGAAGCTATTAGAACTAGAGACTTCGAATGTAGACTTTTCCATGGTAGCGCAGATCAATCTTATTTCAAATTATCGATAACTGAACTGAACTTTAAAGGTGGGCGTGGCCGGGCTATCAAAGCATCAATATTTAGGGAAGGACACCAGCTATCTACGTACCATATTTGGTGACTATCTTACAAATTGCGAAAAATACACACGTGTTATCGATTGGAGCTGCCAGATATATCAGTTTTTGCGAAAACGGCGGCGGGAGTGGAAGTTGCCAACATTTTTTCTTTATAGTGGCCGTGGCCTCGATATCAAGACCGCAATCTTTTTGGGAGGTCATCAGCTACATATCTACATACCAAGTTTGGTGACTCTACCTTTAAAATGGTGGACTTTATCGATTAGCGATTATAGGTGTTATCGGTTCGCCACGTCCCCACATCCTTAACACTCTTTCTAAAGCGGGTACACACGGGTGTATATCCGAAATGAAAAGAACAAAAAAAAAAAAAAGAAGAAAACAACACATCAAATATCACATTTTTGCAAATTTGCAAATTAATTTGTACATCAATTTTGATGCTCTTGATACTTGATACTTATGTGCACACATTCAAACAAATGCAGAAATTTGTCAAAGCGCTTTTATTATAATTTGTTTTGCGATGGTTAAGTTATGTTTTGCTATGGGCAATTGAATTGGTAGTGTTGTGCGTGAGTTACCAATTGTTTTCGTTAATATTAATTGATTAAAATTTGTTCTCAATTTTAAGCACCTCAATTCGATGTTAAAAGCTGCGTTCAGGGTATCTTCTAGTCGGGCGGTCCCGACTAGAGCAATCTTACTTGTTTTTATACCCTCAAACCCATTGAAAATGCGTAAAAAGGCTATAATGGTTTCGTTGAAATGTATGTAACAGGCAGAAGGTGGCATCTCCGACCCCATAACGTATATATATTCTTGATCAGGATGATCAGTTGAGCTGGTTTAGTAATGTACGTCTGTGTCTGTCTGTCTACAAAAGCTAGAAAGCAGAACAAGTTTATATTATTTTTGCGATAATTTGCTTCGTTTTATTAACAACGATAAAAATCAATAACAATCTTTTGTTTTTACCGTATCTCAAAGATAATTAGAGCTAGAGTCATTTAATTTAGTGCGTTATGTTTGTGTTAACCTGACGCAGATTTTAATAACTTTGAATTTTTTATACCTCCCCTCAATCGGCCCCATTATCGACAGCACCATAATACCCGCAATTCAAATATTAAAGACTCGCAAATTATTTTGTTTAAACATTTCAATGCTCTTAATAAGTCTTGAAAAGTTCATAAAAACAAGGATTACGTTTCTATAGTGGAATTCTGTGTGAATTTCTGTATGTAAGGGCCTGAACCACTTTTGAGTTTTACTTTGAGTTTATAAATGGAAAAAATTTAAAAAAAAGAAAGTTAAAATACTAATTGTCAACCAGAACACAGAAAAATTAGCTAGTTTTAATAAATGAATGATCAAACTTACCTCAAAAATAAAAAAGGGAGCTAGCTTTAGTCAGTTTCACCCGACAGCTAAATACTCTGTTCACAGTTGAAAAGGCGACTGTTGGCGCATAATTTTTTTTTGTTATATACTTTTTGAGGAAACTATTGTTTAAACTGACGCCTCTTTGGTAAACGTGGCCAAAATATTTTCACACTGTTTAATTCAATTCTGTGGCACTAACTATGCTATGCAAATGCTACTCATTTCAGATCTTATTTAAATAAATGAATAAATTTTTGCTTTTTAGTCTTAAATCTCTTCTCCTGTGTCATCTGTCGCGTTCTGAGTTCGCCCGTGGTTAGTATTGTTGAGCCACTTGAATGTAAATAGAATCCAATATACTCTAAACTTTTTGAAGGTAGAGTAATATATTTAAGTTGTAAGACGTCAATAAGCAGTCGGCAGTTTGCTAGTTTCGATTAGGACAGAATTAACAACCGCAGAATACTAAACATTTGGCAATAAACCGTCAGAAGTTCTTTTTCCATTTTTTCATTATTTTTTTTTGTAGCACTTGAACAGAGCTGTCCAAGTAAACAACAACAGTGCCATATTGGATTGTATCTATTTTTAATTCCATACATATACAAATGAATATATGTATGTGCACACATAGAATACAATGTGCCAAGATACAGTATTCAATTGAGTCCGTAGACGAGTCTAAGTATTGAACAGTGTGCGCTCTCTCTCTCTCTGGTTCTCCTCCTCTCTTTCTCTCTCTCTCTCTGCTCTTATATTTGGGAAAAATTCGGGCGTTGTTCGAAATTTGTTAAATAGTTGTATATAAATCTTTGAGTTGGTCACTTCTCCAGATAAATAAATGTACTAAAGTAGTAAAAAAAAAAAAATTAAATAATATATATAAATAAATAAATAAATAATTGACACTTTGTCACATGCTAGTGTTAATCATAATGATATTTATATCTTATCTATGTTTTGCCAATTTTTCCAGAATGGTCAAACAGCTTTGAATATCGCTCATAATCTGGGCTATATAACAGCCGTTGAGACTCTTAAGGTCGTCACGCAGACATCTGTGATTAATACAACGACCGGTGTGCTGGAGGAGAAGTACAAAGTGGTAGCTCCAGAGTTTATGCACGAGACGCTATTATCCGATTCCGAAGACGAGGGTGGTGACGATCTCCTCGATCACAATCAATACAAATATATGGCGACCGATGATTTAAAAACGACTACTGATCATGATAACCAGAACTTTGACACAACTAATCCCGAACACGATCAATTGGACGGAGCGGGCGGTCGTTCAGTCGAAAGAGGTGTGAACTAAATTACGTAATTGCTTGCTAACTGCTTATCTTATATATATATATAATTGGCATTTCCAGAAATAACCCGGACAACTGAAACCAATCTAAATGCATCTCTGATGAAACGTCAGAATGATAATGTGGTCATTGTGCGACCACCAGTTCATCTAGGGTATGTGGTAGCAGTAGCAGTAACTAATAATCATCATAGCCAAAAATAGCCAACCGAATGACATTGTGTATTCCCCCAGGTTCCTCGTTTCGTTTCTGGTGGATGCGCGTGGAGGATCAATGAGAGGCTGTCGACATAGTGGAGTTCGCATAATTGTGCCACCCAAGGCTTGTGCGGAGCCCACGCGTATCACTTGCCGCTATGTGAAGCCGCAGAGAGTGGCCAATCCGCCGCCATTGATGGAGGGCGAGGCACTGGTAAGCCGTATACTGGAAATGTCTCCAGTCGAGGGCAAGTTTCTGAGGTAGGTGCAACAAATCAGTTGGCTGAATCACTTTCATTCTAAACGTATGCTAAATTTAGCCCAATCGTACTGGAAGTGCCACACTTTGGTTCGCTGCGTGAGAAAGAACGTGAGATCATTATATTGCGATCGGACAATGGCGAGAGTTGGCGCGAGCACAGCATATATGAGGACGAAGAGCATTTGTTGGGCGCACTGAGCGAAACGATTGATGCGGATGTGAATCCATTGGAGGATCTGCACACGAGCCGAATAATTCGTATTGTGACACAAAATGTGCCGCATTTCTTTGCCGTTGTTTCGCGCGTCCGCCAAGAGGTGCATGCAATTGGACCGGACGGCGGTACTGTTTCGTCAACAGCTGTGCCCCAGGTCCAGGCGATATTTCCGCCTCATGCATTGACTAAGAAGATTCGAGTCGGTCTTCAGGCACAGCCAGTGGACTTGATTGGTTGCTCCAAGCTACTCGGTCAGGGCGTCGCCGTATCTCCAGTTGTCACCGTGGAGCCGCGTCGCCGCAAGTTTCACAAGGCGATAACACTGAGCATTCCGGCGCCGAAAACATGCAACCAGGGCATGGTGAATTCACCGTATGGCGGCACGAACGGTAACGCGCCCACTTTGCGGCTTCTGTGCTCAATAACTGGTGGACAAAATCGAGCTGTCTGGGAAGATGTGACTGGCTCAACGCCCCTGGCATTTGTCAAAGATAGTGTTAGCTTCACCACAACCGTATCGGCACGATTCTGGCTAATGGACTGCCGTAACGTTGCCGACGCTGGCCGCATGGCCACCGAACTGTATACGTATATGGCTCAGGTGCCGTTTATGGTCAAGTTTGTGGTGTTTGCAAAGCGAATATCCACAACGGAGGCGAAACTATCCGTGTTCTGCATGACCGATGACAAGGAGGACAAGACGCTGGAGCAGCAAGAGTATTTCAGCGAGGTGGCAAAGAGTCGAGACGTTGAAGTACTGCAGAACCAGAACATTTATCTCGAATTTGCTGGCAATTTGGTGCCAGTGTTGAAATCGGGCGAGCAACTGAATACCAAGTTCCAAGCTTTTCGCGAGAATCGCCTGTCTTTTATAGTTCACATCAAGGATCAGGAGCAACCGCACGCTCGCGTTTGTTTCATGAGCGAGCCGAAAGTGGGAGCCGGCGAGGCTCCGTTGCAGCCAATTTGCGCTCTGAATGTGTCGCTGGCTAGCCAAGAGTCCAGTCCGGTGTATGAGAATGGCCTCAGCAATGGCAATAACGTTGATCATGGCGTCAACTACAAAGATTTGATCAATGCCGAAATAAAAGCTAACACAAAATCGGCAGACAACATAATAGCTATGAATCCAGTGTTACCCTTGAGCCTAGCACAGCAGCCATTGAGCCAACTGGAGGGTCTTTCAAAGGAGGAGATACAGCGCGCTGATATCAGATTATCGGACATATCGAACTTGCTAGGCAGCGACTGGCCGCAGCTGGCCAAAGAATTGGGTGTACCCGAGACCGACATCGACCTAGTCAAAGCTGAGTATGCTGATCAACCAACTGCACAGCAGGGCTTGGTCATGCTGCGTCTCTGGCTAAAGCAGGAGGGCCCGCGCGCCACTGGCAATGCCATGTCCGAGGCCCTAAACAAAATAGGACGCGACGACATTGTGGAGCAGTGCATTTTCAACTTGGAGCTCGTTACTGACAAACTGGAGCGCGGACTGGCCGCGGTTAGAATGCAACATCCGCAAGCGAATCAATCGGAAGTTCATCATCTCGCCGATGGCCTTAACGAAACTCTGAACATAGATCAATTGAGCCAAGAAGCAGTGTGTCCCAACAAAGACCCAGCCAAGAATGGTATGTAGCTTCTATAAAGACAAATTGACAAGCAAATGAACTAAATAGTAATTTCAACAGATGGGACTTGTGTTACGCCTCCGCCAACTCCGATTGGGCTCCAAAGTGAATCGCAAGAATATGATTATAAAATAGATGAGCAGATCAGACCTGAGCAAGCGCAAGAAATCATTGAGTCAATAGGCAAGTAAAAGATATCAACGATATTTTTTGTTAAATTTTATAAATAATATTATTGTGTGTTATTATAGGCATTAGCGCGGAAGATAATTTAATTAAAGCCCTTGATACAGAAAATCTTGAGAAGTTTATAACCACACGGGAAGATATGCTACTACAGTCTCTGGCGGATAAATGCCACTCAGAAACTGCTGCGAAGTGGGCCGAAGTTGACCCAAATGAATTGCAATTCGAGAACAATGATACCATATTGGCCGAGCATCCACATATCAAAACAATAACGACGCTAGATTCCGATGTAGGAAGCAATATGTCGAAGAAAACGGCAGAAAATTGAACAGTTCGTCTTTAGTTATGATACGAATTATTTATTTATTTATATATGTATGTACTCTTTTTTGTTTGAACTACAAACGAAGCTCATGTAGTATACTATACATGTTCAAATGTATTAAATATTTTATTTAACGGACAGGTCGAAAACTACAATTTTATTTTATATTATAAATATTTTTGTTTTCTAACATCTTTTTTTTGTGTGATTGCGATAGCTTTCACATAAAACGCCCAATATATCTCCATTGCAGTAGTAAGTCCTAAATTTATTTTATTTTTGCTTGTTAGCGGTTACCGCCCATAACAAGTTCGACATTGTCATGCAATATTTTTTCAATATCCGTGTGCTTATCATAACAAACATAATATATACTTTTAGCTCGGCATTGAATTGAATAGAGGACCTGTCTATTGTCCGCTTTAAATTGGCTCGAGTAGTAATATTGTATTTCCAAAATAAATTGTTGAACTATTTAATTGTACTCGTTAAAATGTTGTTTTTTAATGGGCACATATAATATAATCTTTAAGTATAACTTTGGGAACTGCACCAGTCATTATTTTACGTAATTATATATGTGTTTACAATATGAAATATTATATGTTTAATATTATAAACACAAAATGAAAGGCGAAATCTTCAAAACGAAAAATATATATATTCAATGTGAATGTCTCCTTTCCACCACAGCCGTAATTTTACGTTCAGGGAAGTAAAAGTAATGAATATAATATTTGAACGAGCAAGCGCCAAATTTGCCAGAGTTGCTTATAACTTCTGCATATATATATATGCATAGCACTACTAAGCACTCTTAGTGACAGCACCATTGAGAAGGGAACACCACAACCTTCCATGCAAGAGCGACATCGTTATCGATTATTCTTAAATCGTCTTTGAAACATCGGTAATGGCAGACCGAAAATTAATCAAAAAAAAAACGATAACTATTAATCGAATAGTTTTCGATACCATGAGATCAATGGGACCGCCTATCTTTTCGCATTAACACATACATATTTCTATCTACTTGGTCATACCTATTAAGATACATGTGTATACAAACGTTCATACACATGCTTGGTCTTGCAGAAAAACTCGTGGAAGTGCAAACGGTTTAAGGAATTATTATAAATCAGTTTATAAAATAAAAGTAATTAATTAATACTAAATGTCATATGCGACAAATTTGTGGTACGTGCTCTTACGATATAAAGAAAAACATACATTAATTTACGTTAGAAGGCTTATTGCAAATTTTTTTTGATGTTCCATGAAAATGTGTAATAAACTCACACATGAAATATATTATAAGTTATGTACATACATATATCTGTACATAGGTATGCTGACATGTACATAAGTGTGCAGATTCTTGTTATGTCACTTTAAAAGTATCGCATGACTCACATTGGTAACATTGCTCAATATATAACTAAATTTCATGTCAATGTGGAGGGTCGTCGTTTTAGTTATTTGAGTTCAGAATTTTAATTACTTAATATTTGAACGAAGCAAGCGCCAAATTGGCCAGAGTTGTTTATAACTTCAACATATTTCGGCATATATGCATAGCACCTTTGTGGAGGGGGCACCACAACCTGCAATGCAACAGCGACATCGTTATCGATTATTCTTAAATCGCCTTTAAGACATGGGTAAAGACTAAAGGAAAACTCAAAAACAAAAGAGGACTCTTAATAAAAATAACTAAAAGTAATGGTTTTATTAAATTGAAATGTGTAATAACAATGTATTCATTTCAGATAATCTATGGAATCGCGTATACTTCTTATGTTTGCCATACACACAATTTCTACAATATGTTGACTTATGTTTAAGTTAACGCAGATACGCCGAATGCATTTGTCGCGATGAGTATGACATTGTTTATCACTCATCAAGGAATGAGCGTAAAGAACAGTAATTTTCCAGTTTTAAAACAAGCCCACGAATTTATTGTGGCTCAGCAGAAGAACAAAACAACGATCTGTAAACGTAATAAATCAACGTTCTATAATCACAAGTTGTCGTGCGTTCAATTCGCGTTAAATCATATAAACGCTGAGCTCAAAATATTTAACTTTTAGTTAAATAACTTAAACTTGAACACTCCCTGTTTAAATAAATGTGTGTGTGTGTGTGTGTGTGTGAAGTGTAATTTCATCAACTAGAAAAATATATGTACCACATATACTGAAGTCACATATGAACGTACAAGAACAGAATATTGTGAAATCGAGACCACGCGAATTTGTCATATACAACCATTTAATACATTGGCACGGCCTTCGGTTGTCAAAGAAACAAGTATTGCCTTCTAGTCATAACGTAATGAATTCAGTTCAAAGTACAAGCGAGCAGCAGGAGCACATCGGGTCATTCAAGAGAAGATTGCGTAAACGTCGAGACTGCGACGTCCACGCTGACGGCGTCGTTAATTGGATTACACAGCAGCTGGCATCGTATATTGTGACTGCGGGTGTCTTCACAGATCTGTCACTTGTGCAGAAGGAGTACGTGAAACAATTCTATTTTGAGAAACGCGTGGGCAGCGGCGGACTGGCACCGCCCATCGCTTGGCGTCTGCGTTTGCGTCTATCCAAGGCTACTGCAAATTTTGGATGATTGAAGATATTTAGGCTCAGCTAACCCGCAGCGCCCATAGCCCACAGTATTGCCAGGTGTAAGCTGTGTGGGGGTGGGCACCATTGGAATCGGACTGCCAAATACCGTAACAGATTTCACGCTTTGCGTCAACGTAAAAGAAATCGCCTCAAAGCCAAAGCCTTTCAGTCTTTCTCCATTTCCTAGTGTTCCGGCTTGCGTTCTCCCTACCGTTTCTTCGCCATTCTCTGGCTCTGTATTTAACGTATTTGCATCGGTGCCAAAGATGCTTCCACGCATGGTCTTCTCACTCCCTGACCACAGCCCGTTTCCATCGATGATGTGTCGCGAGCAAGAGGTGTGCAGCTGACATCGTTACTGGACTTGGACTTGTGTATGGTTTGCTGTGTTCAATTTTACACAAAGCAAAAACAGAAAACGAAAAAGAAAAGAAAAACTATTTAGTGTGGATAAAGGTTCAACAAAATCAAAACGTGAAATAAAACAAGAAGCGGCAAACTGTGTCATGTCGGCCAACGAAAATGAAGTTGGCGCAAGCTTGATTGCACCTGCTGACCCTGTCTCGTCGGAGCTCCTAGTTCTACAGCCCCTCTCGGACAGCAACGTGCAAGCGGAGCAAGAGAGATTGCTTCGTCTACCACGAATAGCCACAAAGAACAATCTATTGAAACTCAATTGGTGGCATTCACCGACACAGCCAATCGATATCGAAGCGTCTTTTCGCTCCGCCGCCTCACCCCAGCGCATCAACACTGACGCATGTGGACCAACCAAAATAGAGAACAACAACATAGCTGCCCGTAGCAGCTTTAATACGCCAGCGAAATCAATTTCATCGCACACTCACCATCGTCCAAATGATAAGGATCAGAGGCATAAAGACAACTCAATTCTGGAGCCAGATGACGAATTCGATCTGCAAGATTCTCAGTTACTAGTAAAGGGTAAGCATAGATGCGTAAATTCTTTTCATATATTTTTGATAATTTCCTTGTTACAAGCGGATGGTTACCAGATAGTTTTATATCCTGGGTTGAGGGTATATTTGTCGATATATATCGATAGCTCGATAGCTTTTCCCGTTTCGTTATTGTCGACACAAAACGAATTCAAACGATTTACCAATAAAACAATAAGAGGTTAGGTTGGCCAAATTTAGCGTGCTATGTTCATATAAAGCAAATACAAATTTCCGTGATCATTTCTGAAACAGTCGTCAAACAGTCGTTTATTATGAAGCGAAAAAGAACTAATATAGCTAACGAGAATCTTATCGTATAGTATACTTATATATTTATTTTATTACTACTTATCTAACTATTATGAACATATTCACACTTGTTCTCTTTTCTTGAGTTTTTAACCATTCTCAGAAATATAAGGCGGCTTATATTTGCTTGAGTACTTGTTTAAGTTATATACAGAGTATATACATAGTTCACATACTCTTCCTCTGACATCAAACTTTTTATGAACTGAAAATTATTATTATTTTTATGCATACAACCATCCGGCCTTGAATTGTTCATAGCCAAATTTGATAAGTAGGCTTTCTTCCCATGAATATAAGAGACGTCATAGTTAAATGAAATCTGAAGGGACATTTTTTTATAGATAAAAACCAAACCGAAGAGGTACAACTCATTCCCAATTCTAGCACTAGCTTCTAGTTTAGTTTTTTATTATTTTTTCGGGGTGACCCAAACAAGTGTACAGTGTTATACTTAAAAAATACTCATTAAAAACAGTAATTAAAGCCAAGTGTTAATATTCGGTATTTATCCCCACATTTACAATTGCATATTTACATCGGTAAGTAAAGTAGACGCTCGTTATAAGAACCGTCAAGTCGCAATAACTTGAAATGTATTTAATGTCTTAAGTATATAGATTTTATCGATATGCCACGCCCCCCATTACTATTTCATTAGAGGAACTCAAAAAAATTTGCCATTTAAAACTGAGAAAGACAATTTTATTTAATTAGAAGAGTGTATCCAAAAATTCTTAATACCTTATCTGACGCATATATTCAAAAAAATATGTCTCTATTTGGAATATCATAAGTTGCGTTCATACGGGCAGATAAACGGAAAACAAAGCGTTCATACCGGGAACGAGTATAGAGGGAAATTTACGGATTATCCGCCTAAAGCGAAAATGCATGTTTCCAATTAATGGAGTTTATGGAGTTGAATAACTATATTGGTGATTGCAACATAATCATTTAAGCAGTATTCAAAACTTCGAAGTTGTTCGAATTATCAAGCGACCACTGCAACTAATTAAGTTTAAGCACGCCGCTGGGTCGTCAGCTGTTGTTTTCCCACTTCTATTGTTACTATTTGTAATGCATTTACATAAACTACGATCGCAGCTGTCATTGCTGCTTGTGCCTACTATAAAAACCAGCGAGCATCAGGCCGTTGTTTTTACTCGTTCACGAACCGCAAAGAGACTTGACTCGTGTATAGTTACAGTGCCAAGGTCATCCCTTGAGGATCGCCCCGCTAAATGTGAAGAACGATATCGCCCACAGTTTTCGAGTAAAGAGAGTCCCAAATTCGGAGTTCATACGGCCCTGGTTCGAATCTTGATTCGTTGCTTTGAAGTTTTAAAGGAAAATATAAAATTCATTATTGAGATGACCGGTTCGACCTAAAAAATTGTTAAGCGATTACAATAAAAAATTCATTTTAATCAGTTTTTAATGGTATCCAATATTTTTCTTATAACTGCCTTCCCCATAAATATCATATTTGCAACAACTTTTGCTTCAATACTTGAAGAGCTTCAATTGTTCTAAGACCATTTTTTTGTAAAATATGATTTCTTTATTAAAATAAGTTTTAAAAAGTCTGCAAATAAACTAAAAAAAATAACTGGTTTGCCTTGTGCTCAGAATGTTCTGCAATTTGAAATTAAATTAGTATAAAACAAAAGTACGTTACAAGCTAATTGACTGCATACAAAGTTGAAACTCGTTTCTTAATATTGAAAATATGTGTATCAATTAATAAATGCTCTTTTTAATCGCTTCCTACGAGCGTCGGACTGTGAATTTTCGGTCGCGCCGCAGTCGTTCTGTGGTCTCTGCTGGGTTCAGTTCGGTTTTGAGTACAAATTGAGTTTGGTTAAGCGAAGCGCTTGTGTTCGCAATCGGGCTCCCTTTTCGGTTTCGTTTTCGGTTTCGTTTTCGGTTTTCGGTTTTTCGGTCTCGGTCAGTGTCTGATTCTCCGAATAGCGACAGCAATCTTATAACATGAGCGCAACAATAATAATAAGTGAATTATGTACTTACAGACGCGTGTAAGTACATATGTACAAATATGAGTGTATAATCGGAGTACCAAAAGATTAAAAATCATAATCAATATCAAAAGTAGTTGTTAAAAGTGCGTTAGTCCAAAACGACGATATAGTTAATTGGCATTAAATTGCTTGCTGGGGTTTCGATAGCAACAGGTGCCTGCCAATAAATATATATAATNTATTATATATATATATATTTGAATATATTTGGACAGGCACCTGTTGCTATATATATTTATCTATATATAATTTATAAATATTTGGGGTTAACATGAGGTCAATTATTGAGCGTAAATTTCGGACAAGGGCGAGTGAATTTATAAGCAAATATAATATAAAAACGCATATAAAAACACATATACAAATTTATGTATATATATATGTGTGAGTGTGCATGTGCGTTTGCATGTTGGTGTGTGCGTGTGTCAGTGTGGGTGCTTGTAAAACGGTGACGATGTGGCACGAAGAAGCTGCTATTGTTTTCAAAGTCTGTTTATTTACGATATTAAAATTTATTAGGGTGTCAAATATTACATACACACACACACACACATATAAGAATACGCATACCGAATGTTTTAATTGACGAAGATTGTTGATTAATTGCGCGGCGCTTCGTGCGTTTCTTGCCAGCCTAGAAACAATGATTCTTAAGTGCTCAAAGCTTGAATTGAGTGGAGTTATATATACATATATATATGTGGGACACAAAAAGCAAAAGCAAAAGCACAAAAAATGATAAGAAAGTGCCCGACTAGCAAATAACCTGTGTTTCCCAATATATTTCCAAATTATATGATGTTGGTTAAAAATAATACGAAAACTTGATGTGAAACTTAAATCAAATTCTATAATATTTTTTAAAATTGTTTAAATACCCCTTACAAAAAATGTAGAAAATCAGTGTAATCTATTTTCCACTGATACAGGGTATTTCATTGAAAGCATAAAAGTGCATTGGAAACACTTCGGCCTTGATTTGCTGTGTAAAGATTAGAAGTCGTTTTAAATCTTAAGTAAATAACCGACACCTGTCTACCTAGATTATTTGTTGTAATTAAAATGTGAACAGCGAGACTAGCAAGAGTATATATACTCAAGAGCGTGTCTACGTTTAACGGGACACTTTTGTTCGAATCTAACCATGCACACATAAGAAAAAGCGCGCACATTTACATACACACACACATACATACATACATAAAAACACTCATAATCACATTGGCACTCACAGCTGTCATGCGGTTGAGCACTTGTGAGTACAATTATATCCCAATAAAGATATAAACTAATAAGATTAAGCACTATATAAGACTTCATTTGGAATACAATATAAACACTCGTCTGTTAGCTGGCCTAAATGAGCAACATTGTAGAAATGCACGTTGTTCCTTATCAATCGTATTTTATCTTTCTACAAATTTACATGTAAGTGTGTGCTCTGTGTGTGTGTGTGTGCTCTGTGTGTGTTTGTGTATGTGTGAATATTGACTTTGTATGTCGCAAAGTAGCTTGTTCAGATTATGTGCTAAATTGTTTTAGATCGACAAGTCAATTTATATGTGTTCATATATGTATATGAAAAAAACAGTTCGCAGGGCCTTGTTTAACTCCGAATGGGACTCATTTACAGTAAATATTCGTTTGTATGTGTGTGTGCTTGTGGATGCAGTGGGTCGGTCGGTCGGTTCGTCAGCTCGAGATGTTGTCGCTATAATGTTACAGTTTTACCCATGCATCAGTTAGCGAATAATATTAAAACAAAAACAAACCAATAAAGATGCCTGATCTGAGTCGTGAGATTTAAAACTAAATGTTGTGCCATATTGCAGACATTCCTGAAAAAGCGGGCAATTTGTAAGCTAAACTGACGATGAACTGCGAAGTATTGCGAGGTATGAAACATAATACTTATACACGACTATCTGGTGAATGGTGTGCATATGTGTGTGGTTGGGCAAATAAATACCAACATTTGTCCAAATCGATATTGGTCTGTGTTCGCCTAATCTAATAAACTTTCAACTCATTCTGCTGATTTCAGATCCGACACCATGCGTTGCCCTTCTAAACCAAGATCAGCCGGATCAAATGAAGATCACTGGCTACCGGCGCTCCCTCGTGCGTTCAATTTTCTGCTGGATACTCATATTTCTCACGGGAGGACTTTTACGTCTCGTGTTGCATTGGTGGCGTCATTGGTATTTGATCGCCACATGCCAGCCGTGCTCTCTCCAGGAGGCACAACAGGTGATCATCGAAGAAGACTATCAGGGCAATCACAAGCTTTATCACGTAAAGCCCGTGCACATACTGGACGTGGATCAGTTCAAGTACGTGTTCTTCTAAGTGCTTCTCATAAATTGCGTAACCAACGCAACAGAATCTCTTTAGCTTCTTTCTAAAGTTATATAAAAGACAAGTTTATACATTTTAACCAAAAATTTTTTAAATTTTTTATTCATACATATATACAGAAACGCACCCCACATGAGGTGCTTAGCTACCACAATGATCAAAATGTTCTTGTCTAACTTTTAAACTAAAAGTATGATCGTTACAAACAAAAGCAATTTTATATTCAGCATGAATCCAAAATGCCTTTTAAGAACATAAAGTCTCCGTGATATGGAAAGAAAACAGAAAACTGGTATTAATGAAACAGAGCACGATATCGAAAAAAAATTAATTATGTTTTGCAAATGACTGAGGAGAATCTTTAGTCTACATAAAAGTAGTATATTAAAGTAGTTAATTTGTAAAAACTATGGAAGATATATGCGGTGGATATCAATGTTTGCTACTTTGTTTTTAATATATATGATCAAATTTCCAAGTCTCAATCTTGAATAGCGCCAAAAAATGTTGAATTCACCCGGACAGACGGGCAGCATGACGGACACTTAGTTAACGAGCATATCAGCTCCTCGCTATATTAGAACCAAGAACAGATTGAAAATTAATTACTTATATGATTTTGTATATTTACTAATAAAGAATTTATTTTTCAGGGATAAACTGACGGGCGAGGACATCGATCATAACAAGCTACAGCTGCTGGTGCATTTCTCTTCGGCGCACTTTAAAAGTTTGTACAAATCAAAAAACAAAAAAATTACCGTCTTGAACTAAAAATTAACTTTTGTTTGTTTAGGTTTTCGATCCGTAAGGGTGATACGTTGCAAGCAATTGGTCTACGCTTGGGACAACAGCATCAACAACTTCAGTAAAGTCAACGGATTGGACGTAAATGTGGCTTGCTCCTTCTACCATCAGCAACGCGGGCTGACCCTGCTGGAGCAGCTCGGTCGGCGCATTGTTTTTGGTGAAAACGAGATAACCGTGCCGTTGCGGAATGTGAAAACATTGCTTTTCCTTGAGGTTCTCAATCCTTTCTATGTGTTCCAAATATTTTCCGTCGTGCTATGGTTTACCTATGACTATTACTACTATGCATGCGTCATCCTATTAATGTCTATATTTGGCATTACTATGTCCATTGTGCAAACGAAGAAGGTGAGTTCGTACGAAGGTTCCCTTTGTTTTGCCAATCCAACCCCAGAAATTTGTGCTTTCAGAACCAAGATGTCCTGCAGGAAACGGTTCTAAACACGGGCAACGCATGGGTAATAAACAACAAGGGCGTCTCCACGGAGGTATCCACGAAAACACTGGTGCCTGGCGATATAATCGAAATACCCTCATCTGGCTGCACAATGCAGTGTGATGCGGTATTACTATCCGGAAATTGCATCCTAGACGAGTCCATGCTGACAGGCGAGAGTGTTCCGGTTACTAAAACGCCTCTACCGATGAAGCGCGATGTGATATTCGATAAGAAGGAACATGCGAGGCATACGCTCTTCTGTGGAACTAAAGTTATACAGACCCGATACATTGGGTCCAAGAAAGTTTTGGCTTTTGTCATCAACACCGGTAATATAACAGCCAAAGGCGGCCTCATACGATCCATTCTTTATCCGCCGCCTGTGGATTATAAATTTGAACAGGATTCGTACAAGTTTATTCAGTGCTTAGCACTAATTGCATGCGTCGGCTTTATATATACTCTTGTGACCAAGGTAAGTAAATGGGATAGAGCAGAAGAAAAACTATTTTATGATATGCTCTTTTTAGATATTGCGTGGCACAGAAGCCGTTAAGATCGTAGTGGAATCGTTGGATCTAATCACAATTGTTGTGCCGCCAGCCTTGCCTGCAGCGATGACCGTTGGCCGATTTTATGCCCAAAAACGCTTGAAGGCCAACAATATATTTTGCATATCGCCGCGATCTATTAACGTGGCAGGTAGTATTGATTGCTGTTGCTTTGACAAGGTAAGTCGGTGTTAAACCACAACGAGTACTGTTCGTTTTTTAAGCTACCTCTTTTCTATTTAATTGTAGACTGGAACTCTAACGGAGGATGGCTTAGATATGTGGGGTGTTGTGCCCAAGTCGCCAACAAATCAATTTCAAATACCTTTGAACGATATTAAGCGACTACCCTACGATCATTTCCTGTTTGGCATGGCCACGTGCCATTCCATCACGGTCATGAACGGCATGATGATGGGTGATCCCCTGGATCTGAAGATGTTTGAATCGACTGGCTGGGTGCTGGAGGACTCAAGTAACATACCGGAAAACGAGAAATATGGCCTGATTTACCCAACAATACTGCGTCAGCCGAATCGAGGCAAAATCAATTCCAGTTCACCCGCACAGGAGTCACCGAAAACGGATGCAGCACCCGTGTTGCGACAGAGCTCGGTAGACGACCTATTGGCTAACGTTGGATTACTGAACTCCGAGTCGAATTTTGATCATGGCATCGTAAGGGAGTTCCCATTCACATCGGGCCTGCAGCGAATGGCTGTGATAACGCGTTGCCTCAGCGCCCAGGGCTTCAATGTCTATTGCAAGGGCTCACCAGAAATGTTGCAGCAGCTGTGTCAACCGCAGAGTCTACCGAACGACTACACCCAACAGCTCTCAGTGTTTGCTAAGAAGGGATTCCGCATCATTGCTGTGGCATATAAGCCCCTCAATCCAAAGATCAACTATACAAAAATACAGCGGCTCTCTCGCGAGGAAGTCGAACACGATCTGGAGTTTCTCGGTTTCGTGATACTTGAAAATCGCCTGAAGCCAGACACCACAGCGGTTATAAATTCACTGAACACGGCAAATATTCGCACGATCATGGTCACCGGCGACAACATACTAACAGCTATGAGCGTGGCCAGAGACTGCGGCATTGTGAGTGCCACACAAGCAGTCATCACAGTACATGCGGCACCCGTAGTGAAACCTTTTGACAAGGCAAATTCTGAACATGTTCAGTATGAACTGCAGTATACCCTCGAGTTGGGCAGCAAAACATGCTCACCAGTAGTACTCAATGGCAATGGTACCTTCGCGGCAACCGAAGTCGCGTTGGATATTGAAATTTCAAAGTCTACGAACTCATTGGTGAACGGCGGCCTGAGCTGTTCTTCGAGTGTGCTACCCAACAGCAATAGCTTGACCAGTGTTAAGACCATCGACACTTGGACTCACAATGATGGCGATGATGTGGAGCTTGGAGCTGCAACGGCGGCACCAACACGCAGCGACAGTTGGCGGCGTCACTATATATTCGCCATGGATGGCAAGACATGGCAAATTGTGCGGGATCAGTTTCCGCAGCAAATGGAAATCATTTTGACGCGCGGCGCCATCTATGCACGTATGTCACCCGAGCAAAAACAGTCGCTGGTCATGGAGCTGCAGAGCTTGGACTATTATGTCGCGATGTGTGGAGACGGAGCTAACGATTGCGGCGCTTTAAAGGTTGCCCATACCGGCATATCGCTCAGTGAGACCGAATCTTCGATAGCGTCGCCGTTCACATCGCGTAATCCCACCATTGCGGCCGTACCAAACGTTATCAAGGAGGGTCGCGCAGCACTGGTCACATCGTTTGGCATTTTCAAGTACATGGCCGCGTATTCCCTGGTCCAGTTCATATCCGTGATGATCCTATACTCAATCGACTCGAATCTCACGGATAAGCAATATCTCTACATTGACCTTGGCCTGATATCGATATTCGCATTCTTCTTTGGCAAAACGGAGGCCTACAGTGGTCAGCTGGTTAAACAAGTGCCACTTAGTTCGCTTATATCGCCAACGCCTCTGGCTTCGCTTCTGCTCCATCTAGCCGTTGTGATTGTTTTTCAGGTGGCCGGTAAGTATTACAACAAAAACAAGAACAAGCGTTACTATTATTAATATATAAATAATAAATATAATATTAGTAGCTATTTATATTGATATTGATCCAATGCTAATTGTGACTTTTTTCATTTTATAGGCTGGCTTCAACTACATCAACAGCCTTGGTTTACGCCTTTCCGGTCATCCGATGAGGACCACTTGGGTTGTTATGAGAACTACACCATGTTTGCTATATCGAGCTTCCAGTACATCATACTCGCATTTGTATTTTCAAAGGGCGCACCATACCGCAAACCAATATGGTCGAACTGGCCGCTCTGCTTGGCCCTGCTGATAAACGCCTGCATTGTAATTTATTTGGTTGTTTATCCAAGTGATTGGATCGCCAGCTTCTTTCAACTGATCGTGCCATCGGATATGTCATTTCGCTACACTATGCTTATGTATGGAGTGGCCGCATTTATAGCCCATGCATTTCTCGAGTGTTTCGTGGTGGAGTACCTGGTATTTAAGCGGTTCCAGGTGCGACGCGAGCAAAATTTGAGCACATCAACGCGCAAATATATGCGATTGGAGTATAACATTAAGTCGCTTGACAATTGGCCGCCCATAACGGAGGTATATGACCTGCACGATCCAACCGATCGGGCACCCGATGTACAGCCGACATATGTTAACCTAAGTGCTGAACAAAATCTGGACGGACAGCACGGTGTTTTTCCTGGCTTTTTTGAGACGTCCGAAAATATCGGGGATCATCATCGACAACGCTTATCTACCCTCAATTCTGATGTATCTAGTACGGATGCACAGCACAGCTGAAATCCAAATATTAATGGGAGGTCTCTGCTCATAATAATTAGATGTAATAAATGTTGTACATACATTTTGTATATACACCTTACACACACATACATATACATACATATATATATATATATATCATAAAATATATATATATATTTATATTTATATAGATATATAGTTTAAATAATAGTTATTAGGCAGCGTTACTTTTGATAATTTTTGTACATATATATATATATATGTACTGTTGATTGCATGTCAGCTCGTAATACCTATATTGTATATTTAATGAAATTGTACTTACTATGTACTTATCTGGCTAAATGCCTTAATAGAAACAATGTTTTGGCAGTTGCAACGCCGACCATTTAGAATAACATGAAAGTTTATAATTGTATTTTATGATGATGATGTATTAATATAACGAAGGTTCGTAGATAAATTATGGAAGGAGCACAAATTAAACACCTTTACATACATTTTCAGCTAATTGTGTGATATGTGTGTGTAACGAATGTATTGATTATTAGACCGACTACTTACTACCTCTTCTATCGGACACACACGAATTCACTTTCGGCAGTTTCTGCGTGCGTTGCAAGCGTAGGCAGCTTCCAATTTGTATTTAATATTTATTTTATAATGTATCTTTGCAGTAGCCAATCAAATGGCTGTTAATAAGTATTCAATAAAGACGTTATATATTTCCCGGACAATGTCACCTGACCTTGTCCGGGCTAAGTACTTTTCCTAACATGCTACATTGACTTTTATATATAATCGAAATCATTACAAAAAATATGTTTTTTTTCTAACCATCGACACATCAGCTGGATTTATTCCAAAATGTTAAAGATAAAGAAGGTTTGCCGAAAATTAAAGACCCTTTCAGTCATGGAAGATATGCGCTGATTTTTAAATTATGTTGTATTGGTGATATTTTGCTGATTTGTAAGAAGCAAATGAGGGCACTTCCATGATATAGTGGGCCGACTCCGGCATATGTAGTGGCTGTAATAAAAAAAACAGACATGTACTTCATGGTGATAGTTTTAAGATCAAGAACGGTCATGGCCTTATCGACTCGGCAGGATGACTAGCTTAGATGATTCGGAAACTATAAGACCTAGAAAGACTGAGAGCCGGATTGAAAAAACGCAAAAACTAATTTCTAAAAGTATGATCATTTTGAAACTTTCAAGACCTAATAAGAACAGTGTAATGTGTGTTCATAAAGACGGAAAAATTAAAAAATAATTATAGAAAAAGTTATTACATATTCTTAAGCCTATATAGTAATTAATCGGAGTTTTCAATTGTTTATGTTGTTTCACGTTGTATATATGTATATATATGTATATATTCGTTTTTATTATGTTTCACTTCGAGTTGAGTTTTTGGAAATAGCAGTTCGATATACACGGTACATTTATATGAACTAAAGACGAACCTAGAAAAATAATAATAAAATTATACATATAGATAGACAGACATGGGTAAATGGACTCAGCTCGTCTTCCTAATCAAGAATATATACAAATATACTTTATAAGATCAGAGATGCCGCTTTCTACCTGTTACATACATTTGTACAAGACCAATATATCCTTTTTACACATTTGCAATGACTTCAGAGTATAAATAAAACTAGCCCGGCTTGCAAATGTGCGTGTTACATAAAACCAAATGACAAGGTTTGGCTTTGCATAAGTATGTCTTCGCAGGGATTCACAACAAACGTAGTAAATATACACATTCATAAAGATATGTATAAGTGCATGTGTTTGTGTGTGTGTGTGAGGTCTTCACAGTAAATATGCATGTGCAATGCGATTTCGCTTATACGCAGACGTATGTACATATGTATAGCGTGGTAAGGTTTTGGGTGAGGTTAGGCTGACATTTGCAGATCTGTCTGGTATACAATATCCATTTATGGTTCCCGCTCTCCCACAACAACATCAAACGCCGTCAAACGGGCTGCTCTTGCTGCTGCTGCTGCTGCTGCTGTCGCTGCGTAGTCTAGCTCCGCATTTGCCCACCTGAACCAGCCAAACAGCTTTTGCGCTGGCGCGCAGCGAAGAAAAAGAAAAAGAGCCAAAGCGACAAAACACGAAAACAGCAACAAACACGGACGCGATGGCTGTCTTAATGGGACGTTGCGAGCTCGGCTTTGACTTCGGGTTGGGGTTGCGGTTCGGCTTCTGGTTCGGGCTTGGACCAGCAACTTGTTGCCTTTGCGTTGACCAAGTCAGTTCTGTGGCTTTCGTCTGCATTGGATGATCGTGTGTGCGCATCAGAAAAAAGAGTTTAAGAAGATGTACGTATATGTATACTATGTGTCTATTTGACTGTATATGTTTGCATATATGCAAATTTGTACATATTCGATCGCAGTTTCCCACGACGCATCGTGGTGTGCCAATAACTAGCTCTGTGCCTGTTACGTTTCCCTTCATTTACATTTGTGCAAAAGTACCGAAAGCCAAAAACAAAGTGTCAAACTAATAACGGTGCATGTATGCGTACTAAGTGAACAGGGTTAAAGCGAGCGTGTTTCTGCATGTGCATAACAGTCATGCCATAAGCGGTGCAAATACTTTTGCAGACATTTACATACAAAAAAAAAAAAAAAAAAAAATGTATGTATATACATACACTTACGAAGACTCAACAACCTGTTAACCAACGAATTATATTTAAACAACAAAAAAAAAAAACACAAGAATGTTGAAATCAAGTACAACCGCTGCTCAATACTCTGTTCACAGTGTAGCGCACCTGATTTAAAAAGTATAAAAAAAGTCTTTTGATTATTGTGTTGCTCTAAACTGTGATTTTCTGGAAATATTAATTTGTAGACAACATTTTTTAGTCAATGTCTGGCAAGGGTATGCCTATTAATTTCAATTCTCTAATAGCTATCGATCGTAGTATGTATTGTTTTATATATAAAGTTGCGGTAATTTTTTAGTTGGATTGATCTTTAAAAATATTACCACTTGATCTGGTACATTATAACCAATATGCTAGCTTGCGTTTTGTGAACAGAGTATCAGAAAACAACAAAAACATCATAAAAATCCAGTTTGTAAACTACATTCGCAGTTGTACAATAAAATCAAAATTCAACACAAGAAAATTTAACCGCATCGGTGTGAATTAAAAATTCCGATTACTGAAACGAGCCACAAAAAACCAAACCAAAAAAACAACCAAACAAAAAAACAACAACCATCCGATACGAAACTATAACGCAATCATATACTACAAAGAAGAAACATATTTATTCACATTCAGATCTTGGGAAAACTAAACAGCGACTTGATCACACTCACTCACACACACACACACACATACATACATACCTGCAAATGCATGCACATATGTATGTGTGAGGTTAATAAATGATCTATGATTTTTAACCACACTCACGTATGTCTGCATAAATGCACATATGTAGAATGTGTGCAAGTCCTGCATGCAACCGATTGAACGAGGAGGAGCCCCCTATATTAGCCCAAAAGACGCTCAATTTGCCTGCTAAGGGAAACGGCCGCCAAAGCTGCTGCCATAGAAATCGCCAAGAGGAACGTGGAAGTGGGCGTTGCATTGCTCTCAAAATGTCGGAGCCGACACTCTGCCGTAACCTTTGCCTATTGCTGTTAATCGCCGCTCTGATGGCAGCGCCACCTTTCGGATCGGCGCAAACATACGGTAAGTCTTCAATTCAGGTTTTCGACGTGTGCGAAAAACAAAAACAATTTCCCTCAGCTTGTTATGCTGATATTTGACTGAAAGAATGCCATGAATCATCACGATATTAAATTATTATGGCAAATAATGGCAAAATACTACGAATAAAATTTAATTTAAATCAAATAATAGTTGCTGTAAACCTTCAAAGACACTTTAGATTGTGTTATTCAAACCCGGATATTCAATTTTCTCTTATACACTTATATGTATTAAAACATATTAATTGCAAATGCCATTCGATTTACAAACTTTTATCCTAATTTTAAAATATAATTTGATTTTGTTTGGCTGAAATTTTTTTTAAACAGAAAACAATTGGAATTCCGGGTTAAAGTCCGGCTTGCAGCATTCTGTGAAAGTACATATGTACAAATATGTTTTCTATTTATTTATTTATTTGAAAATATTACCTGGATCCTGTCTTTATTATACATGTTATATAAATTGATCTAATGAGATTCCAATAGTTTATTGAACATTTTTTGGGTGGGGTATAATCTTTATAATCTTACGCTATCTGCGAATTGCCCAATATTAACACAATCAACTTACAAAAGAGGGAAGAGAAAGCTGTTTGAATTGTTGCCCAATGATGTTCAAAATGTTTACAAAAACACACACACACACTAACACAAACACTTAAACCAAATTCAATCAAATTTTGACAATCGCACGGTTTTGCATTCGTATTGAAAATTTGAAGAAATTTGAAGATTCAATAAAATTAATCGCTAAACAATTTCTGAATTTGTTCATCGATAACTATCTTATTTATATCCGAGTTTGAGTATGGCTGAAAATAATTAATATTATCAACTAAATCATTTCGTTACAATAAAAAGCGTGAACGAATGCGGCAAGTGCGAGTGATGCCAAAGTATTTGTGGCCACAGTTTGGGGAAATGTCATTGGACTTGAGCAGACCTGAGATACAATACAGCCAACAACGGCAACAGCATTGTCGACGTCCTCGTTTACGTCCGTTTTACTGTTAAGGCGAATGCCTGATCAATAGACCGCTTGACTGGGCTAGTTATTGACGCGTACACGGACGTCGCCAACCACTAAACACTAACAGCTTGCCTGTATGTGTGTATGTTTGTGTATATGTATTTGTACCCAAGCAGCTCGGCAAAAAACAAGAATTGAACTCACAGCCAAAGCTGCTTTCACAATGCAAGCCAAAGAAAAACTTACAATACCATCGCAAACAAGACAGACAGGGAGACAGGGGCACAGATATAGCTATAGCTATAGCTATAGCTATAGAGCATTGTCGGCATTATCATTAAAGAAAGGCGGACAGACGAACCGAACTGAAAGCAAAGCAGAAGCCAAAGCAGCAGCAGCAGCAGCATCAGCAGCAAAATTTGGGTCAACAACGACGAATGAAGAAGGCCTTCTGCTACAAAATAGGAAAAGATCAGGCTTGCGGAGATTCCGATTTCAGATTTCTTCACAAGTGTCCGCGGTACAACGCATTTCCTCACCGATCAGTTCTAAAAATAAATCAAAATTCAAAAATAATATGTGTGCATTAGGATTGATTCTGACACTTTACATTTGAATTTCTTTTATATATTAACATAAAAAAAACAATTTTAATTGAAAGGAAACTTTTTTTTTTGTAGTATCTAGCTAAAAATAAATTATATTTTAAAAAAGACTAAAGATACACATGGCAAATTGATTTGTAAAATTTGTTTAATTTTATCAAACGTTTTTGCAATAGATTCTTTAAGTGCTATAGAATAATATCTCTGTAATAGTTTGTGGTCGACTGCAACCAACAAAGAATTTTTATACTTTACTTTTGTCTGTTTTAAACAAAACCATTTTACTCTTTTTACCCATTTTCAATAAGTGTATGTTATGGTATCTGGCCAATTTATCTATGTACTATATGTTTATGACAAACACAATCAGACGCGTGCTGCCGCCTCTACAAAAGTTTGGGGCCACCTTGCGGCTAGTTGCAGATACAGGTGCAATTGTTTTGTTAGATGTCGAGAAACGGCCATGGTCAACAACAACTATTCGTGGAGTGAAGCTCTCTGTGAGTTGGCCACTTTCTTTTTATTGACCATCATCAGCAGCCGCAGCAGCCGACGGTGGGTCCGAATGAAATCATTTATACCTATGCCAGTTGGTTCGGGGGAAATTTGACAATTCAAGGTTTGAAATATTTTAAGAGGCATTTCACCCAAACTTGTCCCAAGCAACAATTGCCAATGTGTTTTGATGCTGTTCCGGTACAGGTGAGAGAAACGCTTTCGCTTTTTTTTTTCCTCTTCTCCTTAGCATTCTTCGTAATCGTTAATGTAATGAATGTATATATGTACATATGTATATGTATGTATTCATGTAGATATGAACGTATGCTTAGCTATATATTCGATTTTGGACATGTTTCCCCAAAGGAATGTTTTTAATAAACGATATTCTGTTTGGGTCTGGGTTTTAAAGGTACAATTCTTTGTAAATATTGTTTTTCTCATGCCCACATTGTATACCCCAAAAAAAGTTGCTGGTTTCGGTTCGCACATTGTTCTTGACCCATTGAAAATCGGTAAAAAGGTTTTCCGCAAAAGCATCATTAGCCGAGTTGCTTTAGCCTTGTCCGGCTCCAACTTTAGAGACTACCAGAGCAACCACAGCTGAGCTACAAAAGCAATAAAATTTGATTTAACTTGTTCTTGTGAGGCATACTCCGAATTTTGGATACTTCCCCCACTCGTTTCCATAGTTTGTAAGTGTGTGTGCGCATCTGTGAATTTTTACTTTACAGTTTTACTTGACTACTTTTATGGCGTTGTGCTTTATTTTGAAAATATTCGAGACAAAGTTATTGTTTGGTTGAAAATTTTTGGACAGAACTTTTTTGCAGTTTTAGTAATTAATTCTAATCTAAATTAATTAATTCTAAATTAATTCTAAATCTAAAATGATTTTCTAACTATACAAATTTTACGATTTGTAGAATAAAATAACAATAATAATTGAAATTATGTTTGCAATGGTATTTAACCTTCGGACACCGAAGATTACTGATTTTTCGTGTGATTAATCTTGTTGTTGTTTTCAGACGAGCCTTACATTGTGAGACCGACGCCCGTCTTGCGTCTGGCGGGTTCAGATGGTAAGCACTTTAATCCCCAAAGCGGGCTCTAGTTCGTTGCATATGTATATAACAATACCGAACTGCACAAAAAAACAACAACAACCGTTTAATATATTACTAGAGTTTCCTGAACTATTCAAGCCTGTTCCGAATTTAATGCATTTACATTTGAACTCTCTGTGAGATGATGCCTCCATGTATATAAAACTTTTACTTAAAGATGCATTAATCGGAACAGGATGTTGTAAATAATAATTATAATGTTTTAATGTTAATATATATATATATGTGTATGTATTTACTTCTATTGTGACTTCTTTTCTTTATCTCTTTTTATGTATATGATTTCAACATCTCTCTATGCTGTACATTCTGGACATGTTAACTTAATCTTTAACAACTCTCCTTAATATTGTTATATATGTATTTTACTATGTAAATATTTGTACTATATTTATCTATTTCATTGTATCCTCTGTGTCTAATTCTCTCTGAATCGCTCTATCAATCAATCAATGCCTGTGTGTGTGTTTGTGTGTGTGTGTGTGTCTGTGAACTATATATCGATTAGATTTAACCACTGTGTTGTTGGTAAACAATGACGGGGTAGGTCGCTTGGGGGACAGTCACGGCCGATTTCTGTCGGTTCGTCCTGAAGTCGGTCTCCTGACATCGACCGCACGCACCTTCATTCAGGAGGGTGTCACAACGGAATATGCGACACAGGTCGTTGGCACCACTCTCAATAACGGTCGCCAGTACGCGCAATACCTGAAGAAGAGCTCGCGTGTCCTCTTCGAGAACGGTCCGTCTGTTATCACCAGCTGGGTGGGTGATACTGTCCAGGGTGGCCAGACGCGCTCCTATCTGGAGAGCCACAACGATTTACTGAATGCAGAGTCTCCAGACTGGCGGGACATTGACGATAGGCTGGGCTATGCATCTGTTTCTGCACCATTTTCAAGGAGCGATGAATTTGTTGGCAACACGGACTTTTTCAAGCTGAGGCGCGCCAGTCAATTGGTGGCCCTGCCTGCCGCCAGTCCTGCACCCGCGGCTCCTGTTTTAGAGCCAAAGCAGATTTCTGGTGTGAATCTTGTGGCCCGATCTGGACACACGGAGGACAATGCCCGCAAGTTGGCCGCACACAAAGTGCTGCCAATTGGCGATTTGCCTACAATTACGGTGAAAAATCATTTTGAGCCCAGTGGCTACCAGACAATTGAGGGTTACGATGCAGCACAGATCGAGACAGGCTCATCATCCGCTGCCGAGGAGGAGGGCCGCTCCGCAAAAGTTTACTATCAGGATCTTATGCAGGAAAGACAAAGCGAGCGATCTCAATCGCAACCACAGCCTCTGAATGTACCCAAGCGGGTGCTCTCAACTGTAACATATTATGGATTTGCCGACTTTACAACACTCGTCGGAGATAGTCTAATTGTTTTCCTACCGAGCACCGCTCAGCCCAGCGCTACCATTGGCCATGTTACTTCCATTGAAGGCAAGGCCACGCTAAGAACCAGTGAGGTCCATTTGTCGGCTACAACCACAGAGGATGTCATCATATCCACGAGCACCTTGACGGTACAAAGTGATAGCACAACCATAAATCCGGGGGCTATCTTTGTGGATGCCACGGAAGCAACTGTGGAGGATACCACTACCTCAGCAGTGAATGCTGCTCCCACGCCAACAACTTCGGAGCTGATAATGTCGGAAATTGGTTCGCTTTCAACTGCAACGCCCACTCTTGATTCGACAGCAGCAGAAAAGGTTCTGTCCCAGCACATCAGCACAAGCGAGGCAAAGCCAATGTTTTCACTGCCCACTGACCAAGAGATTCTCGAAATATACGCGTCCCTCGCCAAAGCCCAGGCTCAGAATCAGGATCAAGTTCAAGCTGTGGCTACCGCTTCGGAAAGTAAGCAAACAGAGAGCAGCGTATCCAGCGTCCAATCGTCTGTATC
This sequence comes from Drosophila melanica, assembly GCA_004143765.1. NCBI lineage: Eukaryota > Metazoa > Arthropoda > Insecta > Diptera > Drosophilidae > Drosophila > Drosophila melanica. The sequence goes on along the minus strand of SCDT01000033.1, from coordinate 141,482 downwards.
GGAATCAAGCCTCCAGGTGCATGGAGGTGCTACAACTATATTCATTGACGACGATCCCTTTGCAAATTTTGTAGAGCCAACATCGGTGGCAACGACTAGTCAATATACGGCAGCAACAACAACAGCTGAGATTGGCACATCGCTGGAAGAGAAACTGAACGAGGAGGAGACCACCACATTAGCCAATACCGATGAGTCGGAAGGCTCCACGACAATGGGCCTTGACGAGGAGGATAGCTCAACTACCCTCAAGCCAGGGGTGACAGGCGAAGAAGAACATACGACCGAGCCTGCAGCTACCACAGAGCTATCGAGCAGCCAGTCGCCGATTTTCAGGGAAATAAGTTCTCCCGATGACACTGGTGCAGAGAAGTGTGCACAGATCAAGTCACAAGTGTTTTTGACACAATTGCCAAAGTCCACCATGATTTTGAGCACGGATGATAAGCCTGATCAACTGCCGTTTGACATTAAAGAGACAACGAAATATTACTGTATACAGACTTCACAGGCGATTGAAGTGGCGCAGCTGGAAAAACCTACCATACCCACGGCAGTTGTGCAGCAGACCATCTCTTCTTCGCAGACCAAGACCGTGATCCAAGAGGAAACCACCACGCAGGAGACACAAACCGAAGGTGTTACCACAGAGCCAGCTTCCAAGGAGGAAAGCTCAACGGAATCTGATGCAGATGCAGATGACGATTACGTTACTGAGCCTGACAATACCCATGTTATGGATAGCGATAATAATGGCGAAGTTGAAAATGAAGATTATGACAGTGATGACGGATCGGACGAGGTGGATCTTATTTACAAAACTCTATACACAACGTACACATATCTGACGACCTTCTTTCAAGGCGAATCAACAACTATATCCAGCCATACTGAGATTGTTACCAATGTGGTTACCTCTACGCTCGGAGCTGGTATGGATATGGACACTGCATCCACAGATATTGTGGCGCAGATTGGTGATAATGAAATCTCCGCCACCCAAACTGAAAGCGTAGACGTTAAGATGACAGCCACAATAAGGCCGACACCATCGAAATATATGATTCCTGATGAGCTGGAGAGCTTATTACACGCTAGTGCTAATGATGAAACTAGTATTAGGGATTCAAATCAACAGACTACCTTCCTTGACGATGCTAAATATACAAAAACGTTCTTCACAACCTACACATATTACACAACTATCTTTGCTGAGAGCGAAACAGAGATAATGTCGCGAACTGAAGTCTTTACGAATTATGTTACCGAACAAGTTAAACCATCATTGGCAGCAGATCCAACAAACGACATAAAAGCCTCAACTACGTATCCCACCTCTGAAAATGCCGTTTCCAAACTGGCACAAGGAGGAGAAGAACAAGCAAACGAACAAGATGTGGAAAAGCATGTGACATTGGTTACTGATGTCCGATCAAGCAGCTCGAATGGGGATCAACAGGTTATTGGCAGATCAAGGGATGATGATCAAGTGAGTTCTGAGAGCAATACAGAAGAGATTCTTCCATCGGCGACGCTGCTTCTTCAGACTAGTTTCACAACATTCACGTTCTACACGACGATGTATGTCTCGGATACAACAAATGTTGTTAGTCGGCTCGAAACCGTTACTAACATTGCCACTGAAACGCTGCAGCCAACAAAAGTCTTGAGTCACGAGGAGGCCACACTGCCCATAACATATTTCACCACATTCACGTATTGGACCAAGTTGGCCAAGGACGGAGAGATCACTACAATTAGCAGGGAAGAGACCATATCGAATGTGATCGAGCCAACAAATCGACTTGTTTTTGAATCGAATGCGACTTCAACTTCAACGAATTCGATGTTAACAACAGCTGCAATAGCCGATGATAATATCGATGGTTTAGGTGTGCCCCTTCAAACAGCGAGTCCCATCTTCAATAATACGATTAATGTAATCGATACGAGTGCAAGCGTCGTATCGGATCCAACAACATTTTACACCACATATACCTATTATACAACTTCCTATGAAGCGAACAAAACTATTACGGACTCTCGTTTTGAGACTGTTACGAATGTGGTAACCCCAACTGCGACGGCTCCTTTGGAAATAGAGCCGACCGTATTGGTAGCAGTACCTATAACCGCATCGAACAGCGTTTCTGAATCGAATGCAGATGACAATAAGAAAGACTTGGTATTCTATGATTACAAACATATAATCGATGCTGACGGAGTTAGCACCCTGTATTTCACAACTAAAATTCAATCGACCCTGAACGATGAAGGCACTGCCATTGAGCTTACCAGCAGCACCTCGAGTTTGTACATCGATGAAACCAAAAAGTTGAGTTTAGCGACGGCAATGGCCAGCGATGGAACTGACCAGGGCTCAGCCTCTGCACGGCAATATAAGACCGGTCTGGTGCGACTCATCGAGGGTACGCGAATTGGAAACAGTACGACCACGCTTTACCAGTCAAAGGTAATCGGCACCATTATCGACAATCGCTATGCGCAGATAATTGAGAGCACTTCCAGTTTTCTGTTTGAGAAAGCAATACCTGCGGCCACAGTTCTGCCCACAGCGACAGTTGATGAGGTGATCGTGAGCACCACACAGAGAGAAATCCAGCAGTCTGCGGTTGTAGTAGAAGGCAGCATTAATAGCGATTCGGGCGAAAATGTAACTGATGAGCCTGAGGAGCACGGTGACGACACTGATGCCGACTCTGATGGTCAAGCACCATTTCAATCGAAAAAACGCACCTTTGCGCCTGTGATTCGACCGTTTGCTTCCCGGAATAGACCAACATTTGCGCCCAAACAAAAGACTCTCAGTCCAAGCAGTGCAACAATTATAACAAGGTCTGACATAACGCCGACAATAACAGCAACTCCGGCCCTCAAATCGGTGGGCAGATATAGTTCATCTCGTAGGGGAGCTATATCCAATGTGCCCATCAATGCTCTTGACGGTGGCCCGACATCAAGTTCGTCCAGACGGCTATTTGGGCGCCCAATAAAACCGTCGATCAACTCTGGAATTAGTCAACTAGGTTCGAGTAGCGTTCAAGCGAGCTCAGGTTTCGCACCGTCTAGAAACCGTTTTGCTTCGTCCTCACGTAGCGCCCCAATATCCAGTTCGAAGCGTCTCAGTATTAACGCCTCATATCGCCCATCCAGCAGTCCCAATTTCCGTGCATCCGCATTGAATGCCAGCAACTCCAGACAACGCATCAAGCCAACTGCAGCTATCGGCCAATCTGTTGCATCAACGCTAACTCCAAAGCAGCCAAGCTCAGATAACAACGACCTCGAAGAGGAGAGCTCCACCGAGGAGCAGTCAACTGGCAACGAGGATGAAAAAGCCGCTCAAAACTCGAGACGCAATCAAAACCCGTTATTACGCTTCCGACGACCGCTCAGTCGACCCAGCGGCTTTACTCCTGCGCCACGTGCTAGTCCGGCCAGTCCAGCCCCCATTTCGTCGAGAAGAAATCCATTGTCGGGCCGTGCCAAAACGTCAACAACAACAACGACAACGACGACAACAGCTAGGCCTAGGCCGCGAAGCTTCCAACGACCCACACTTTCCAGTCTACAAGCGCGAGCTCGGCCCCAAAACAACCTGTTTCCACCGCGCGGTCTATTTCAGCAGCAGCAGCAGCAGCAACAGCAGCAAAAGGATCAAGGATCAACGGAAAATGGTGATGTAACCAACAATGATGATGCGGATAACGAATCCGAATACGATGACGACGAGGACGGCGACGAGGACGATGCCGATGGCGATGCACAGAACGAGGCCAGACGTCGCCGGCACTCCAATAAAAATGCCGCAATTCTGTCGCGCAAACGACGTCAAGCTGATGCTCTAAGCAGAAACAGATTTCGATTTCGTCGCCCGAAAACCGCGACAACAGAGGAGCCGACCGCTGCCAGCAACGACGAACCGATTGAGACCACACCAAGTGCGGTGCGGGCGAAAATAAATTCGCGCTTTGGCTCCAGGTATCAGTCCATGCACAAGCAGCCGACTAGCTCTACGGCGCCGTCAACATCAAGCCATCGAGCCATCCGACCCACGAGACCTACGTCGGCACGTACACAGTTTACGCTCCGCGAGAAGGACACAACCATTAAGAGCATTACCAAACCGCGTACTACTACATCGAATTTTCGACGCCAGCAGCCAACGATACGACGCAGTTCGTCCGGCTCATCGGGTTCGCCTACTGCTCGCCGTCTAAAGAGCTACACCAATCACAACAACAACAACAATAACAATGTTGATAGCCCTGGTCTGCGTCCGTCGACCACTTCCCGGTCACGGAATGGCAATGCCAGTGGCTCCAGCCGGGGCCGAGGCACAATGCGCGGCAGAAATCGAAACGATTACAACCAGGACACCCCATCCACGGAGTTGGGCAGCGTTACGATCACCGTCACGCATGTAATACCCGCCGAGGTGACGGTGCCCGTGGTCAATGGTCAGGTGACTGAGTATAAGAACATCGTGACCGGCAAGACTAGCCTCGAGGTGCTGGGACCGCATCAGTACACCCAAGTTCTGGGCAACAATGGGCAGACGTCGCTGTTTCTAACCCGCGAAGACTCCAGCGTCAATGCAGCAGGAGCTACGGAGCTGACGCGATATCTGCTGCACGATTCACTGACGTCGACGGTCACCTTCACACCGACAACAATACGCGGCCGAAAGACCTCATTCTCCCACGTACTGCCATCGACAGTGTACTCGGTGGAGAACGTTCTCTCCACGCTGCAGCCGCAGATATCGGCCAACGCGCCGCTAGCCAATATTCTGCTCTCTCAGTTGCTGTTGGGCAATATCAACTTGCCGAGCAATCCACTCCTGGGCGCGCTTGGGCAGCCGCAGGTCACGGGGCTGGTCCCGGCCGTAGAGCCATCGGTGGCGCCCGTCCAGGCACCCGTTACGGAATATCGCACCCACACCTCCACCTACGTGACAACCATATACGACGGCAAATCCACCATATTGCCCATCACCTTTCAGGGCAAGAAGATTCTGACCACTGTCTTTGACACGACGGCCCAAACGATAACAGCCACGGAATACAGCGTGGACACAATAATCAATACACCGATCCAGCCCACACAGCCAACGGCGCAGGTGGCTCAGGTGAACAGTCTGCTGTTGCAGCAGCTGTTGCTGCAGCAGCAACAGCAGCAGCTGCAGCAGATAACACAGACAGCATCGCCGCAAATACTGCTGAGTGAGAACTTGCAAAACTTGGAAGAGGGGGCTCGATTCGATACGGAAATTGATGCACACGATAATATCGATGATATCATAGCGCCAGCTATTGAGGATCACCAGGCGCACGCCAGTAAGAGCCGAAAGAAATCGCGAAAGGGCCACAAGCGCAACAAACAGCCAGTGGCAAGGCCGGAGCAAGAGAGCAGTGTGATCACGCTCTATGTCTCCGGCCGCAGACCCGGCGAGTTCAGCACCATACTGTCGACGGTTCGCAATACCTATGACCACCTGGCCCCGTCCAGCCTGCACAAGAGGCATGCCTATGCCCAGCCCATACAAGAAACGGCGTCCCTCTACGGCCCGGAAGACATCTACGAATTCGGGGAAAGCGAACGAGTGCAGTCGTATGTACAGCTGGAGCAACAAGAGCTGGCCCACAAAAACATGATCAGTTCAGGCTTGGATGAGTGCGAGGAGGGCAACGATATGGCCGGTGACTGTGGAAGGACATGGAAGGACAACACAGCTTCTCTGGAGAGCATCATTGGTGATGTGGATCTCTGGTACGCCAAGGCCACCAAACAGTCCCAGCCGCCATTGTCCAGTAGTAGTACAATGGAGCCATTGAACAGAAACGAGAATATAACAAATTCATTATATTTTTTAGTATAAATGACCTCACTGAGTTGTTCCCACTTCAGATGCAGGTCATAAATACACTATGTCCTCAGAGCAATTCGACGTGCACAGCAGCAGCAACAACAACAGCAACATTAACACCAACAACAACAGCAGTTGGACGAAAGTCAAAACGGGAAGTCATGCCTTCACAGATGCGCCGACTGCGAAAAGTGCTTGTGCGTCGAAAGCCTCATAATAATAAAGCAGCTGTCCCAACACTAGTCAAGAAGAACCGAAACGAAACAATGAGCCAATCAGTTGTACTTTCCGAGCCGCAGACAACGCAACCAAAGAAACAGCGTGTTGTAATTTTCAAATATAGACTTACAAATAGAAACCAAACGGATAATACAATTAAAACCAGACCAGCAGCCACCTCTGCCCAGGAACCAATTTTACCAACAACACCACCACCAACAACAACAACAACAACAAGAACGCCGACAACATCGCCAATAGCACCAACGTCCACGACAAAGTCCGCGTCGTTGAAGCGAACTAGAAGTCGAAAGCAAAAGAAACTTCGGCATAAAACCGATCAATTGGTAACTTTGGAACCGTCCAAAACAATTGACGAGACACTGGAACTGGTCACGACGCGTACCGAGCTATATACACGTACCTACACCTATGTCGTGGAACGGGTGCACAATGATCAAACCGAACTAATAAAGTCCATCTCAACGTTTACCAGAGTGAATACCCGAACTCTGCCTGTCACATTAACCGTTACGCGCAGCCAATCGTTGAATGTTTCAGTGACTGCAACCGCACTTAAATCATTCTGACCTAATTGAAGAGGGTAACACAAAATATACTCAATTAAACATTCCTTGATTTAATCGAAAACCAACTTTATTTCGGACATAAAAACATGACTCAATCTTACATATTTTGTTCTTCCATTAAAATTCAATTCTTCTTCTTCTCTAAGCTTATGTGCGACTTGTGTATAATTTTGAGAATCTTTTTTAGAATTCTATGCCGGACATCGATCGTTAATGCGCATCTTTTGATACTTAATTAGCAGTTACACAAATACTCTCGCGGAGACAGCCACAAAAAACACACACATAAACATGATATACTCATATATACATCTTAATATATAGATATATATATATTCTTTTGTTGATGGCAAATTTAATGATTATTTATACTCCAGGCCCGATTCGTATCTGGAGATCAGCCAGTTTTGCATTGTAAAAAATATATATATATGTATTCACATATAAATATCTATATTTTTTTTGTTGTACAACTCAAAACTAATAAAAATAAAAAAAATGAAATGTAGCATACTCTTTTTACATAACTATATTAGCTGTATAGTATATAAGGACTTACCTGTTAACTGAAGTTATAAATTTTAAGCTAAATTTTTTGTTAATATCAATATACTTTTGATAACAACGGGCATTTAATACAGTTATCTACATGTTAATAGTTGTGTATGTATAAAATGGGTTTGTTAATATCGTAATCTCGAAATATGTATTCAAATGTAAAAAATTTCACTTAATCTTAATGTAAATCTATGATATAAATAAAGTCGATAAGTATAACTCGTGTATGCATTATGTATCTACATGTTTCTGATAATAAACGATTGATTCTAATAATAATAATTATATAGTTTATTCATAGCTATTTCAGAACTCAATTATAGGCAATAAAAAAAAACCTGTTCGCCCTGAAAAAATCACAGTGTTAGATAGATGAGTTATCGATATACAGTTTAATATTAAAATAGTATTAATGACAAGTTTGTACATACTATTGAGTAAAGTGAGTGAGAGTCTTCAGGATAATCACATAGAACTATAATTATTCTTCCAAAATGTAAGCAAGTTTCCAAGGTAAGGTATAATACACACAACTCGTTTTATGTAAAAATTCTAAAATAAAATTTCCCAAAAGTTGAGTTAAATTAGGTAACTTTTCAATTGAATTGTGGAGCACATATGAATTTAAATGTTAATTTCCTTTGCAAATAGTCTTGTAAATATATCCGCATTTGACTAAAAACATGATAACATCGTATTTAACAAGAGGCAGCGATTCAAATTGTGCGCAATGTCCACTAAATGTCCCTAAATGAAATTCTTGTAATTGCTGCAGGCTACAATAAGAGACACGTTAAACACTATACAACACTTAGTACTAAAAGTGAATCCACTGACACAATGTACCGCCTCCAGAATATCCGCATGCTAACGGACGCTAGCCATTTAGTTGGGGTCAATGTTGAGGATATGTCGGACAGGAGCTTGGACGAGGCTAGATTCAATCTAGCCACGCACGTCATGTCTAACGGCGTAGAGCTAATAATTGCCAGCGATAAGGTAAAGCATAATGATAATAAACAAATGACAGCTTCTCAAGGATTGGCCAGTGGGTCCGCAAGGCCAATTCAACAGAAGCCAGTCACTCTGGCCCCGAGTACCCTTAAGAACCATATGATCTTGGCACTGCCCACCATCAGACAGGTAAGTACGTACTAGTCCAATCTAATTGAATCTAACCCAAAATCTATCCATAACAAATTCAACGATGTGGCCCAGGAGAGCTTCACAATTCCTGTGGATGAAAATCAGTTTATTACGAAGACCTGCCTCACGACCTATACATACCACACAACGTATCTCAACCAAGGAACAACCACAATAGAAAGCAGAGAGAAGGTGGTGTCAAACCGATACACCGAGGAACGAAACTTCCTGCGAGCGAGTACCCCATTGCCGCTGGGAGTAACCCTTTCAAATGTGAGTACACTTCTATTGGATTATTTATTTTATACTTGTTCGAATAATCAAATTTCATTATAGACGCTCGACCTAGTAGTGGGTATATTTCCAACTACATACCATTACTATAACACGCTGAGAAACAACGATTATGTGGTCACATCTAGCTACACCATTATAAATACAGTCACCGGACCAGAGGGCTACATTTCCTATTTGCAGCCATCGGAGGAGGCCACCCCCTTGCTGGAGACAAACACCTACTACAGTCCGCTGGCCATCACAAAAACGGTGCAAGACGGACTGGACTCAATGAAAGTGGTAACAGATGAAAATATGCTGACTCAAGTGGTGATCACTGAATCGGTTCCGGCCCGCGGTGCAACCAGGCTTGCTGGCTCGGACAACAATAACAATGACAACCAATCTGATTTGGACGTTCACATATATGCTACGAAAACATATTTTACAACTGTCACTTATGTGGCCACGCCAGTGGCCCCCACAGCCGAGGGAAGTACACAGGTGGCAGCCTTGTCGCCACCATCTAAGGGTCAGAGTGAACACGTTGGTAATTTCCACACAAAGGTCATCGTCAATATTATGACGGACATCGTGCCCAGTTCCCTGTTGCGGCCCGAACTTGTGTCCATGTTTCGAACCGAGCTAATGCAGAAAAAGGGGAAAAACAACCGAAAGGTTCTGGTAACTTTGGCCACACTGGTTGGCGGTGAGACCTTGCAAGTAACTGCAGTGAATATGCCACCACTAAAGACATCGGATCGAACGATGGAGGATATGTCTTCAAAAGCCACCATCAAGCCGAGTACAGTGAAAAACATTGGATCAGATCAAATCAAAACTCAAAGTGAATTTGATGTGGGGCCAGATTTGCACACAGACTCAGAAGATCAAGCCTTATCCGAATCGGAAAACAAAGACGTATATGTGAGGCCATTGAAAGAGGCAGCCCCAGCCCAACAGTCAGCCGCACCAACCGTTGATCAACTGATTGGGTCCTTAAATTTACAACGATTTCGACCAGTATTCGACGTGATGGCCGAGCTTCTACAAAAGAAAATCGCAAATCGGCAGACCCCGCAAACAAAACAGAATTCAGTAATACTAAACGATAAGAAGAATCAAACAAGTCAGAGTCCAGTTGAGGAAAAGCCCGTCTATATACCGCTTCAAGATGCTGTCAGCAAACACAATTATCAAAATCAGAATTCATTGGGCAACTACAAGTCGGAACTCAAATCATCTGACATTAGGACAGACCTTAATCTCAGTAGGTTGACTACGCACAGTCTGCACATCAATCCCCCAGAGCCGGAAACCGAACTCGACTTTCCCGATACAGCAGACGAGAATAGCTGGTTGGTGCACCAACCAACCAACAATAATATTCTATACACTCCCATACATGGCGAGTCGCCAAAGCCACTCTCAACGGGCTATCAGAGCTCGCTGCTCAATAGTGGCATATCCATCCGTCCGGGCGAAATAATAAATGCCAATGCCGATGTTATCATTGGCCGGCCGAACGGCATAGGGGCTCAATTCCTGCGGCCGAGTTCTGTAAAGGGGGACTCATTAACTACTGAGTACACCGATAAGACAGCGTTAAGTTACAATGTGCCACCATTTAAGAAGAAAACATGGATATCACCTCCGCAAATACCCCTTTCACTCACCCCGCCACGCATAATACCTCTGGTCGCAGGAGCTGCTTATAAGCAGGAACGCTTTAATCCGAATTTTAATCCGAACAGACTAGTCGGCGATGATTACAACCGTATACTCAGGCCGCCGACCGCGATATATCCGGTTAAACCATTTTCTACTTCTCCGGCACCGTCGGCAGTCAATCAGCACATGATGAGATTGCCTATTCCGTTACCGAACCATAATGGCCACCTCTATGGGTCACAGCAGCTGATTGTCAATCTGAATTCGGAGCTGAACAACAATGAAATTTTGGAAATAAAGCAAATACCGCAAATATTCAGCACTAACATACCTGCGGTCACACTGTATCCCATGGCTGACAAGCCGAAGGCTTCTATAGCACCCCACACTACACACTACTCGGCCCATCACCACATCAATTTGAAAACAGATGTGCTCAGCCACAATGTTAACATGAATGTGCCGCCGCTGACATTCAAGAAGGAAAGCGACAATTTTCCACTTGCGGCGGCAGTGCGCGGTCACATTGCCCCACAGCAAATGCCACTGATAAAGATACCCCTCAATAAGGCGAATGTCGAAGTCCGCCTGACACCCCAAAACACCCGGCTGGCCGTTGAGCCACCCGAGCCTGATCAAATTCGTACTGCAAACACCAAGCCAGCAGCCAGTACGTTCAAGCAACGCAATCAGAACTTTTTCAGAAATACCGAAAGTTTGCCAATGCATCGATTAGCTTCCGGTCCAAATGCTAGCAGCTTTAGCAGCAAGACCATAAGCTCAAACAGTCCGCACAACAAGGGATACAGCAACACAACAATATACCCATCGGTTGCCAACAAATTCAATCCAATTGATTACGCGTCTACTAACAAGATTATAACGCCAAGTCACACGATCAAACCGAATACAAGTGAAACTCGAGTGAAGTGGAACGAGCACTTCTCAGCGGGTATATCCGAATTAGATCAGTCTGCGACAAATTTGATCAGGTCCGAGTCTAATAAACAACCGAACTTGCTGTACCTGGGGCCCATATATCAAAGTTCACCAGACGATGGTAAAGGGCCCTATAACGACAGTGGAGAGACATACTCACAACTAGACCAAAAGGCCGAATATACAACCTACAACTCGAACTACAAGTTCCCAACCGAAAATGTCTCACTGGTATCGGTTACTCACTTGCCGAACATGTTTAGCTCGAGTTCCATTGAAAATATATATTTACAACCGTCCAGCTCCAAATTGAAGACAGCCAACAGACCGACAGTCAATCCCTGGGTATCCTTAACTCAGCACAGCAATCAAACTCTCAGCTTGGGCCATCCGTTCATTAAGCAGAATCACACCCAGTTGAATAGGACATTGGCGCCAGTCAAAAGTGATGCTCCAAAGAAAGTGTTCGTTGCATCTGGCGAGAGCTTTAACCTGAGGCTGCAGCCGAAACCAATTGCAACTTCGCAGTATGTAAAGCAGGCCGATGCCAATACCGTTAAGCCGAGTAAAATAAAATTTGCTACCGCAATACTCTCGCCACCGCCCATGCCCACATATTTCAAAACAATCAATCCTACATTAAACTATGACACTGCTGCGAAACAGGATGTGTTGGGAATGCAGCCGCCGCCTCCACCAGCACCGCCATCAGCCGTACCCACTAGACATGCCACGCCCACAATAAAAGAGGAGTTGAAACCGACATTAATTGCACCCCCATCATCATCTAGAGATGTTTCCAGTTCCCAAATACAACCGGAGTCTGATTTGAAGACAGCATCGTCCATATTCAAGCAGGAATCACGCTTGGAAAATCAACCTACTTCAACAGTGAGCCACAGAAGCAATGTTATAAGAACCGAGGATCTCTCCGTAAAGCCGAACACTTCGCCTATTACAGAGTCATCTGTGACTGAATCTACAGCCATAAAGACCCAGCCCACACCCGAAACGATTATCAAGACATCAGTCAGCAAATTTGTGCCTAGTTCAAAGTTGAAACAGCCAATCATAATTTCAAGCGTGGATCGCACATTAATCGCAACACATACTTATAACAATATAAGTATTAATAATAATAATAAAAATACCAATAAGAACAAAAATAATTATCATCATAAAATAAAAGTGAACAATAGTAGCTCGCTTTTCACTAATAATAGCAATAAAAAAAACATAAATCATAACAATAAGACCATTACTCAAGCGCCATCTCGCTTATTGGAATCATCAGAAGCGGCTGTCTCCACAGAGATGAAAATTCAGTTTACTATTGGCGACATTAAAGGTAAAGTGGAATCGCAAGCCACTGTCAACCAAAATAAGGTAACAGATACTCTCGATGATGCGACGGTAGTAAAAATGAACAGCATCATTTTGAAAACCATGGAACCAGTTTCGTCGCGCTCACTCAGTGCCAAGAAAGAAATCAGCACAGAATCCGCAGTTGCCACCACACATGCTCCGAGACCATCTGCAACTTTTATAGGAGAGACTGAAATTGTGCCGAGGATAACCAAAAGTCGCATTTCGGATTATGCTCATCCGAAATTAAGCCCTTATACATTGACTCCCACGACTACGACTACGAAGATCCGGCCCGACATTTCCAGCATTTTGGTTGTGATGACAAAAGCCACGGGAACCGAGAGTAGCAATATCATTGACTTGGATGTTCCTTTGGACTACGATTCCAATATATCATTCGAGATCCCAACGCGAGACGAAGAGATTCTGCCACCCATCAACGCAAACAGTGTCCTGCTAGGCGGCATTTTAATTGCGACGCCCTCGAAAACGCAGTACGCCCCAGACCGCAGCCTGAACACATCTGAGGCTTGCAATCCAGCTTGCAAGTCCAATAAAAATGAGATATGCGCCAGCATTTCTGGCTACGGAAGTCGTTGTGAGTGCCGTTTAGGATTTGCGCGTATGTTCCCGGATAGGCCATGCAAACGTAAGTTTTCTTATTTGTTTACACATAGGATTGTCGACTTTGTGTCAAGTGTTCGATAACTGTCGCCATTTTTTTACAATCGATTACAGCAACGTATACGTACGAGATGCAAATATCAGTTAATCGAGTTGGAAGCTACTTACTCAAATTTAGCGACGAGTTTGTGAATAATTCATCTAATCAATATCGGCATCTCAGCTCGATAATTCTCGACGCTATCGATCGGATGGTAATGCAATCCGACTTCCGTGATGTATATTATGGAGTGCAGCTAAAAGACTTCAACTCTAACAATAATGACACCGTTTTGGGCAACTTTTTATTACAGGTTTGACTCAAAGTGTTAAAATTGCTTTCATCTCCAAGGTTATGCATATATACATATATATTTCAGTTGTCGGAAAATAGTGATGAAAAGCGCCTAGAAACTGTATTCAAAAAGTACCTGCGACAAAGTAATTACAGCATTGGCGGCACCGAATTGCATACATCGAAAGAGGACATTAATTATTTGACAATTAAAGGTAATCATTTGACGATGAAACGTAATCACAAATATTACAGGATGTGGTTAACTTTGCGGCTAACTAAGACAACTTATGACATATTCCTAGATTTCGATGAATGTGCCAACGATGACTTCAACGACTGCTCGAATCACGCCCACTGTTTTAACTTGGTGGGAAGCTACACCTGCAGCTGTCCAGACGGGTTCGTCGACGTATCGGATAACCCAATTTACCCGGGTCGCCGTTGTGCCGATCATATAATCGGCTGCAACAAGTGCAATTACCATGGCAACTGCGTATCGCTGATTTCAAATGCGACGCCAGTGTGCGAATGCTTTGCCTGGTATACGGGAGCTACGTGTCAGTTGAATCTGAAGATTCTTTTGATCAGCCTCATTGCCATTGGTACAGTTTTCGTATTGCTGCTGGTCTGCATGCTGCTCATTTACACCCGGCGAAAGCTGCACGGGGGCGCCACGACGAGACCCATCTTCATAACGACCTCCAATTACCATCCAAGTATGTTGACCACATCTAGCAACAAGTCGGGTCTCTCGTCTGCAGCCCTCATTCGTAAATGCAGCATGGAGAAGCATGCCATTTTGAACGACTCTCATAGCGAATCTAGTCACAACTCCGAGCTCTATTCGTTCAAGGTAATGTGTACTCGAGACCATGTTTATTCAACAGAGTTATTCACGAATGCTTCTCTTTGTCAGGAATCGAGCCCATGCGCTGCCAATACTGAGCCGGAACAATCGGACCGATCGCTTACGGTCATGATTCCGCGTGCGAAATACTACCATCCGACGGTTTTGCCGCATGCCCAACTGAAGCAGCACGAGCTAACACTGGAGAAATGTGACAAGACCATACTATCCAAGGGATCTTCACACTTCTATGCCAGCCACAGTGATGGTAAGGCCAAAGGTGTAACATCCGGAGCATCCGCTGAGCCCTCGAACGCACCCCAAAGTGGTGGCGCACTAGTATCCGCTGGCTTTGAGGTGTCTGCAATCGTAAGCAATCGTGCAGTTAAGTCGGATAGCATTGCTGTCGAGTGGAAGGACAATCTAAGTGATCGGAAATTATCGAAAGGACACCAAAAACAACAAAAACTATCCAGGGCAAACTTGGAAGCAATTTTACATTCAGAGGAGTAAGTCTTCCATTTCCCTTTGAGCCCAATCTAATTGTCTAATTTCAGGGAAATTCATAGGATGAGCTCCTGGATGAGTAACATTCCTGCCAATACAGTGTAAGTGTGGCCTATAAATCGTCAATAAATCTGTAACCAGAACTGTTTCTGCTAAAGCTATATATTTGATCACACAGAATCAAATTTACTTTAACGAATTTCAATTCAAGCTTCTCTATATTTTCTAATTTAAAACGAAACTGCGTTAAACACATTCACAGCTTTAACTTAGCTTCAATAGAGGACCTGCTTTCATGCTTACGTTTATACAAAAATATAATAATATTCATTAATATAATAATAATAATAATGTTATTTTCGAAAATTTTATATTCTTTAGATCCGCTGATGTACGCTCGTTTGATGAGACGACAGTTCAGGCTGTAACCAAGTCAATGCATATATGTTTTGACAAGCAGGCACCGGCTAATACAAATGAGGTAAGAAATTGAGACTGTGCGATAAAATGATCTGATATGATTAGAAATTCTAAATAAATAAATATTTTTATAGGGAACGAACACAATGGCTGAGCGAGATATTGGCTCTACATTTTTGCTGCCGCATACACACCTGTATAAGCCAGAAAAGGTTTGACCTATTACCAAATTTCTCTGTTTTGTATCCGCATTAATCGCTTGATCTATTTTAGCTCGAGAGTGACTTGTCCGGCTTTGACTCCTTATAAGATAGACGCATAGTTTACTTGCCCAAGTGTACATAACGATGTATAGACGTTGCTCAAGCTGTTGGATTGCATTTATTTATTTTATTAAGCATTTAAGAGAATAAGTCAATTAGTTATAAATTGTATACATCAACGAACTTTTGTCCTTATAGCATAATGCGTGACGTGATTCTGTATAAAAATGTGTTTTTTCTGCATTTATAATAATTCTTGAAACCTAACAAGAACTTAATAATGTCATAAAAATTTTGTGCCAGCATATTTAGTTTTAAGTCGATTTAAACCCTTAATGTTATGTAAATTATACATCAAAACTTAATTTAAATTAGTTTCTTTTTTTTAAATTGTTAATCAAGGTAAAAATTCTTCTGCATAGATTTTTACCCATTTTTAATCTCTCGTCTGCATAATGCTATCAGTTTCAAAAACTTTCGAGAACTTAAGTCATAATATGTATTCATTTATATATATGAACTATGTAAATATGAATGTATGTAAATCCTGTTTTGGATTCGCAACATATAGTTACCACATTGTAAATTGTTCCAGTCTCAGACATTGTCTGTTGATTTCCTTTGTGGCATATATTTTCCAAAATATAGATTCAAATATAGGATGTAGTACAGGCAACTGAACTGTACCTGTGCAGGCGACCTTTATTACCATACTACCCTTTCGAGTGCTGTGTAAAGTCGCCCGCTTAAAAAAATATCGTAATGGGGTGCAATCCATCGAAAAAATTGGACCTGCTGCCGAGAATAATCAAGTGAGAGTGGTCTAATCGCGAGAGCGCAAACAGGAGATACCCTACACTCATCTACGAATAACCTGCGTACCTGCTCGAAATTGAGGGGGTGGGAGTTATTCGATATATTTATTCTTCGTATTCAATGTTAAGATAAATTTGATATATGATCGCTATATTGGAGCCTATACTCCCAATTGAATTCTTTATGGTTCTCTGCCGAACTGACCGAGATTAGAACATAAATGTACGACGTCTAGCTACTATATATATATGTATATTATTGTACTCTCCTCATAAGGGTATAGGGTATACCAAATAGGGGTTGATAATGCGCTCGAAGCTTTTTCGTGCACAAATGGACGGTGGTCGATGCTGGCTCGGCTATGTCACGAACATATAGCCATATAGTGTTAAGGGTTCGCTGACGTTAGTTAGTCAGTGGAAAGCAGGGGCGCCTAGAAAAGGGGCCCTGTGGGTAACATTCGACACCTGCCCGCTCGGCGAAAGCATGCTATGCCACTGCACTATCCTGACCACTTGCGTGTAACCAAGAATTTACCTGTCCAGCCGTTCACAGCCGTACAATACATGCTCCTATATGACCAATTTTCCCAGCTCACCGATACAACCAAGTAAGCTCACTCTATATAGCCAGTAGGGGTTGCCGAAGGTACGCTGACCAGACGAACAAGGGTACAGGTGTAGTGACTAGTCGGACTGCAGTGTAATTCAAGCAGCTCGTCCGAAACAGTTTGGTCAAAAATCTTTCATATTATATTTGTTACCGAATAGAAATAAAAAAAAAATAATAAAACATTAAATCTACAAAGTGTTAAAGTATAGTAAGTGAAATCATAAAAATACTATACTAAACGATATTAAAGACTTTTTCATTTTTAATATATATATATATATTAAATTATATTAACTAACAGTTCGTAGTTCTTCTAGAACAAAGAGAAAAATGTACTTTTTCAATGTGAATTGTAAGATCGGAGTGATTAGATAATCTATAACTATGTGTGAAAAATCGGTATACAGCTATCAAACTAACTCTTAAAGACTTCGGCTTCTATTGGAAAAGAAAAGAAAAGAAAAGTGTGTTCTCTCTGTGGAAAACTTATCCATATGAAAATTTAATTAGTCCAACTTGCAAATACCAATGATAATACATAGCGAGCGCTTAAAAACTAACATTTTAATTAATCCATAACTTTTCTGAAAACTACTGCACATTAAGTTTTCTTAATGTCATTTGCACAATACCGAGTCCATAAGGTGTGGATATGCGGTAAAATAAAGATGTCCCCATAGCCACATTTCAAAATGGCGTCGGAGCGCATCCACGCCCAAAACCAGTCTCGACTCCTTCACCACCCCCCTTTGGCGTCCAACGTCGGCCGAGCCAATAACGCCATTGGTTTTCGAAATGCGCTGAGCCAATGAGAGCTTTGGCGAAGAGCACAGCCCCCTTTACCGTGCTCTGGTAAGAGAGAAACTGTACCCAGAAAATACACACCACATATTGGGTGCACTGCTGGTTCATCCCCTAATACAAAGGAACGGAAAAAGTTTCTTGAATAGTTTCTTTAATATACAGCATATTAAGAAAATCACAGCCTTAACTAAAACAAGTAAAATCGCTCAAGAATCGGATATACCCCAAACTCAAACATTTAAACAAACTCCATGTTTGGCTTGCGAAATTTGTTAAATTTTCCCACTGGTTTTCTTTAATATCTGTGCTTCTGAACAGATTTAGACTGTTTAAAATAGGTTGTTTACAACAGTATATGAATATATTCTATTGAACCAAATTATTCATCTGCATTTGCACAAAACCTATAATCTAGGTAACATGGTGGTTTGGGGGTATATAGAGATCACAATAGACAAACACCTGTACCTCAAAATCTTCAGGAATATTTTAAAGATAGCGAAATTTGGTGAATCTTTGAAATATATGAATAAATATTCACGTCTTATCGATGTGTCACGCCCCCAGTGGGCGTACCCCTCTCTACTTAGATTGAAAAATAATTAAATGAATATGTTTTGTAGGTAAGTTGACGTTTATGAGCAGGATCACGGAGATGATTACAACGACAATGAAATTAAGAGAGGCCGACGATCAAATCTCTGGGTGCCAGCAAGTTGCTGGAGACCCGGAGTTGGATGAGTCGGACGAGGAACGCGAACTAACCAATTTAAATTGGCTTCTGCGAAACCAAAATCTTTCGTGGCCAAAGACTATTGATGTAAACTCTGAAGATGATATAAACCAATCCGTACCACCCGGCAACCGAACCCGCGCCACTTTTGTTGAAAATATCAACACTCAGAAGAAGCAGAACCTATTGGAATACGGTTCTTCAAAGAGCGCGACTAATAGACACTGTAATCGAAACCATGTTTCGTTCCCCGACTCAAGGAAACAGGGCACGGCAATGGCACCCTTGAAGCGACCAAGTCCAGCCGAGCGGTACGATATATTTATCAACAAAATAAAGCGGTAAGACAGCCACGATAATATCATTTATATATTTGAGCATGTTAAGACCCAGAATATGCAAAACAAATTTTTAATAGGGCTTTAGTTTTTTTCTCTAGGCGGTGGCTTTCCACAGATCTAATTTATACTTTTGTATTATTTTGAATTATTTTGCGATTTAAAGAAACCCGTAAAAAGTTCTTTTGTTTTGTTTCAAGTTATTAAGTTTACTTTATATATATAAATAGCATTTATAATAAAAAATTGTTGTACAGCGATTTGGCAGAATATGAAAAGTCCGCAAACAAGTACAAAACGGATGTCACCCAGAAGCCGCCTTTCAACTATTCACACATTATTGGGATGGCAATGCTGGAAAACGGACGGGTTACATTGCAGCAAATCTGTGCATGGATCGAGTCCAAATTCGCCTTCTTTCGAGTGCGCAAAAAGTGGAATGTAAGTTGGCATCAAAAATCAAAAAATATCTACATAGATGTACGTCCTTTAAAAACAAGCTAAAATAAGTAGCCAGTATACAACCCGTAAAGTTTAGTTTAGGGTCATACCTTAAAGGAAACCGCATATTTTACAAATGAAAGGCGTTTTCAAGATGTGCAGATTTCGATTTGACGAGGCTACAAAAGAAAAAATTCGAGATTAAAATGTATTCATAAGAATATATGTACATATATAGATATACAGTTATTTTGTTCTTGATAAAAAAAATTGCGAATAATGTTGCGATTTGTTTAAGTTTTCACTTTTTGACATTGTTTAGCTTTCTGTTTATATTTCGCTGAAAAAAATGAAACATTATAGCATTGGTCAAATTGTTGGATGACCAATTAAAATTAAGTACGCATTAAACTATAAAAAAAAAAATATATTGTAACAGCCGGACGAAAACGTTCGTCATGCCAAAAGGCTGATTTGTCAGAGCAAGTGGGAGTTCTTCAAGCCTGCTACCGAGGAAAAAAAAGAAATTAAAATAAATATATACCTTTTTAGACTCGCACGGATAAGGACCATCGATTGACATTAAAAAATTCTGATTCCAAATTTTGACCAAATTTGACAAAAATGACAAGGGGTAACATCACGATTTTTGTCAAAATCTCGAATGTTTTGAAATTCAAAGTTTTGAATGGATATTGATTTTATAGACTTTTAAGAGTAGAACGATATATGTATTTTCAAAATCGGAATACAATTGGCCAAGATACAGACATTTAAAGCTTATACAAGAACTACAATTTGCACATCTCGGGTAAATAAGGTCATAACTCTACTTAACATAGCATCACAATGCTATAAAAAGGATGAAAATCCTTTCACGAGTTAAGATAAAATGACATTTTTATAAATATCAAGGATTTTGTGATTTTGGCCACTCCAGATCCTTAAAGAACAAATTTTCAAACCAAATTGGTTTCTAGATGACCTCCATATCTCTGGTAATCATACCAAAGGTATAGTCCTGGTGAACCTAAAGAGCTGCATCCTTGAAAAATGCGCTCAAGAAAAAATTGGTTTCTAGATGACCTCCATATCTTTGGTAATCATACCAAAGGTATAGTCCTGGTGAACCTAAAGAGCTGCATCCTTGCAAAATGCGCTCAAGAAAAAATTGGTTCCTAGATGACCTCCATATCTCTGGTAATCATACCAAAGGTATAGTCCTGGTGAACCTAAAGGGCTGCATCCTTGCAAAATGCGCAAGAATACGCTCAAGAAATATGTATGTATGCTTCTTTTTCAGCTGCCCCATCCCTTTTACATTATTCCTCCAGAAACTGTTGCTGCTGTTGAGTCGAATTTAGCATTGAGTCTGCATTGTCTGAGTCTGAATTTTCACTAGAAATGAGCCAAAAATTTTGCCTTAGAAGTATGCAATGAAATTTTGCACATTTTTAAATTTTTTGTCCGCCTTCTGACAATTATGTTCGCTTGGTGCTTCAGCTCAATTTTGCATTAAAAATCTTGCCCATC
>SCDT01000033.1:18907-120333 GCA_004143765.1 Drosophila melanica | reverse complement strand
TTAGAAGTATGCAATGAAATTTTGCACATTTTTAAATTTTTCTGTCCACCTTCTAACGATTATGTTCGCTTGGTGTTTCAGCTCGATTTTGCATTAAGAATCTTGCACAGCGCCGGCCCAAAAATGTTACCTTAGAAGTATGCAATGAAATTTTGCACATTTTTTAATTTTTTGTCCACTTTCTGATGATTATGTTCGCTTGGTGTTTCAGCGCGATTTTTACGAGAATTTGCCCACCGACTAAACAAAAATTGCCCAATAAGATTCTCCTAACAGCAAAATAAAAGAGAATTTGTGTATTTTTTTAAAATATATTTATTAAATTTCTCTTTACATCCTTTTAATGTTCTTATATTTATTTTATATGCGTATTGCTCTTAAACCATATTTTTATTATATTATTTTCATTTCAAACAAGCTTATTGCAATACTTAAATATATTGTTCTTATACTGTATTGTTTAAATATTCCTTAAATTCGTTGATACATTTTCAAATGACACGAACACCTGAAATTGACAAATTTTATAAATTTACCAATTGTTTTTAGGTATTGCTTAAACAAATGCATACTTACTAATATTTTTCGTCGGCACCTTAATGTTGTTTCTCGCACTTTGCGTTGGCAGAATCTTTACCAATCTGAAAATATACAAAATAAAACATTTAATGGCAATTGTATTTATTTGTATATTAAAGCTATAGTAAGCAACAAAAAAAATAATAATAATAATACATTTTGTACCGCTCTGTAAAGGAGGTGGCCAGCTATCTCCCCACCAAGTGTGGCAACTCTAGCTTAAAAGCTGTAAGATATATAGGCATTTACTGTGGGGCGGGGACATTTGCGGCGTTCTAGTGGGCGTGGCCTGAATGTCTAGTGTGCAATCTTTGGGCGAGGTATTGAGGCCTAAGTTTTTCTCCTAATCCATACGCAATAAAAAAAATAGTTGTTGAATTTTAAAAGATTTCGGAAATGAATTTCTAGACGTTTTATACATATTAAATTGCAAAAAAAAAATGTATATAAATTTGACGAACTAACATTTTTTTCAAGGCTTTCAACAGCTTTTTACGAAATTTTGATCTTTTTCATTTTTCGGGGTACGAATTATCGAGATTCCACAGTACTACAGACCTGTTCATTCGATTGTAGATTAATCGCAATGCACTCCTGAGTAAATCAAGAATTTAGTTTCTAATTTAATTTCTGTATGTATAAATGGAAAGAGGTTTTAATATTTGTAAAAGCAGATTGCCGTGTGCGGAGTAGTCGGAGATCGGACGACAAATTGACAAGTTAGGAGGTAGGATCAAAAATTCTAGCCTTTAAAGATCAAAACAATAGGAGCTCTACTGGCTGGCGCTCCACTAACCAAGTGAATTTATCAGTATGAATAAGAATAGAAAACGCTTATCGGAAATCTGCTGAATGTCTGCTATAAATGATATTTCTTGTTTTTATTTAGAACTCCATAAGGCATAACCTGTCACTGCACCATTGTTTTCGAAATCGGAAACGCGAGGAGAAAGGCAAGGGAGGCTATTGGGAGCTGGGCGTGGATCCAAAGAAATGTGATAGGAAACGCATTCGTAATCGCAAAACGACGCGGCCAAAGTTGAACCAAACTACGGAGACATCTACTTACCATTGTCCAGTGTCAAAATACCAATCCTCCGAGACCGCGAAGAGAGCCGCAAACGATGAGGACTGTACAGAGGATCGCATCCCGAGCATGTCATACCGAAGACAACTCCAGCAGGCGAATGGCGACGACGACGATGGCATAGCTGATGATGTGCATGACGTGCAATTGGCGGCGGCAGAGCAGGCCCTAGCCCTAACCGATGTAGAGGGTGGCTTGGGCCTGGCACTACCCAATATGCTTAGTCCACGCGCCCACGATGCCGACGGTGCCTTCTTGTACCCCGACACGTTCACAACGGCCATAACAGCTAGCTCCGAGGCCTTCCATCTGCAGCAACAGTATGAGCTTGGCACCATTATAATCAGTACCACAGGCCTCATGGACGAGCCCTCGTGCCTGAACAGCATCATCAGCAACAAGTTCGGCTGCACTAATATGGTTAGCGGGTGATCCAGCTTTCATGCTTTTCGATTTCAAATGTAAATGTCTTTCTTTTTATTTGCCCAGATCTATACGGAGGATGAGATTCCACCGGCCAGCGAGAACGTTATCATAGCGTCACATAAAATGGATTCCACTAAAGATGCGAACATTGCATTGATAGCCCCTGTGGTCTCTGGCTCTGAGATCCCAAGCAGCCTAACCATTAACTGCGACTACGCAAATTTTCGACCCTACATGGACGGCGTCGATGAACCGTTCAATTATCTCAATGGCAATGAGATAAATCGGAACGAGGATATTTTAGACAACCTGCTGGATGTGTGCGTGAGAGACTATTGAATAACAATGTCGCCAAATTAAATTGTACTTAATTTAAAGCAGCATTAAATCCAACCTAAACCTAATACTAGTTACCTTCCATTTTATTCCAATTATTAATTTTATTAAAGTAATTAGTGTGTTGTCTCTATGGTTTTGATAATATTCTGTGTGTAAAGGATATTCAATTCAATATATGAACTATTTCAAATTATAAACAAATAACATGACTCTAGTCTGGAGCGTCCAACTAGGCGATACAAACAGTTCAACCTCATTTCATTCTGTATGAAATTTACACACACATCCACTATAGCAATAGCTAAATGCTTGATTTTGTTTCTTCTTTGAAATTTTCAGGACTTAAGAAGAGCATTTAAATATACATATGTACAAAAAAATGCGCTATTTGATTTGCGTGTTTTCGGATCTGCGTCTGATGTTGGGTCTCGATGGCTCATCAAGTCTCTAAAGGTTAAAATCGATGTTTATCGATGTTATTAAAACGGAACAAGTTATGGGTAAATAAAACAATTATAAACTTGTTCTGCATATTGATTAGAAAAATCTGGTGCCGTGTCCGAGCTGCGTTCACAAAGACGGACGGCCACAAACCTTAATCAACTCAGCTTACCTGTTACATAGCTTTGCACAAAAACATTATACTCTCTTTTACGCATTTACAATGGGTTCAGGGTATACAACAAATACTAATAAAAGTTAATGAAGAATTTAGTTTGCATATATTTTTTTGATATAAACAACAGTTATTTACAAATGCAATAAAAAACTTTATTTGTAAAGTTTCAGAGAGTGGTGCTCAATTGTGAAAATTCATGATTTCAGATATATACATAAATATTGAATGAAGTTGGCAGAATAGCCTGCAGCATGTTAAATACAACTATTAACAAAATAATTCTGAGCAAAGTCGGTTTTAAGCGATCAATGTGATTTCATGACATTATTTTCATTACATTTTAACTAATCAAAAACATATTGTCTTACAAAATCTCACTAATGCTGCCATAAGTTCAGGAAATATTTATTATTGGCGCACCATTTAAAAAGGGAATAAAAGAATGCTGCGATTCGAGTTGAGGTTCGGCCAAATTTGTGTTCAACTGGTTCGGTTCAAGCATATTCAAATTATAAATACGAAAACGGTTTAGTGCCTGGATATACATCAAAATATAATGTTATTTATATCTGTTTAAATACTGCTGTCCATTATGTGAAGTGTAGAGGTAAATCACGTTCTTAACTGATCAAATGTAGGCAAGTTCAATTAGTGATCGGTAAAAGTAAAATGACTAAATTTTTGAACCGTTTTGACGTTGTTTCAAGTTCAGGAACAAGCGCATTCCAGGACCTGCATATCGCTCCAAGTTGAAATCTTGAGCTTATCGCTGTGCTCTTCGTCCACGTGTAGGATTTCCAGTTCTGTGAGCTTGGAAGGGGCACAACAGGGTCGAGGGACACGGGTGTGGTCTTGCTGCCACATGAGGCTTTGGAGGAGCGCGTGATGGTGGGCAGGGTTGTGTCTGGGTGGACAGCGACCCCGGCAATAGCCAGCATCGAACATCTTTGGCTGGATTATGAACTCGAACCCCTTGATGTCCTTGAAGGCCACATCCAATTGATGTCGGCAGCAACGTTGATGTGCTTTATAGCAGCTGTTTGGCCATTTCTTGAGTTGTTTGTTGCCCCCGTGATTTGAATGGTGATAGAAGGAATTACTATTGCTGCTGCTGTGATTGCTGGCCGATCCGAAAGTTTGCACACCTTTCTCCCGGTGAGTGCGGCCAATGTGTCCAATAATATTCAACACAGGCGCCAGATGGAATCGCTCGTCGACATCGTCGTCGCCGTCGTTGTCGTTGGTTTTGTCCACCAAATGTGGCGACGTGGCAAAGTCGCTTAGGATGCGGGCCCCAATACGCTTACACTTATCGCACTGAATCTCTATGCCGAGATTTTCGTAGCTCTTGTTCAGCCAGCCCCTAACCGCTTCGGTAACATCAAACTCCAGCCACTGACTGCGGGTTTCCTCATTGGCGGCACTGCCAAAATTGCTGTTCTCAAACTCAATTCGGCGAGCATCCAATTGTTTGCGTTTGCGCATTGGCAGCAATTGAAAAACTTTCAGATTTAATATATGATTGCGCACTTTGGGTCTCCGACTGGCCGAATGGTTTGGCCCCATCGTATAATCCTTATCGCAGTTCTTTCTTCCCTTCACTGGACCATTCGCCTTCTGTCTGCTTCCTGTTTCTGTTCTGGCTCTGTGATGTTCCTTAGCTGCCAGAGCCGGGTTGTAGAGCATCATAAGCCGCACATTGGCCTCATCCAGTTTCTCATAGTGAAACTCCTTATCGTTGATGGCCAAAGGAAAGTGTAACAGAATGTTTGTTTTATCGCTAGTGGCAAAACTGCGGCCTTTCCTAAACGCTGTCTTTCCTTGATGCCTCGCAGCGTTCGGTGCACGCCTCTGCCGGACTACCTTTTTCTGGGTTATTTCACTAAAACTATTTGTTACAATGCTTAATATTTGAAGGGTTGTTGGGGGAGTCCACGGAGTATACACGTTGTCCATGCCGTTTCTCCCCTCATTGTGTTTTCTTAGGCGTTCTAAATATAGTAGGTATTTGCTAGAGTATTCTAATTGGCTAATGTTTGCCTGTAATTAAAAGATAAGAGAAAATAGAATCAGGGAACGCAATAATAAACAAATTTCCAACTCATATAAAATGGCCAGATTTCGTTCAGAATATGCTCGATTCAATGTGTCCCTCATATGATTTGATAAGTTAAATAAAATGTACCATTTACAACAATTTAAATTGTTGCATTGGCATTTCGGCTCATCAATATTTTAACAGAGAGCGCCCCGAGTAGGAGAGATCAGAAATCAGTCTGCGTGGGTGTCTGGAAAAGGCACTGAAATTTACACCCACACATCGAAAATATGCTATGCAACGGCATTGGCTGAACTGGAAGATTTTTCGACTTAGCAATCAAAGGCTAAGAAATTGAAATTTAGTACTTGTGGGATAAATAGACATATCTAAATTTTCAGGGCGGGGGCGTTCCAGTGGACGGGACCAGGATATCAGAATGCAATTTGAATTTGACTATTCACCTTTTACCGATTTGCGAAATGTTATCGAATTATATGAATAAATAAATGTTTTTATATTCATATAATATATAATAATTGCGTTCATCCGGACTGGCAAACGGAAAGCATGATGGACATTGGACAAAACCAAGATACTCTTTTATAGAGAAATCTATAGTCGGCTTGAAATGAACAGGGTATCTATAGTCGGGCCTGGATTAGTTTATTGATTTCATCAGAAAAATTGTTGTTATTTCTCACCTTTTTCATATCCGGTAATTTTTTTAATCCAAGTCCGTTCATAACTAGTTTGGTGAGTTTTTCTTTATTAATAATTCTGTTGTACATATGGTGATTTTCTTTGTGTTTCTCGAAAGCGACTTCTAATTTTTGGTTGTCAGCTTTGTGTTTAGCTTCAATCTCACGTGCTCGCGAGCCATTGGCATTATCAATATAGCTTCGTTTGGTGCGGATTGAGGTACCGTTTGCGATCACGGTTGACTTTGGTGCATTCAATAGGGTTTGTGCATCTGTATTTAGGCTTTGTTCACTATTTTCGGCGACTCCGGAGTATAAATTATCAGCAGATTGACTTAGAATTATCAGACTATATCCGTTTAAACGGTGATTAGATGAGTAAATGGGACTCTTGCTTTTCACTATGCTATGACTTCGAATGATTTTGTTGAAATAGTTGTTGTTTGTTTTGTCGAGCTTAAGCAGAGATTGCCACTGATTGGGGCATTCCTTTCCTGTTTTAGTTCCGCGCAGATCCTCATAGTTCGTTTCCGAACCTTGCTGACGACACCTGAGCTCTTTAATTGAGTTTGACATTGGTATTGTTGACATTGGGACTTTAACATCTTGGCCACTAGCTTGTTGTATCAGTGTATTACAGGTGAAAAGGAATGGCAATAGCAATACGATGACGAAACATAGCTGCGTAAATTTATGCAAAACATACGTAAAATACGTTGTGGACAGGGCGCGTCGTTGTTGTGAAGACTTCCGTGCCCATAGATTTAATAAAATGCAATATTTCGAATAAAACTCTCTACATAAATTAGGTGAGACATCCGGAAAAGTTGGCCGCAAACTCCAAGTTACACCATCTCGTCGTAGCTTGTTGTTCAAGTGAAAATTGTTTAGTCTAGCGGACCCTTGAATGCCTCCTATTTGAACATTATTCCAATTTAAAATACTTTGGAATGTTGCCGCAAAGTATTCAGATTCATTACGTATTTTCATTTTTATACCACATGGCCTCAAATCGCTTTATAACATAGAAATAACTTGAACTCTGCGCGATCGATCTCAGTTTTTTGTGTTTGTCCCACCGTATTAAACTTCTCGCACTTAAGTTATGTTGAGTTAATCACAAACAAGATATCCATCAATCTTGCCGTCGTGGCTTTCATTTGTGCCTATAATATATAGTATACATATCTATGTGTGTCTTAAGTATCGAAAGAAGTCTCTGATTTGACATAGAATATTTGTCGAAAATATTGATTGGCAATTACAACACAAAATACTGTTCAATGTTTAATACAAATAAGAGTAAAATAAAGATCACAGTTTGTTATACAAAATAACATAATTTGATGTTTCACATTAACGCTTCATGCACCGATCTACAACGTTGTATTCATTTATACATATGCGTGTTCATTCATATGTTCAGCGCGCACAGACGGAAACCTGTTCGGTCAGCACTTCATATTCGACTAAAATACCAGAAAGTAAATGCTTACTCAACAACCACAATATAAGCAGACTCACTCATACTTATACACACCCACACAACCTAAATTTCGAACAGTTCTCTTCACATTACTAGGGTCAGACGAGAGATTTTCACGTTAATGTTTATGTTAAAAGCTTTACTGTTATAAATAATAATACTTATCACAACTTATCACTGAGACTTAGTGATGTAAGTGTTAATGCGATGAATAATTATATATATATTATATATAATTATTTTTTTATTTTAATTTGTTTTTTTTTTTTATACAACTGGGAAAAAAATATAATTTTTTCATTCAATTAATTGACTTTAATTGATTTTACCGGTTTGTGTCAAGTCAATTTAAACTTCACTTCTTCTCTACGGATTTAATTTGCCATCCCTATTTATCTAAGGGCCGGTGTCTATCTGCGTTATAAATTTTATACCCTACACATATAATCATTGGCATTTCCATTGAGTGTATGGCTCGGTTAACCCCACGCAACTTCTGCTAATTCGATAGACACGTGCCGTTCTTCCACTGTAGTACGAGCACAAGCAACAAAAAATAATTCACTAACTGTCACGTGTCACGAATGAAATCACGGCATTCTCCCAACACTAATGTGTTGCAAATGTGTGTAAATGCTCGTATGTATATGTATGTAACATTTCAAGTAATTGCCTGTGTGTACATATTTATTTATGTTTGGGGCTCTAGTGCTTTGTGATAAATTAAATGCAGCCGACAGTATTTCATTGATAAAAAGCGTCTTGTCTGTGAATGTTAACGTAAACATTCTTTGTAAGAGATAATTAGTTGCACACCACATATGCATGCTCTTATACGAACGTGTGCCTGTGTAAATAAACACAAGTATGTTTGTAAATTTATGCATACCTATGCTATGCATGCTTGTATACATAAGTATGTGTGTATGTATACCCGGCGTAGAATTCATACGTACATATACACATGTATCTCTGATTATTACACACATGCATGCCTACGCACACATGTGGGCTGCAGGGATTTCGCATTTTTAAATGTAAAATCTTTAAGGGAGTAAGATTTAGGGATAGTCTTATAGCACATGTGTCCAACACATACGCATGTACGTATATACTTATACATGTACATACATGTGTCGGCCTCGCTCGTTCCTTTGAAAAACAAAATACCAATGGTGTAAACAAACGATTTTACTTACAGCAGATGTTTTGCGCAGTCTCGTTGTATAAAGAACCACTTTGGCAAGCTTTTACTCACAAAAAGTTTAATTAGGCGATCTAGCGCGCAAACAGACACATTGATGACAAAGCTTTTTTCTCTACTGACGCTTTTACAGTTGCAGTGCTATGCACAGTTGGAGTATCGTATTGCTTTTCTTGGCACGAGTACGGTGGTTTTTTGTTCCAAAATCTAACATCGTGCGTGTTCGTGTTGAGTTCGGCAACACGACTATTCACAGACGATGTATGTACATAACATAACTGCGCTTGCTGCTACTTGGCTTCTGCATTTTTTTTTGAGTTTTACCACATGTCTTTTATTTTATTTTCTGTGTTTCTCACCTAATCTCGATGAATCTTTTTACAATCGATAATTTTATCGCTACACCAAAGTATATGTAATCAAGTAAGTACGCTTTAGTCGGGCCTTACCGACTGCGTTATACTCGTTCTAGTTCTTTATTATTATTGTTATTTCGGTAAATTTCGGTATTTTGAAGTAAATATGGTGCAAGGGGTGAGTTACTTTAGATTTAAAACTGTGATAGATTTAAATTTTCCCAAAAAAGTAGACACCAAACTAACAGAAAATATTCAAATGTCGTTGAAATTGATATACAGCTAAGTCCTAAGTACTTCTTATTTACCTTCTATTTTTGTCTAGGTTTTATATATATTTATATTAAATATATTAATAAATCGAACATACATAATTTCAAGAATTAAAAAACTATTGCATAAATAAGAATATGTTGAAGAACTTAATTAACTTTATTCAAAATAGTACATTAATACATTCATACATAATTACATTCACTTACAAATATGTTGTCGTAAATTACTTATAGTATATACATAAATATGTACTGTTATGTTATGCCGATATATTTTTGTGTATTATTTTATGTATATAATTTAAATGTATCTATATATATATATTATAGAACTTTTATTGCCTACGGCATATACAACAGTAGGCAAAAAAAGTTAAAGGTTAAGTAAGGTACGGTAACGTATATCGGTAAAAAAATTCGAAGTTTAAAACAAATATGAAAGCAAAATAATACTAAAAGCTTATTTTTCCGTAGTTTGAATTAAGTAGTAATATAATTATTTATAATGGTAAAATGTATGTATACTTGCTGCCTAATGATGGTTATTTCCGTTATGTTTAAGAACTAATAATTCAAAACTGAATTCATAAAATATGCGCAAATTTATTACCTTTGTTAACTTATTTTTATATAATTTAATATAATTATGCTCAGTTTTAATTTAGTCAATGAATTCATAATTAAACGTGAATATTCGAAGTTAAAAATCAGAAAACTTTACTGACATTGGCAGAGCGCAAACTATTTTAGGTGTAGGTGTTACGAATTCGGGGATCAATTTCTCTAATGTTTGTGTTATGCTACATATTACCCAAAAATTATGGCTATGCCTTGTAGAGTTTTAACGTTAGCCCCTTCCATATGCGCTCCCACTTATAAAACTGTATGAATCCTTAATACAATATATATCACATGTTCTAAAGTACTAAGCTCATTATTGAGCCGAACGAAAGGGGCAGCATAGATGCTAAAGAGAAAATTAACTCATTTGCAAGTGAATCCAAGCATTACTGGACTTGAGTGGCCGGAAGGAAATTTATACGGCGATAGCAACTTCCAATGTTATTTCCAGAGTATTCAAGTTTCGGCGTGCCGAAATTATATATGTTATCTGTTTTTAACACTTAGTACAAATGCAGAATTAATTTCAATATCTGCAAGTGTATGCAATTAAAATACAAACTACTTCTTAACATTATGGTAATCTATATTTAAATGCATATGATTCTAACCTTAACGTGATACAAAATATAAATGCCATTATTTTCTTCCTTAACAAATGCTTGCTCAATACCTAGCAGACTTTAAATTTTTTAAGTTTCTGTACAATTCAGTCATAGTGTATATCGATGTAATGCAAATACTCTTGTACTTACTAACTAATCTGATTAAAACCAATCCATGAAAATGCAAACTAATACCAATAATGCCGCAGTATACCTAAGTATGTGGATGAACTGTGTTTTACTGTTTAATAGCTCCATGAGAATCCCGGAAATACCTTAATGAGTTACATTACATTTATATCTACATGCGTGCTTTTACTTATTAACTGTATGACCACAAATGGCAATCCATTTGAAATGCGCGTTTAGATTTTATGAATCAAATCTGGGAATGACAGAAGTTTACATTTTATAAATTATTTCAAGTATCAAATTATTTGAAAATCCAAATGGTTTGCCTTTAAGTAGTATTCTTATGGTTAAGTAGTACGTTTTTTGTATTTTGAGATTGTTTTTTTTTATGTGTAATATATGACTTAAGGTCAGCAGATAAAAATCGTCACCACTTACTAAAAAAATTATTATTGCATTCTGGTACCATACATTCGTGTCAGAATATTTAAAAAAAATGCGTTATGGTCTGTTGCTCGAATTGGCACTTGATAGAGTATGTGTAGATGTATGTTTTTTGCACCAAAACCAGAAACAGATCGTGAATTGAAATGCAAATGGTCAGGTCAACAGCGTCATTAATCACATGTATAAACGCACACTGTTGTCAGCAGTTTGACGTATCCTCGCCGTCGAGTGTACAAGCAACGCTTTCAAGTTTACTGGAGAGGTGCATCTTTTTACAATTCGGATCGGAGTCCAGTGCGTCCATTATCTGGAAACAAATACATGTGTTAGGGTCACGCAGCCTCGGGTGCTAAAAAACAAATTCCCACCTGCTCTCTGTACTTGGTTATGTAAATGTATAGCTCCTTTAGTGCAGAAATTGTGTCAAATTCTTCATTCTGCTGTACTGACAACTGCTGCATGGCGGTGCTCATTTCCTGGTCACTGATTTGGGGTAGCCTGGCAACGTCTCGGTAAAATTCCTTAACCATCGCTCTATAGTTCAGAATATCCTGTTAAAAAAATTAAAACAATTGTTAGGAATTAAAGTAAAGTAAGTAAGTAAGTAAATTAAAGTAAAGTGAAGTACTTACTTTTGCAAAAAGAAGCTTATTGGACGGTGAGTCCTTGCCCAATCTATGCTCTGTGGTGGAACATGCGTCCATAAAAGTTTGTGCTATGACACTTAGGCAAGAGTCTACCGAGTAAGTTTTGTTTACGTCGAATATAAAGTCTGGGTTCTTAATAAAGTTAACCCAAAATCGTAGCGGTAAGCTGTTGGATTTCCATGCGTGCAATATGTCAGTATCGGCAATGTCATGTCGTCGCGCCGCCTCGTCGAGCAGATCGAAGAGCCATTTGACTGCCGGTGGTAGCTCCTCATTGACGGTCAATATTATCGAGAAGAAGTCATCGACAAACTTCTGAATAGTGCCCTTTGTGGCCAGCAGGCGAGTCAGATATACCTCAGGTATGGTTTTATTCACACGCTCGCCGCCGTTGCCAATGCAATGGGCGCCGCCCTGCGCTGGGGCTACCAGGACTCCAGACATGGCCGAGTTTTTGATGTTCATGTAATGATCCGGTATGATGGGCTTAACCAAGTGATAAAGCCTCGGCTGCTGAAGACCGGATTCAATATCGTTGTTAATTATTATATGGCTCTGTGAATTGTTGATATAATAAACTGCAAGAAAGAGAAAATGTCAATCAATAAATAATATATTTAAATAAATATTTAAATATTTAAAATGTACAAATATTAGTATGTATATATTTTTTATACTTACAATTGTGATAGGGCGCCTGCTGCTTGTTATATGGCATATTATAGCTATCGTTTTGCCTAGCTATAAGCGACATAACGGCCGACTCTTTGACCCCGTAGTGGGACAAAGTGTTCAGACGCTTCCAGCCGTTTATGGTCTTAGTGGTCAGATCCTCATCCTGCAAGGTTAAATGGCCTCCTCGGCCATGCCGCCATTCCAGGTCCACTTCATGCACTGATGGTCGCATTGAGAAGGGAGTGTTTTTGAATATGGCATCAAGGATCTTGAGCTTGACCTGCGATATTGTGTCCCAGTCATTGACGCGACACTGCACCTTCTCGTCCAGGTCGTCCTGAAGGATGTGCAGAATGACAACGGAATGCGTGACCTGTTCGTGCAGTAAGCGCTCCTCGGAGAGCGAATACCGAGCATCGTGGGTAATGGCATCGACAAGACCTTTTTCGACCTGATGCTTAATAGCCTTAAACAAAAGAAACAGACTGGACCCAGCGTACTCCTTGAGATAGTCGTACATGCAAATCGCCAGATAGTTGGTCAGCATTTTCTCAACGACACTCTCAGTGCGGCGCAGCATCAATTGCGGATGCTTGCTGGCCAGTGACTTGTCGATGAGGCGCAATAGCAGGGACTTTAATATCTCCGTAGCGTACTCCATTTTGTTCATTAGCACCACCATCAACAACGAGGCAACATTCACCCGGTCGCGTATCGAGAACGATGACCTCTGCGCTTCCAAGGTATCGATGAATGTTAACAGAAAATATTTGTTACTGATCAGCTGTTCGAATTGCATCATGGCCGTATCGTAGTTGGTGTGCTGGCCATTGCCCCGTATTTTGGGCGAATTGAGTATGGGATGGTCCGAAACGCCTGGAAAGAATACTTTCATTATATAGTTGACATGATCCAAGGTCGGAATGCCGCTGCTCTCGAGATCCGCTGTCAGGTCGGTCATATCAGTCTGGAGTTCGGCAAATGCCTGTTTGCACTCGGAACGGACGTTGCTCTCCAACGTTATCATTTGTATTTGGATGCGCTTGTACTCGCGCTCGGCTTGGGTGGACTTTCGCCTAAATATGATCAAAACTATTACCAATATGATAATCAGGGCCACCACAGTCAATATAATGCCCAACATGGCATGTGATAGAGTGTACGGTTTGTTTAAATCATATTTAAGATACCCAATGACAAAGCGTAAATTGCGTCCAACTTTCACAACAACCAGGGGAAGATCGGCCGATTGATCTACGCCATTCTCGTCGGTCGGGGGCGGCTGCTGCTCCGGCGGAATACACAAGAGCTGGGTAAGCGCCAGGCTCGTAATGTTGCACTGGGCAGTGCCAATTGTTACATTCACATCGTACTCATCGGCCGCCAGGTTGAGGAGATCACCCTCGATGACTAAAGTATCACCCTTGTAGAGCTTGATGCCATCGTTGGGAAACGGCAGGTACTTTGGATCGGTCAAGTACACAATGGTGCTGCGAATATCATGAAAATATTTGTTCAAGTCCCGCACCAGCTGCACGTTGTCCATAATAAAGCTGAGCTGCAAGTTCAGCTGCGTCTCGTGCACCTTCACAAATGCAGCCACATCCATGTTGTTGCTAGCGAAATAACTGGAGGCCGTCGAGCCCGTGGCGTATATGTTGAAGCTGTCATTGAAAAGTGCATTGCGTTTTCGTTTGCGATCCGATTTATCCGCCCTCTGGTCGCCCGAGCTACCGATGGCATTTTTCAACAGCTGAAATTTGAGGTTCACTGGCGGAGACGGGCACTCCATTTGACTGGAATTAATTACCGTACAGGAAGTCTTATTCACGCGCTCATTGTCGAAGAACACTTCGAGCTCTGGATTCTGTATTGAGTCCAGATACATGCCGTGCACGGTCAGAATGCGACCGCCACTGACAAAGCTACGCAACGGCTTGATTTGCATAATGCGCGGATCTTGCGTGTAATTGAAAATGGAGCAGGGCGGCGGCGGCATATTGTAATGATATGCTCCGTAATAGCTGCGCGATGTGCTTATCAGCTGCTGCTGTCCGAAATCTGGATTTTTACAGGTAAACGTGCGATTGGCGCCGTCGACAACCAGGCGCAACGACCGTATCGGTTCTGGCTGTGTCGCCTCGGACGTGATGCACGACAGGCGGGAGGACGAGGCCTGCGTCACATTTATGTGGCACTCGTATTCATCGAGAAATGCTCGAATGCTCGAGCCAATGTTCAGGTATTTGCCCAACAGGGACAATTGCGTGCCTCCGGATTTTGGACCAACAGTGGGATATAGGCCAGTCAGCTGAACATCCTTAAAGTGGAATTGCACACTGGACTCCGTGTAGCCGGCATCGTTGGCCACCTTAATGGGCGCCGACATCTCGTGGAGAGCTGCGCCGGTGCGACACTCGATCTTCACTGATATCTGATAGTTGACCAGTTCGCAGGGCACTGATCCAATCGATATCTTGCCTCGCACGTCCTCCTCACGTATGCCTAAATTACTGCCCTCGATTGTGACCAGAGTGCCTCCCTCTACGGGTCCAGACAAGGGCTTAATAATGTCAATTCTTGGACGCGGACACTCATTTTGCAGCAGCGCATTACTATTGTGATTATTGGCGAGAGCTGATCCAACCGAACTCGAATCGTAACCATGTCCAATGGCGCCGCACGTTTCATTGTAGACACAGGAGCTGCCGCACCAGGCACATTGGTATTTTGGATCTCGCGTGACACACAGACTGCAATCGGCATGATCGCGATGAGAGCCAAGCACATCGCACTTATACAAGATGACCGTGGCGGTGTCTACATAGTGCTGCCGGTTCCAGGTGACCTCCACCTTGGCCTCGTACTCGTGCGTGTTCGTCTCGTAAAAGTACGGGGTCTTCTCGCAAACGACCACTCTGTTGGACTCAATATGAGCCGTCAGGAGCATTTGGGCCGCTTCGATTTGGATTGTGCAGAGATAGCCAGCATGTGCGCTCTTTGGCTTCGGCAGGTTCTCGATCTCCAGACGAATCTCCTTTGGCACGCGCACCGGCAGTAGGATTGGCTGGCGGTTGCGTTTCAAGTGCGGACACTGACCCTCGCTGCTTATCGCGTTTTCCATGTTGCGGCACTGTTCCGACTTGTGGACACATTTGTTGTCAAAGATGCACCAGTTGCAGCCCCACGAGCTGCGCACACACGACTGACAAGTTCCGTGATGCGAGCAGTTGAAGAACGCAAAGGAGCGCGACACAAAGTCCTTGTTCGTCTCCGAGCTGCGGACCGAGAGCGGCACAAGCACATGGTCCATGTCGCTCGCAATACTCGGCCTCTGATCAATTGGCGGCGTGCCACAGGCCAGCCCGTTTTCCAGTATTTCAGCATCGATCGGCGTTGAGTTGCCAAAAACACATCGATACTTGGCGTTAAACGGCTCCGGCAGCGTACGTATAACCAGCTGCACCTGCGTCAGCTCCGTGATGGGTATGTTGTCGGGCACAATGGACTCAAAATCGATGCACTGCTGGCCGCTGCCCAGGGAAAGCCAGCGCGAGGCGGACGTATCCCGCTGGCAAGTGGAGCGCACTGTGCAGCGCTTTTCGAGAGAGCACCAGCCACAGAAGGGATCCCTCGACTCCAGACAAGCCGAGCAGTTTGAGTACACAGAACAGTGCTCAATGCGCAATTTTGTTATTTTGCGCAACGACAGGACATAGAGAAAATCCTTTTTGGGCGACATCATGGTGTTGGGCAGAATGCGACTGCCGGCGTCCACGACAATTTCTTCGTACTCACCGGGCTTTTGCCCGGACAACAGCACCTTCTTAATGGTGCCCATCTCAGTGCCGAGGAACGCAAGTGAATGTTGTTGATCTGTCGTTGTCGTTGCAGTCACCGAAGTGACGGACACGTTGTCGAAATGGAATAGGGCATGTGCTGATATAGGCGCCACACCGCTAATCTTTAGACCCACATTGCAGAAGTTGTATATGTTGCCCAGCGAGCCGACAATCGGACATCTGCCGTCGTTAATTGTGCCAGATATATAGCCAAGATTGCGATCCTTTATGGTGCCGTTAAAGCACATGTGTATGTTCTCAATGAACACATCCTCAATGTCTTTCAAACTGTAGATGCACATAGCTGACTTATTCTCCGGCTGATCGCTAATCTCCTTCGAGGGCGAGAACACTGTTACCAGCACATGATCATCCCGCTTGATGCCCATTTGGTGGGCCAGTTTCTGACTGGCATGCGTTATTTTGGCATCGCGCAATATATTGTAGTCCAAATTATCGTCAGTGGCCGTGCACTGAATGGTAATCTCTGTGTAGCTGTCATAATTCGGATCCGTAATGCAAATGCGTGCCAGCCGCGTCACATAGCCGGCCTCTTCGGCCAGATGTGATTTCTTTTGCACAAGAACAAAGTACGCATACTCCGACGAATTAAATCCGTAGACGTAGTCAACCAGAAAGTGATCGCGGTACTTTACATCTATGTTAATAATTGACTGCTGAATCGAAAACTCAGCATAGTTTAGGTCGTCCAGGCGGCGGGACGAGATCGCGGGTACGTCATGTCGATAGTCGCCCACGTTGGTGAACGTGGTGCCGACATAAAGAATATCCTCCTCTTTCCACGAATAACGTGCTGGTCCGACGAACGCATATGTCGATGCATATTCGTCATTGGCAGCCAGTGGTACTGCCACAAATTGCGGCGCCGCCGGAAACCGCAAGAGGTTGTAAATCTCACAGGCACCTGAAAAAGAAAACAGCCACAAAAATAGCGCCACAATTAAACATTTCGTAGATAAGTCGATTAGTGAAATGGATAGCAGAGAACTGAATTAATTAAGGAATTGACAAAACATGGGTGATCTAGTCCCTATAATGAGATACTTTAAAGCCCACCTGCCAACTTTTGTAACATACATTCGATCGTTCTTGCATTTATACTTGTGTTTACTTAGTCCCCATTATGGAAAAGTCTTCTTGTATGTCCAAATATGATGTCTTAAGCTATCATTAACTTGAATATATGCTTAGAAAACGTTGTCTTAAGATCCATGAATATTTATATGTTTATAATTATAATTGCATACCTAACAATATAAATCCCGAATATAAACTTCATGACTAAATCGACTTTGATAGTCGACGTTAGATGCTTCCTTCTGTTACATTTGCCATATTTAACATATTGAATGGAAACCGGGTGTAAAAAGATAGAGCCCTTGCACAACAATCAAGTACATTTACGATTTGCATATACTGTATGTGTACATATTTCTAATTATTTCTTTGCGAGCTAGATGATAAATTGATCAAGATTTCAGCTATATATGTATATTAGTCCGATTCAATCGACTTCGTACTATAGGATCAAAATTAGAGATATATGAAAAAATATACCTAGCAATGGATACATAAAGCGTAATTCTAACTAGGCGGCATATGTCAATTTTATACCCGTTACACGTGACAATATTATTAAACATAGACAATATGATGGTACTTTAAATTCCGATTAAATCGAATATCTTTTGAATATGTCATACCTTGTCGAATGCTGCCACATGAGATGAGAATGCCGTCGTTATGAGCATAGCTAACAACCAGTATCTTGTTAAAGTTGTTGACCAGCGCCGTTTCCACATCCTCAGGACAACCGCCGGCGTGGCATTGAGGAGCATCATGTTTGGGACCAGTCACTGCCTCCGAGAGTACGCGCAAGTTTTCATTTAGCTTGAGTATCTTGTTTGTAGCGCCCGCATACAGCACATTGTGTGTATGGTCAAATGTGAGGTGTGTGAAGTAGTTTTTGGACTGGCCGTGCGAACCAGCTCCCAATTCATGGGCACCATTTGTGCGATTTGCGAAATTAGCCTCCGTCGACGTTGAAGTGGAGCCTCTCACGTCGAATGGCCCGCTAGCCATACCGCTGACAATGGGCGGTAGGACGAACTGGGCGACAATATCACTAGATGGGAATTGCTTCGACGGCGAAGCTGAATTGCCAAGATCTGGGTGCGGGCGTGTGTGTCCATGTTCGATTTTGAGGCCGTGCCCACTTTCGGCGCAACGCATTGGCAATGTAAGAAGTGCATACAAAACGATAACGGCGCCATGGTGGGAAATGAGTTGCCGCAACATCCTATATGTCTCCTTTGGCAACTATATTTCTATGTATGGTAAATTCAAAATGGTGTTTTTTTCATGGGAAGTGGAGGCTGCGCGAGAACGCTGTGTAATGTTAACAATGGTACAGCCAGCTTTACCAGCGTATTTTTATCACATACTGATATCCACTGTAGTTGCATATAGTTCAGCATTACATTGCATTTAAAACAACAAAATATTTGTCAAACAAAAAAATTCTGCGTACACTAGCTCAAA
Organism: Drosophila melanica; assembly: GCA_004143765.1. Classification (NCBI taxonomy): domain Eukaryota; kingdom Metazoa; phylum Arthropoda; class Insecta; order Diptera; family Drosophilidae; genus Drosophila; species Drosophila melanica. The sequence goes on along the minus strand of SCDT01000033.1, from coordinate 101,692 downwards.
CACACACACATATATACATCTTGTGGAAAAAAGTGTATACTTTCATAATAGAGCTGTCAAACCATGAGCGACAATCGATGATGAGACCGATTATTACGATATACCATATTTGACAGCTAACTAGTTTCGATATAATTCTTTTTGAAAATCTTTGGGTAAGTGTTTAGATTACGGACCATAGGTAAAGGTCCAAAAAAATCAATGTGTTGCCAAATCTATGTAGTTTTCCACGAGAAAACAATTTTCAGCAAAGGACTAAAAAATTAAATAATTAATAAATAAAAAGTGTCAACAGTGCCAAATGAGTAAATTCTTGGAAATAATACCAAAAAATGTAGCCTATCGGTAACAATTTGAGATAAATATATGAATGTTTTTTTACTATCGATGACATGTGAAAATTAATATCGGATTTTATTTAGCACAGAAATTAAGCCTAATTTGAATATTTTTAGCTTGCAGTGACTACCGCTAAATGTCAAACATAAGTATAATTAAGTATAAAACTTTTTGTAGTAAATATTACTTCTAAAGAATATTTAATTACTCCTAATGAATATATAATTAAGTTTAGGTTTGAGTTTCAATCCATATATGAATGTAAAATAAAGAAAAATTTTCAAAATTAAGGGACGATGGGTATTCGGTGTCCATGAACGGGACGCAAAAAACGCATTTTTTACTTTTGACTTTTTAAATGAGTGTGTGCTGATATACGAGATTTGATAAAATTCTTCAGTTTTCATTAGTTTATTAAATTTTTAGATTATTTGTTCTTAAAATATACAGTTTGTATTATGAATTTATTTAAAATAAAAACGTGCTCAAACATATAAGTTTATTTTATATGTTGAGTCTATAATCAAACAATACTCATCACTAAAACCAATCGAAATGTACTCATTTTGGCACTGTTAGCAAGAAAACAGTTTTTTTTAAATGATTTAATTTATTTTGCCTTATAACTTGGCGTTGGTGAAAATCGATTCGATTTAGCCAAAACCCTGAAGATTTTGGACCTTTTTAATTTACGATTCCTAATCAATTCGTAATCGTAATCAATTAGCATAAAAGTTTCGCAACTCCTCGTTGATCAAAAACAACTTTTATAGAAGTAGACAAAAAGTTTCTTATCCATATGTATAATATACAATAGGCAAACATTTATTTTGTTTATTGTGACCGATATTCAAAAATATTCATTTAAAATTTGGGAAGACATATGTATATTGATATAATTTTCTTATACATAGCTAGCTTATATAATAAATGCAACTTGGTGAATGGCTTAAGGCTTTATCTAGCAATTAAATAGCTTTGCGCTCTTCTTAATTACAAAAGTTACAAAAGTACAGGTTTAAGTATGCAAACTTTCATATTGTTGTTTATGTGTGTAAATACATTAGTTTGAATGAATGTACGCTTGTAAATAGTGATTCGTTCCAAAATACTATATCTAACGTTTATATGAATGCTCCATAAGGAAATCTCAATACTCAAAAATATCAGTTTACTGAAGTTAAGTAAGTACATGTGTGTTCGTTTATAAGTGATAATTAAAAGTATGTTGTAGATTTGGTTTTGAAATAAGTAAGTTCAATGTCAATGTGAGTACCAGTTCTACTATTTCGAAAGAGTAATAAAAAAGTGAATGCAGGTCTTTTAAAAGATTCGTTTGAGTCAGAAGATTACGTATGTATGTATGTATGTATGCATACAGGCTGTGTCTGGCGATAATCGCTTATCGATAAAAGCTGGCTTCACAAATGCATGCCCATACTATACGTGTACACATCCGCTCACTTGTAACTGTTCAGCCCTGGTATAAACTACAATGAGTTTAGTACTACTGCATCATCTGAAGGTATCGATTCTCCTCCAAGAGCGAGCTTAAAGATGTTGTCATATCGTTGATAATCATATTTGTGCTAGGATGCGGATGCGTGGAGCTGCTCACGTCCGACCATATTGGATTGTTATGTTGTTGTGCTCCTGGCGTATTTACCACTCCGGGCGCTTGGACATGTCCCATCAATACAGTGCTGTTATTCGTCTGCATCCAACTTTGACAGCTTTGAACATATTCCAGTGTACGCTGGTAAGTGTCTGAATGCATTGAAGTCATGTTGCCTGCCTGATGCTGGTTCTGGTCTGACACCACTTTTGGTTCGGCTCTCAAAGGCTGCGCGTTCAGTTCACCATCAATGGGCCTCTGTAAGCAAGGATTCTGGATCGGTGCCTTTGTTAAGTGCGCTGGACATGTGACATTCAGATTAGCCGTCGGCGATAACTGGGACTGGCTGACGACTCTGCACTGTATCTCATTGCCACTATTGACTTTTCGATCAGCTTCCAACGCATTAAGATTCATTTGCGTTCCAGGAGTTGCAGCAACAGGCGCCAATTCCGGAAGACTGGTCATTGAAGAGTCGATTATTTGATTCTGATGGGTTGTTGTCGGTTGTGGCTCGTAACTGCTTGGTGGCTGCTGTCCTGCAGGTAGGGCTTGAGCTGAATTCGGAGTTGGAGCTGGAGCTGGAGCTGAATCGGGAGCCTGGCCCGTCACATACGGATACTGTGCATGCGGCCCATTAATGGGCGACTCATTGGGTCTCTGTGTGCAGTAGACCGTATGCTGATGACGATAGGATTGGTTGGCTGCTTCCGGTTCGTAATTGCGCTGGGAGTATGGACTACCTATCGCTGACATGGTATGCCCCGATTGGGGTGACATGAGCTGCATTAGAGGAGACGGACAGCTGGGTGTGTTGTGTGTGGGTGTGGGTGTTGTTGCTGCCGTGAGATATGCTGGATTATTGGTTGCGAAGGAAGGTGCTGCCTCTTCAGTCTTGGGATCCTTCGCTTTCGGCTTCTCGGTTTCCTTAACCAAATTCAGATACTGCAGCATCTCATCGGGCAATATTAACTCTTCGACCTCATCCAAATTAACCTTTTCGTTTGGATGATGCTCTCGTACGGCGTCTGGGGCACTGCCGGGACACTCCTTGTTTTGACCAGGCGAACAACTGGATGAAATCGAAGGATCCGTTCGATTTCTTTGATTGGCATTGCTGACAGATTGTTGGCGTATGTTCTGGTAGGTTGTATTGAAAGCAGGCGATGTCACCATCCGCTCCAAGCTCTGCTGGACCATAATCGGCTCTGACTGGCGTCTGTGATTGGCCATGGGCTCCTCCTCGTATGCACCGGTGTAGTTTGAGTTCAGCGGTGACTGAAGAACGTTCGGAATCGAGAAGCGACCGCCACTTTGCGCAACCCTTTGATTTGGATTGGAATTGAGGTTCATATTTGCTTTCTGATAATAGCCGCTGGCATCGACCGACTGCAGACGCTGCAGGTGTGTGGCAATCAGGTGGGAGGACGGCGGGGGCGGCAAGCTACTGTTGCGCGACCCAGTTCCGGAAATGTACTGAACTCCGCCCACTCCGCCGCATACAGACGTCGAGGGATTGAGGGCCCCATTTGCATTGTTGTAGTTCAACATTTGAGCATTAATGTTTGTGACCACATTGGACATTTGGCTGGAGCGACGCGAGCAGCCCGGTGATATGGGATCGTACAAGGATGGCGTATTGTATACGGGACCGGCTCTCATTGTCGATATCGATGACAACTGCGAGGACTGGCTGCTTCGTCGGCTCGGCATGCTGCAGTAGTAGGTGCTGGCGTTCGAGTTCTGGCTGTCGCGTCGCTGGTTCGCCTGGAGAGCAGCTGCTGCCGTGTGCGTTGTATCCCTGTATCCCTGCTGTACCTGCAGCTGGAGCTGTGCCGCAGTTGATCGACCATGGCCCGGTTGCGACTGCGATGGTGCACCAGTGTGCAACTCGGTTAATTGCAATCCGCCAGTGCCGTGGCAGTTGCCCGCTGGTAGACGCTGGGCTGTGGGCGTTGTACCCGGCTCCATTTTGAGCTCGGTAATGCGCTGATTGAGCTCTATTATGCCAATGGCTCGATTGCTTTCGGGTATATTGGACAGCATCGAGTTGCCCGAGTTGATCACCTTTGTTTGCAGGCGACTGCGAAAACGCTGCCGGGCCGCGGTGGCGCCGCCAACGCTGGCGCATGCCGCATTACCGTTTCCACCAATATTGACCATGGCTCGCAGCACGATGGGCAGATCGGCAGCGTCCACGTCGTCGTCATAGGGCCAACCCTCGTCCAGGGTTGGCACTGTGGCACTGTTTAAATCATCCTGCCTGTATATGTGCATCATGCAATCGGACGCCGATGAGGATCCGCCGTGTGCAGCCAGTTGGCCTGGTGAGTTGGCGTCCGACTCGGACTTGATACTTGGACTGGACACACTAACCGGCTTGCCAGAGTGCATATCCTCGCTGCATGGACTGGAATCGATGTGCTGCTCTTGCAGTTGATGATGCTGCTGCTGCTGTCCACCATCCCTGTCCCTGTGTTTCTCCCTATCGAGTCCAGAGTTGGCATCGTGCAGGGGCAAACCTTTGTGCTTCTTATTCGCATAGAACTCGGCTCCGTGCACGGTCTTTACGTGCTTACGCAGTGAGCTGGGATCCGTGTAGCGCTTTGTACAGCCGGGAGCCTTGCAGACATACGGTTTCTGCAATTGTTTTTTTTTTTCAGAATTATATATATTCTCAGAGTATCTTACAATAATCCACCATTTAACTCACCTCGTTGCTGTGGGTGCGGTTCTGGTGTTTCGCACGATCGCTTGCATTGCTGAAGGCCTTGCTGCAGCCGGGATACTCGCAGGTGTACGGTTTCTCACCCGTGTGGGAGCGCAAATGTGTTTTTAAGTTTTCCAAGCGCGAATACGCCTTATAGCATCCTTCAAACTAACAAAAGAAAAAAAAAACACATCAAATAAATATTTGACTATATTACTTTGATAATGCTTTAAGAGGTGGGATGGTTAATTTTGAATCTATTTTCTTATTTGAATACATAAAAGAGCTGAAGCTACACTTTAATTCCACCTGAAACTTGGGATATATTCTTAATATAATAATATATAATAATTAATGTTAGTGGATTTTGTGTACGAATGCAAGGAAGTTTAAATGTTTGTAAGATAGATCGATTCTGAGCCCCGACTAGAGCCTTTTTAAAGGTTTTTTTTTTAAAGGTATTTCAGATATCTTTCGTTATAACGCTTAACGGACAAAAATATACCCTTTCAAACGCTTTTGGGATAGTCTATTTATATAATATGTACGTTATGTGAAGATTTGTATAAATTTTGCGGTACTTACAGTGCATTTGTGGGGCTTTTCTCCGGTATGGCGGCGCATGTGGACCACCAGCATGTACTGCGCCTTGAATGGCTTTTCGCCACGGGAGCAGTCTTCCCAGCGGCAGACGAAGGCCTTCTTGTTACTCTGGATGTGGTCGTTGTTGATGTGCTTTACTAGCTCGTCCTGGGTCATGAATTCGACGCTGCAGTTGCGCCAATGGCAATTGGTCTCTATGAAGTCACCCGGCTCGTCCTTAATGTCCGTTGTGTCCGCCGTAGCACAGTCATATTCGTTGAACGGATGCTCGTTGCCTTCGTCATGACTGACCACCCGATGTGCGGCCAAAGATTTGTTCCGTTGTCGCCGCTCCAGGAGATTAGCTGAGGCACTGTCGGCCTCTACTTGGGCAACGCTCTCCGACGTGGATGAGGGTAGTTCCAGGGACTTGCTTTTGGTCGCCCGAGGCCGCTCAATGTTGCCATCATCATAGTTCTTCAATAGATACACATAAATATATTTTTGTTTAGGTTATCAATAATATAGTAGTTTAACTTTAAGAAAAACAAGAACATTTCGGATATATATTCTTAAATTAATGTAAATTTCAAAAACTATTTAATAAAGAACGAATCCTTTTTATGCCATTTTTATGCTGTATGAATTTCTTACTGAGGGAAGTGTGGGAAGAATTTGTGTATATACGAATTGGTACTCCCGACTTGAGTAATATCAGAATACATACATATATATCGTATAAAAAGACAAAGTGCTTAAATTATTTTTAATACACCCACGGGGGGCATATCAGATCGAAAGATCTTTCACAGTTTTAAATATGAGAGTCAGTTTCTGATGGCATATTTTGGTACAAACTAAGATTTGAAATGAAAATTTGTTTATGAAAACATTCTTGATTAAATAATTTTGTTCTAAGGTTACATTCGATTCAAGTTTTCCTCCAAGTTGATGGGTATTGCTACCTATACTCACCTTATTGGCGCCGAGTGGTTTGATCGCGGATTCATCTGCAGCTGTGCTGATTAATGTGGAAGTTGGCGTCGAGGCTTGACTGGCGGTGGCCAACGTCAACTCTTTGGACTTGACGGAGACGTCGGTCAGGCCGAGAGCGGCGGCGCTGGCCACATGACTCATCGAGTAGCTGGCAGCCGCCGCCGCCGCCGCTTGCTGCGGCGTTATTGGATGCAGGAGTCCGGCGCTGGCGCGTAGCAGGTGAGCCTGCAGCTGCTGGAGATGAGGCGCCATTGTGGTGTGGGCGTGTGCGATGGGACTGATGGCACTGGCAGATAGATGGCCATAGGAGCCGCTCGCCGCGCTGCTCGCACGGGAGCCGTTCATGATGGTGGCCAGGGAGTTGGGGGAGAAGCGTATCATTGAGTTGATGTCAAATGAATCCGAGTATGGCGATGAAGACAGTGCTCGTTTCCGGCTGACGCTTGCCCGCATGCTGCCGCCGCCGCCGCCGCCGCCGCCCGGACGGGGACTGCCCAGCCTCCCGTTGCCGTCCAGACTAAAATGAAAATCGGTGCTCGCCAGAGATCCAGCTGCAGCGGCCGCCGCTGCCGCCACAGCGGCATGGTGCAGCTCGCTTAGCGAGCCCATTCCACGCGCGCTTAAATACTCGCCCGATCCCAGACCCAGGCCGGCCAGATGGAATGCTGGCGGGCAGTTCGCGTACGGATCTGTGTGTGTGGCAAACACAATCTTAGGGTCCTCCCTTCTACTGTTCGACTACTACTTTTGACTACTCACCGTGATAGGAGGCGGTGGGGCTGGTTCTTTGCAACGAATAGAACTGTTCCATGTAGCTGGGGATTCTATAGGCCGGATGAAAGTCATGCTGCTGCGATTGCCCAGCCATGCCCACACCCACACCCACGCCCACATTGTGGCCATGCACATGATGGTGATGGTGATGGTGACCAGCGCTGCCCAGCAACGTATGGCTTCCGGCGCCGCCGTTTGGGCTTGGTGGGAGGGTCGGGGCCAGCGTTGAGTCCGCAACCGCTGGTGGCAGCGGAGACGCAGCAACTGGCACCGAGCTGCTCACATCCGTTATGTGCACCTGGTTGCCAGACGATGGTGAGCTCGGCAGCACAGAAGCAGCCGCAGCTGCGGCAGCTGCCCGCCTGGACGCCAAAAACTGCAGTTCGGTGTATCTGTAGGAGCAAAAAATACATCGTTTTGAGAAAAAGTAAAGAAAGCAATCTTCTGTTCTGTCAACTCATTGCCCTATGTTTCTATACTCGTTCACGAAGTGTAAAAACTATATTGGCTTTATGCAATGTCCGTATTGCTGTCCGTTTGTCTGTCGGTATCGACTGACAAAGTAAGATACTTGAAATTTCAGATAAACTGTTGAGATTTGTCGGCTATGAGGCGGCAATTCTATCAAATCGATATATTTCCCTCAGTTTTTTCAGACCGATCACTGATGATCCATTATCGCAAAAAATTTCGTATATCCGCGTCTCCACCATTTTGGATTTACAAAAATTTGGCAGGCAGTTTTCTGATGACCGCCACTAAATATCGACCCGAAAAGTTTCAGCCACGCCCGCTCCCGCAACCTACATTTGAAACAAGTAAGAGCGTTTCAGTCGGGCGTTACCGACTGCGTTATACTCGTTCTTAACTATTGTTATTTTGAAAAAACACTTTAACACTTTATCTTTATTCAAAATTTCGGACGCACAGCAAGACGGACATTGCACAAAACCAATATACTCTTTTCACTACGTGAACGAGTATTAAAATCCATATGTTTCCAACTTTTTGACTATCTGCTTACAACCGACATTAGTGTTGCTGATTGTTTATAAAGCTTTGAGAAAATTTTATTTAATTATTATTTTTTTTTAAAGAATTTTTTTCAAGCCGGTGGAACACGTGTTCAGTCGTTTTAAGGCTCACAAATATTTCCACTCTTTCAGTGTGTTTAACACTTAAAAATTTAATATACCAGCTTTTAACAGATTTGTGGAGACAGAAGTGGGTGGCAAGATTAAGAGAAGATCATTATTTCTGAGTCAAGCTCAGTCAAAATGGCCCCTATTAAGAAAGTTGTGACTATCAAAAAAACTGAAACGAGGTATACTAAAAAGTGGTATTTTAATAAATTGACTAGTTTTATTATTTGAGCATAGTTTTAAAAATCTGGAATAAATGAACGCGTCGATCTCGGTAAGAACAAGATACTTCGACTTTTCTAAAATCGTTAAGAACCTAGAATAACCGTTTTCTTTTTTTAAACTCATCATCATTTGAATCTATTGTAGAGCTTAATAATCTATTGCAAAATGAATCATCAAGGTTGGATAAGAAAACGTGTGGTAGAATAATAATCCCTCGATTTGAGTGTACCTAGTAAATTTCGTTTCTAATGTTGATAAGGAACGAAAAGGTTAAGGGAATTTTCCGAAAGTTAATAGCATTAAATTTGACTATATGCTCAGGTTTCCTAAAGGAATCGAAGAGAGACTAATTGATAAGCTGCTAATGTGTTGTGCGCACTAAATGTGATTTTTTTTGAAGCGTGCGGAATATATATGGCATAATTTACGTTTTTGATTATGGATTCAAAAGGGGAGTCTTATGGCCGAACACGAGCGCTATATTTACTGGGTAGCCAATGATAAACAATAAAAATTCGCTGGGTGAGGTATTCGCCTTCGAATACAAATCAATAGCGTCAGCAAATCAATTGTAATGTATCGTTGTATGGCAAAGACCTACGTATTTAAGTGATCAGAAAAAAATTGTCGCAAGTTTTGTTCACAATTCGAAAACATATGTTTGAACGTAAATTTGTTCTTCCTCATTCCTGAAATTGGCTATGTTTATCATCTTAGCCCACAAGTAACAGGAAACAAATAATCGACAGCTAAAATCGATCGTTATGTGATGCATACAGTGAAAAGAATATTTGTGTATAACAATAATTAAGTTAATTGAGTCCTATGACATACTACGCCTTTATAAATATCAAACATTTCTGACTGACTGGGCAAGTTTAAGTTTGTATAAAACTTTTCTCAGCTTACACAGTATCATATTATATTCCAAGTCTCTTTAATCACAATCTTTATCACGGTTTTACGGTTTTCACAAAAGCAAACAGCTTTGAATATTCGGTCTTGTGTGAGACATACTCAGAGCTTATTCTCTGTGCTTTTAACAGTCAAAAGAAAAATACCAGATGACAAAAATTTTAATTTACCTCTCTGTTAAAGTTGTTATATTAAAATAATTTAACTTAAAAGAAAATGGTTTTGTTAAAATCTATGTAATATGCAGAAAGGGAAATCTCCGATACCATAAATTGTATATATTCGTGATCCGTATGTCTGTATCACGTAACAAAAACTATAAAAGCTAAAGACTTGGACTATTCGAAAATAGCCTCGTCCATGTCGAACTTGTTTCAAATGATCGATAACTTTTACTGTTGTCCTTAAATGTATGAAAATCGACAGCAACCTCAAAGTTTCTTTCACAGGAAAAGTTCAGCAGTAAAATTTAGCAAATTTTTTTATGCAACAAAGAATGGTTCATACCTAATTTAATTTTAAGGCCAAAATGGTATAGACTCTATATCGGTCGTAGTTGAATTGAGAATGGAGTCTTTCTCTGGACCGCGCAACGACGGGTTAACCCATTTAGTATACAGAGTAGGATATTCCTATTATATCTGAGAGTCTGTCTCCCCATGTGTGTATTTTCGGATCTATAAAACAGGTTTTAGAAAACAACAGCTCAACCGAAATAAAATGATGCCGACGTCGTGTCGTGACCGTAACAAAGACATCGACTTCGTGTCGAGTTGTACCCGCAGCAGCCGACAAAAGGGAGGCTTTCAAAGTGGAGCTCTTTATTACGGCTCGTATTTATACACACACACTCACACACACATACAAATATACATGCATGTATATATGTATGCAACCACGCTGAGGTCTTAATTAACTGCATTTCGACTATAAAATAGAAACATGCTAAATACGAACAAAGTTTATGCCTAACAATTTTTGTAATAGTGTTTACCCCTTGAAATTTATAACAGTTTCTGAAACATGACAACAACAAAAAAGAAAAATCAAACATATGATTCACAATGATATCGATTTAATTAGATATTAAACAAAGCCAAATTGACTTTCATAGCTAATATCAATTATTAACTGATTATTGTTAAGGCTTAAGATTATACTCAGAATTCATGGCTAGGATTTTCGTATGCTGCTGAGTTTCGGCATCTTATATTGAAAAAGAAAACCGATTTTTTACAAAAACTCCTTATATAGTTCAATCTTAGTGAACAATTTGTGTCTAAATACGCACTCCACAAAGCTAGATCAATTCCACTTTAATAACTCCTAATTTATCCAGCTTACCCATTTTTAAACCCTGAACCCACTGAAAATAGTTTGGTACATTGATCTATGTAACCGGGGGGAAATAAGCCTCTCTGACATAAAGTATATATATATATATTCTAAATTGGCATCACCATCCGAGTTGATTTAGCCAGGTTCGTCCGTCCTTATGCATAAACGCGTCGATTTCAAATACTATATGGTCCAGAAACTTAATTTAAACTAATCGATCGCACGGGCAGATTAAGTTAAAAACGATAACCAGAGACAGTAAATTTAAATCAATATGAATATTTGATTGTACTAAAGCGCTAAAAGAATCGATTGCAAAAGATTTACAGTTCGCTGCTGCGTGCAGGGTATCTCCTAGTCGGGCGTTCCCAACTCAAATTTAAATAAAAAATATTTTGAAAAATTGTTTGTTTAATATTAGAATACTTACGCCAAGGGAAAATATGTTGGTAGTGTGTACGCATCCATTTTGATAGTGTTGATTGCGAGTGAGAGGAGTAGTTCTGATGCGGTGTGGATTAAAAAAACACAGCCTTCGTTTGTTGCGGCACCTCATTCATTGCGTTCAAAATTGCCGTCGGTGAATTTTCAATAACGAATTGATCAATTTCGAATTATGTATACATATATGTATATTCACGGACATGGCACATTCGGTTTCTTCACAGCATTATAGTTGTGGGAAATGTATGATAAAGCACATGAAAAAGGCACACACTACACATGTGTACACAAGTAGGCTATAAATGGAACTTAGCACAGAACTCGAAAAAGTACTATTGACAGCAACTTCATTAGAATTTCATTATTTTTAGCACTTTTATTTCTTGTCTAGGTGTTCGCCGCGGCACGAGGATGCATAGACAGACATGTGTGTGGATATTTTTACATCTACATATACAATATGTGTGTGATGAAGTCGTTGATTTTCACTATCGCTGCATTTAGCAAATTTGTTAGTATTTTTTTACTTTATTCTTTTGATTTGTATTCGCACAGCAGCGCAATTAACGGATGTACGCTCATACATACACTGTACAGTTATACATATATGCACGGTATGACTTTGGACCGATTGGAACATCAATGAACCACTTAATTTGTACTAACTTTCAGGCAGGCAAAAATAAATTATGTGTGACAAAGTCAATAACGGGCGTGTACGGCACGGCGTCTTACTGCCGTGTTTATTCCGAGCGGACTGAGCAGCAGCAGCTCTTGCAATGCCTCGCTTGCTTTAGCTGGAGCAACGCAGGCTGCTCACGCACACCAGAACAACAACAAAAAGAAACAGATACTGTATGGTATAGATTGAACACAGATATTCACAAAAAACACACACACTTATACACAAACACACATATATATATATATACAAACAGATACGACGCCATAGACACAAGTGTACACAAGCACAGGTCACGATCTGCTCTGCCTCTGCTCTGCCTGCTCACAGCCCAGCGTTGAGAGAAGGCGGGCAGATTGAAGATGGCCATACCGAACGCGGCTCTCTCTCTTTCTCTTTTGCTAGATTGGCTCTCGCTGAATCAGTGCTGCCCGATGTAGCTATACAGCTCTTATTTTTAGTTGAAAAAAAATCTACTTTTTTAAATCAGCGGTTGAGGCTTTAAAAAAAATATATATGTATTTGTGATATACTTTTACGATGGCTCGAAATATGTATGCTGCAGCTGTTAAATTTAAATTAGATTAATTTCTTAGATTTTTTAAAGAGAATATTTTAAGAAGTTTTATAATTTACTTTCCATCTGTTATTTCATACTTTCAATACTTTGTCACGGCAGAACATAACAGTAAGCATAACAAGTTACGAAAAATTTATATTTATAAATGGTTCACAATATTAGCTTATGAAGCTGGGTTTTAACCGAAAATTACAATTAGAAATTTTTTATTACCAATATGACAAAACTTTCACAAAATTAAAGAAAAAAAACTCCAGAATGGAATTTTTGAGATGTTTATCAAAGGATATAATGGTTTTGGGTAAATGTATGTAACAGGTAGAAAGACCTCCGTCTATTAAGTATATATATTCTTGATGAGGCACAACAGCCAAGTCGATTTAGCCAAATGTGTGAATAGATTTAAATATGTAATTTAACCCCTTTTAAATTAAATTTAAAAACTAACAGTTTAAAAGCCGAATTCAAATGCGATTTGACCCACTATTAAGCAAAGCTTAAAAAAAAATTAAACTAAAAAACGTTGTGGAGGCGGTTATCAGTAATCTTTGCATGTGTACAATTTGTTGTCTCAAAATCTAAGCAAATGTTCCAAGTTTGAAATCTTTAGCTGCAATAGCAAACATACGGAAATTGCTCAAACCCAATATACTAATTTCACTTTGCGAATGAATGAATGAATGTATTCAATGTAATTGTATTGAATGCATTTAATATGTATCATAGGTATCTCATGTTAGATTTCGTGCTGAAAATTGCGGCTGTGATCGAGAATTGCCAGCACTTGTGAAGATAAAGCTGTCTGCTCTCTCGTTTTGGGTCTTAATACCGCTAGCAGGTACAATACGTACACATTGCGATACATATGTATGTATGTGTGTATTGTTGTTGTTGTTGTCTTGGCGTCGGCGAACCCAACATTAACAACTTGCTACTTGTTATGCAGCAGACGTGCACAGACCATCTTTTAGACGCACCCACATTATGTCTGCACAGCGTTCTCTTTAGTTTTTCCTTCTCTATCTCTCTCTATCTCTATCTCTCTCTCTACCTCTCTCTATCTCTTTGTCTCTCTGGCTGCCTCTCGTTCTCTCTTGCGCACAGACGGAATCGGTTCTCTATCTCTCACTCACTCGATCTCTCTTGATCCCACCGAAGTAGTCGTACACTGTACAGTGTACACAATTTATATGGTTTGATGTGTGTATGTATGTATGTGTACGTGAGTGCTCAATTATTGCAACAAAATGCTCTTTTTATAAAGAAATTACCCGGCTGTATCCGGGTTTTGAATGCTCGGTCAGACTACACTGATTTGAACAAATGACCAACGATCCTTCGTTTCTTAGGGTGTGTTTTCAAAGCCGAGAGGACACTTTCAATTCAAGTCGCATCAATAGCGACTAAGTAAAGCCAACTTTGAATATCCTGAATTGCACAGCCCATGAATAAATATCACGCTCGATTATATATAGCAAATTAGCATATTCCTAATGGACATACAGACAGATGCTTTTGTAAATCTACATATGTGCATACATATTTGCGTTTCTCCATAAACAGATTTATTGACTTTGACAATATTTACGTACCAGTGCCACCGAATATATATATGTCTGTATGTATGTCTATCTGTACACATGCGTATGCAAATAGAAAGAGCATCCAATAGCGAGTGATGTGATCCTAAGAATTACTTCACCAAATTTACACCAACTTTTACACACACCGGATTGACGACTAAACAATTTTTATTGTTATTACTGTTTCTTCCAAAATTTGTAATTCTTATTATTATTGTGTAAAAATGATAGATGTGCTAATTGGAATATTATTAACATTTAAAAACTTTCAGCCTATTTAGAAGCTCCAGAGGCTCTATCCCCATCATCCGACTAGGATGTACCCTGAAACTCGCGACCTGTCTTTACGAACACTTCAACCCCAATACATACCCACTACACTCGACATAAACCCACACACACACACAAACACTATCAAAGCTAGATTCTTGCTCCTAAACTAAAGGTATGATCTTTATAAAATTTGCAGCCCTTATTAAGAGCATTTAAATGTCTGTCTTTTGTAGTATTTAATTTGCGGATTTCATACTCGTTCACGAAGTGAAAAGAATATATTGGATTTGTGCAAAAATATTATTTGGCCACACCCACTCCCATATACTTGAAACTCGAATGGAAAAGTGTTGCATATTTGCACAATTTAAAAGGGAGGTTCACTACTACTTAGTGGACTGGTGGACTTTAGGAGTTATTCTTAAAAAAAGATAATAAGAAGAGAACGAAAAGATTCATCGATCTTTTAGAATAATATTGATCTGCGTATGCTTTTGTAGTCTCTGAAAATGACGCGTTCATACAGACAGACAGACGACTCGGCTAGTGATGCCGATCAAGAATATATACATATATATTTATGGGGTCGGAGATAATTTGTTTCTTACATACACTTGCACAAAACGTATTTTCAATGGGTTCAGGGTATAAAAAAAAACAAATAAGTCAGTTAAAAATTTCAAATTGGATTTCGCGACTGGGTGGCGGTGGGGCGTACTAAGGGGCAAGGTCGCAATTATGTCTTCAGTTATGCATGTACCAAGTTTGGTGACTCTAGCTTTCAAATTGTGGAGCTGTTGCCGGTAGGCGCACTCCAATATCCTTAACGCTTTATCTGACGCGGGTAGAAACGAGTATATTTCCAAAATTTTCCGTCTCTAGTCTAGTGTAGAGTCAGTCTCTCTCAAACATGGACAGCAAGACGGACATTGTACATTGTAAGCGCTTCTATCTTCGTGAACGCGTAAACAAAATCCGATTTACTCTTAGCGAAGAGAACATTCAACTGCATTTTGTGGCTCTAGCTTTTATAGTTTCTGAGATATGACAACGGGACGGATTAAAACGTGAAAGTTCAATTTTCTATGCGATGTATTTATAACTAAATTAAACAGTTTTGAAAAAATTCCAATTACAATCAATTGAAATTCGAAATTCGGCCAACAAATTGGCAAGACAATTATCAATTTTTTGGCCAATGCAATTGGGATTGGGATTTTAGTTGGATTCAATGATTAAATCGATTCGATCAAATAGAGATGTTCAGAAAACAAATATACTGAATGATTCAAATTGTGTATATCAAATATGCTGGGCTTAATTGCTAGACGACTTTATGAAAGAATGAAAAACAGTACATTCTTTTGAAAAAAGTCTGTTCGTGATTTTGCAACAATTAAAAAAATGCACAAAATATGAGAGTCAGACTGTATTTAATACCGGAGTTAAGCAGTCGGCTGGGATTGTAGCCAAAGTACCTGCAGATGCTGACATTTGTCAAGGCGAAGGAAGCTGCTCGGAACAGCGTCATCAGCAAACCTTCGGCAACCTGCGGTGTGGCACACTATTTTCGAAAAGTCGCAAACGACTTCGGACTATCTACAGACTTCAGGCCCGGCCCAACTTCTGCGCTAGGTATACACGCATATACCATACGTATCGTATGGAAGAGAACAGAGAACTCAGCGGGACTAGAACGAACCTCAAAATGCGCTTGCTGTGCGCTCCTACGTTCTCATTATGTGTTTTCCTTTTGTAATTTAACGTCTTATTCAAGTCATTCCGAGATCTTTTTACTCTATGAAAAACACGAGAGCTCCGAGCTCCGAGCGGCCTGGCTGGCTGCCTGACTGCCTGGCTGCCTGGCTGCCTGCCTGCTTGCCGGTGATTGTGATTGTGAATACAAAGCATTCACACTCACACTCGCACTCACACTTGCACGCATTCGTCTTATTTAACGAGGGAACTTCAGTCGGTTCTCGGAAACAACATAAAACCAGATATGTATGTATTTATACATATATTTGTCTGTACATATGTACATACATACTTACACACATATATACGGCCTAATGTAGGTGTATTTGTATGGTTTTAGCATCTGCATTCGAAGTCCGCACAGCATCCGCAGTGCAACAAGATACAACATAAATGAAAACGTCGCGATCCGAGAGCTTTTACAACTGAATCGGCTCCTGTGCTTAAATATTCGTGCATGCGTGTATGTATGTACATACACATACATATATACTGATGTAAGAGATTAATATACACAGTATCTCCATACATACATATTGTAATGTTGTCAAGAATAGCATTAAATATTTTATCACTTGACGAACTTGCAACAAACTTCGATTTTGTACTTATGTTTCTATGTAGCACCCGACTAGGATCTATAGTTGCAAGCATTTCAACCTCCTTGCACTCATACATACACACATATCACACACATAAATGTATGCCGCATGCTGCGTAGCTTACTCAGCGGCTGCACTGGCCCCCCTACTATAGAAACTAGATTCTTAAATAAACTGGCAACTAAACGTATGATAATCTTCATTTTATTTTCACTATGTATCAAAATCAACTAACACCAAAATTTGAAAATCGATATTTATCGATTCTGGGGAAACAGGCTATGTTATCGAGAAATAAACTTGTTTTCAAACATCAATTTACATTACATACTCTTTCCTGCTTCAACAGACCTGACCTGATCAAGAACATATAGTTTCTGTAATCGATTCGATGTATATGGAGAACAACAATAAGTACATTTTCTAAAAAGTCCTACTGGAATTTCTTTGAGCTCAGTTTGTAATTGGTACATAAAGGAGATATATGTATGTAAATACATACATATGTATGTATATATGAATTAATGTTGTATATAAGCTTGGCATCCAAGGCTGTTACCGAACTCAGCGTTTTTCTTCTTCTATCTATCACGCTCATGTTATTAAGACTGACAAACGCAGGCGTCCGAATGACTTTATTTTCAATGTGACTTGAGCCTGGGCCTGGACCGATTTTAAGGGCTTAATTAGTCAGCAAATCGAAGCCCCAAACGAAGTAGTCAACGGAGTCAAGGCGGTTGATACCAACTCTCGCTCTCAAATCCAGTTTTTTTTATTAAAGCGGCGACCGTGTTCAGGCATACACACACATACCTACACACACTACACTTCCACATGTTCCTACACACACACACACACACATATCTACTTACATAAGTTTATATCTATATAAATGTATGTGGACATACATACTGTGTATCGAAGTTAGCATCAGCATCGCCAGAAAAAGAGCTCGTACTCGTAGGAGATCAACAATTATGTTGTATGTACGTTTGTATACAGGCACACACATCCATACACACACACACACACACACAAGCGCACATTTATGCCCATGTGGAAGCAGGGAAGGGCAAAAGAGTTTTAAAAAAGTTGACAAGAACAGCCAACAACAACAACAACAAAAACAACAGCAGCAGCAACAACAACAAAATCAAGTAAATTGTTGCTTTCGTCGACTTTTTTCGTGGGTTACTCAACAAGTATTTCAGAGTCATCAAACCGACACTGGTTCGATTCGCTCAAAAACAACAAAATAAAGTTTGATTTCATATCAATAATCCATATATCCAATTTTTTAGATGAATAAGCAGAAATATAGATCAGCAGACCTTTGATGGTACATATAAATATAGTAATAATAATGCCATGAAAGGCTTTCATTTGTAAAAATACAAATAATATAATAATGTAATATCCAATAAAAACCCAAAAGAATAATTATAATTTAGTGATGAATTATTAATTAGATTAAGACATATTAAAAGATAGTTTCAGTAGCGTTCAATCGACCCATGCCGGTAAACGTGGAGCAATAAGGCCGTGAGCTCAAGTTAAGCCTCATTCGATGCAATCGCTTGCTATCGCGACCTCTCTTCCCCCCTCCCACTCCCCTTTAAATCGCTTTTTCTCTTTCTGGTCCCTGGTCCACTATCCCCTTTCGCCGTGGTACGGCCCTCCGCCTCCGTCATCATCCCATCGAGCGGCCCCAACTCGCATCGTGCTGCTGTCGCTTCTCTTGCTGATGAAGACATTATTATTTATAAGGCCAACCGCAGCGAATGTTGCGTGTCCGTGTCTGTGAGATTCGGCGTCTGTGCGTGTGCCCTCAGCAAAACACACAGCTCTCTGATCGTATCATCATCGTCATCAACTCCCCATTATTGTGCATACATACGGACAAATCGAAATATGTATGTGTACAGGAATACTATATATGTATAATACATTCTTTATATCAATATATTAGAAGTTAGTGCAGTTTCGAATGCATTATATATATGTATACATATATATATATATATATGTATGACAATACAGAAGTGCTTGTTCAGTTTTTGCTTAAGGTTACTGCAAGAAAAATACTGATGCTGAAATTCTTGATAATTTTTTTTTTGCTTTTTTTGCGTTCTGTCTTCGTGTTTGATATTTCAATGATCACGCTTCATAGATTTTAAAGCAAACAAAAGACTGCAAGATATTAACGAAAAAACGTTCCGAATTCGCCAGTCCTGCTAACTTCTCTTAAAAAAGTCACGACTCCATTGAATTTGCATGCAATATGGATTTCTTTGGCTGATCAGTTTTAGTTGCTTCGCTATATTAATCGTGTTTTTGGGCTTAGATAGACGAAGACTGGACAATACCCCGCCTGTGATATACTTGTTCTCGGTCTAATGAACATTATTATTGTTATTTAGAAAAAATTCTGTATACATAGAAGGCTATTAAAATCAGGGGTATAAAGGGATTTTTGGGATTTTTGATGCTTTCCGGTTTTAGGAGAAATATCATAAAATAGTTGAATCTCGCAAAAATTCGTAAAAAAAATTGTTGGTTTCTTGAAAAAACCTTGTTATTTTATAAAATTTGCAAACATTATTATTTTTGCAATTCAATAAACAAAGAAGCGAGAACGTTGCAGTCCAAACGATCTGTGTAATAGCTAAAATATCCAAGTTCTAGTATCACTTTAAATAATAATAATAATAATAATAATAATAACATAAATAATAATAATTAACGAGTATACATTTGCGCGGCTTTAAATGAAACCAAGCTATTTGTTCTATTTATAATTTTTTTCTCTTAGTTTTTGTAAAGTTATATTCCGAATAAATTTGTTCCTAGTTTTTACAAAGTTTGAGAAAATCAGTGGAAGTAATACTGAGACGAAAAGGGACTAAGCCTATATAAATAACTTTACTCATTCACCAAGTAAACGAACATTAACCAAATGAATATACTTTTTTCACCTTGTTAACGAGTATTAATATTTATATCTCTCATAGTTTTAAGGCAAGAGTCCACAAATTTGGCCATCCCCCATTAAAGATAGGAGGGCAATATTTTGCCGGCCACGAGCACTTCCTCACTCCCGCCCCGCAAATCGCGCATAACCTCCCCCAAAGATCGAGACGAAAATATTCAAAATATATTTTATGTGGTATCGATTTACCGCCCTCAAACCCTAAGCACACGTTTATATGTTAAACATATCAAATTAAATCCCTCTGTCTGTCCATATGAACTCAATATTATTATTTTTTATCCGCCATTAAAGCTAGGGACCGTCCGTCTGTTCAGCCGTTCGGCTGCACGATCCGCAAAACTACAAAGACCTAAACTTCTTAAGTCAGACTCCGAAAAAATATGTATATATTCTTGATAGGGATGTCGAGCTGAGCTGATTTAGCCATGTCCGTCTGTCCATCTGTATGAGCGCATCGATATCGAGAACTATATGCGCTACAGACTTCAAATTTAGACCCGACAATGGCATGATCGAACATTTTCACCGTTTTTACATGCATATTTATAGACTTTAGAACTCAAACAACTGTTTGTAAAAAATTGTATCAAGATCGGCCTGACATATTCAGAGGTTGGCAATTTGGACATATAAAATAGCAGCAAGCACTCTATAAGAGGTTTGGTTTCTCAAGTTCATGAGTACCATACGGCAATCAAAATCGGCAATCAATCTCGAAAAGTATGTTCTTGTAAAACACACACAGATTAGGAATATTTCGGATATTGGCTAGAATGCTTTGGGAATGCATTCAAAATATCTCAGTTTCAAGCACAAACGCAAAAATTCACAAGACTGAATATAGCTATCATTTTGAATTTGAAGTTTTCAGCTTAATCCGTTTGCAGAATAGCTTTAAAAAAATATTATTTATATTCCTCATATACATTTTAACATTCTTCTAAACACATGGTTATAAATAAATAAATGAAAAATATTTTTAAAAACAAAGCATTATCTTCGTCTGTGTAAATAACAAATTTTAAAAAATCAAAATGAAAAAAAATCACTAACTAAATGAGAGGCATATAGTATATTTATAATTGAAATCTCTAGTTGTAAAACTCTTAGAGACAACATAAAAGGCGACTCAACTGCTGTTGCCGATCAAGAATTTATACCATCAGCCTCAGTTAGTTACAGGCAGGTTAATATGTATTTGTATTTATTGACCGCAACAGTCTCATCTTCCATTTCTACTAAGAGACAGAAGAGCTTCGATTAACGAATTTACCATTAATATTTACCACCGAGTTACCACAAGTGAGCGCCCTCGGAATGGAAGTATGCCGACATGGATGGGGATTCAACCGCAAGGGTACGCGCCAGTTTAAAGAGATCGTTTAGTTGGGGTAATTGCGAGAGATATGAAATACAATACAATGTGCACACTGAAAATAACAGTTAAGAAAATCCCAACATTGCTAAGTACTAGAATTAAATACAAATTGAATACCAGAAAGAACAAGGTACTTTCGAGGTACCGGAAATTAAACACATTCCAAACAAAAACGACGTGCGCTCTTTTTCTGTAGTTAGTACAAAATGTTAGAAGCTTAGTAATGATAAAATACAAACAATACAATATCCTACAATATCCGCTCCCGCCTAAAAAAAATCGGAAATACCTATACCTCCTAAAGCTTTTACGCTGTTGCACCAAATTTGGAGCTCCCCTCTCGTCACAGAATACATTTTCCGACGGCGACCCCTCCCACAGCTAAAAAGCCAGAGCCAAAATTTAAAATAGATTATAGATAACGCTACCAAATATATACGAATTTCGTTTAATCAAATTTCCTGATCAAGAAAATGTAGTTGAACAGTTTCGTTTGTGACAAAATGATAAAATCTCAAAAATATTGTGGTGAGCCCAGGTTCGAAACAAAACCTGGTTTCACAAATTTTCACAGCTACGCCCCAATGGACAAGAACAGCGGAAACCTTTATAATATAGCACTAATAGGAACAATCGGTCAAAAATAATACATTTTTAAATTTCTTGCCCTTTTTGCTGCAAGCCAGTAACTTATGTTATTAAATTAAAAAATATATGTGGCTTATCGTACTATGTATAAAGTCTTTAAATTGGCTTTTAACATTCGCTCAATCTCTCTCCTTCTGGTTTCAGAATGGAACCCGACTCGTGTCACGAACACGAATGAGTCACCACGTATTTGTTCGAGTCCCAGTTGAGCACGTCAACGTATACTTTTTACAACAAAGACTTATTGAGAGCATTAAATTGTATTTTCAAACCAAATTGCAAGTCGGTATTATTTGATTTGCTATGTATAGTTTTGTTTTTACTATGGGTGATTGAAGGGAAGTTATTCGAAATTCGGATGTATTAAAATCTGCGTCGGACTTACACAAGCAGAATGCATTTAATTCTTTCCCTCTAGCACTTATAGTCTCCGATATATGGTCAAAACTCCAAATGTTGCTATCGAATTTTATCGATATTAATGAAACGAAGAAAGTTATCGAAAAAAATGATACGCTTGCTCTGCGTATGGTATATACGAACTGAACGAGTCGAAGATTAGCTTTCTAGCTTTTGAATTCTCTGAAATCGATGCGTTCATACAGACAGACAGACAGACAGACAGACGGGCATGGCTAAATCGGCTTGTCTGCTCATGCTGATCAAGAATATATATATACTTTATGGGGTCGGAGATGCTTCTTTCTGCCTGTTGCATACATTTGGACAAAACCTTTATACCATCTTTACTCAAATTCAGAGTATCAAAAGTGAAGTTAAAAGTTAAAATTAAATATTTATATAAAAACATCGTGCCGATTTGTCTCTTGTCTCTCACTTCTATCATACAGGATAATCAAATAGTTTGGAACTAGCTGCATTATTCAAAATAATTTGAAAATCGAAGGCATTTTTAACCAAAAACATATTCTTTTTGGTAATTAACTCAATCTTGCTGCTAAGATATTTGGTTAGGGTATTAAAAGTTGAACCTGAACTGACAAGCTGGGGCAACTTTGTACTCGACTAATGAAGACATTCCATAGTGATGGCTTATGCTTGATGAAGTATCCAACTATAAAACAAAATTAAAAAAAAAAAAAAATTTAAAAACCGGTCCTTTCGAACTTTATTTTAAAGTCGTCTGTAAATATGAATGTATGCATTCATCTGTGTAAAGTAAAGCTTCGGGTTGTGTATATACAATCTTCATTTGTGTGCGTGTATCTCTGTATGTGTATTATTACCCAACAAACAACAAATTCAAAGCTATGTTACACGTGGTAAACAACTAATTGGATTGGAAATAATATGTTTGGAGCGTAAACAAAAAAAAGACGCAACATTTAAATCCAGGAACATACAAGGAATTTTTGATGTTGTTGATTCTTAATTCAAAGTGGTACATTCTTAATGCAAAATATTCTGCAAAATCGTACAATTTCTTCTTTTAGTTTTTTAAAAAACATCAGCGCTTAAATCAAATTTTGAACTTCCATATATCATGTTGTTTAAAGCTAAAACTATACAAGTATCGATAGATCATAATACATAAAATTCTTCTTTTTAAAAACCAATGTCTTCCTTTAAATAATCTAATTTTTAAACATTAGTTGTATATTTGTTCGATTTTGATACATTCTAAAAAAACTACTTGCACAAATTTCCAATTTTCGATCGATAATATTTAGTGATCACATTTTAAGAAATAAATACCATAAGGCAAGAAAGCGTTAAGCTTACTCTTACGAAGGGAGCACACCCACTCCAGCATTCCGCTGAGCAGTAAGAGTGTGTGTGTGTGTGTGCGCGCAGAGTGCTCTCTTTACAGTTTGTATGTTTGTAGATGGGTTCAATACATCTGAAGTCGAACTACTTATTTATGAAGCAGACGAAAGGTAAAACAGGTTGCATAGGAGGAGTTTCAGTGGGAAAACAAAATGGCGACAGCCCGAATGGCTATTATGAATAGCATATTAGTTTACCAAGACCCCTAACAATAGCATTTAAAAAATGTATATATGTATATATATCATATAGATAAGATTATTCTCCCTCGCTGACTGATGCAACGAATTCAAAAAAGGTTTCGAAAAATTGCTTTCACAATTGAAAACTGTTTTAGTTCTTTAACTGACTTTTCAACAGTCATCTTAAAGGTGAAAATGTCTGTTATTATTTTTTTTTAACATATTCGTTAAACAACGTAAATATATTTGGAAACTACCGATTTGATCAACGGTCTCTTGATCGGGTGAAACGCTGATAGATATCAAAATTTGGCTTTGTAATTATTAAATAAATCATATGTTATTAAAAAGGTAACGTGTTGAATTATATGTAATTTGTGGAATTAGTAGGACCCACGGCAAAATGGTCTCAACGGGGAAAAACAGTTGGTTACAAATCTGTTTATTTATTTGAAACACGCTTATCTGTATTATATATCGATGATCGAACTTAAATAAAAAGTATTCAAACATATTATATAATGATATTTGCATTGCACAAGTAAATTAATTAGTAAAGTACGCAATGAGCGTTAGTATTTAAATAAAACTGCCAATAAATTCATAAACGCCGATTATTTTTAAGTGCAAATAAAACTTATGTTAAAATCTATTCTTAAAAGCCTTTAAGAATTTTCAAATTATAGTGCATTTTATTTAACTGCCAGTTTTTAAAACAGGCTGCTAAACAGTCTTTCGATAGTTCTTCGATATGCAGCTCTGCGTGCTATCGACACATGACTTATTTGGCCGGCTAACAATAGTGTTTTTGGACCGTAACTAAAAAGTGTTTTAAATAATCGGGCTTATGGCTAAATCTATTTAGATTTCCACGATTATTTGATTTCCGGCGGCGAAAAGTAGAATTATAAAAATGATATACTGAAGAAATAACGTTTTTTTAACAGTGCCAAATGAGTAAATTCTTGGGAATGATGTCAAAGTATTAAATTATCGGTAAAACTAAATGAATAAAAAAAAATTGTTTTTACAATAATTGATATGATAATTTGAAGTTATTTTTAATTTCAAAATTTGCGGTCTTGTGCAGGATTGCGATTTGAATGTAACATCTTAATCGTGAACCGCACTTATAATCTTGCAAACTCTTATTAAAATCAGTGGCTACCGCCATATTTTAAAAGTAACTGTTAAGCCATTTGTGTTAAATATATGCTTCATATGGATATTTATTTGTATAGAAATACTGGCTAATCAATCGCAGCGTTGTCTCAGCCTCCCGCAATAAGCTGCTGATTTATAAAGCTAGTTTAAGGCCAATTTGGACATATGGCATACAACTGTTGGGCTCCTCTGCTGACACACACTAACACTAACACATAATTTAAATTTTTTCAAGCGTCTTGACTTACGTTCTATAGATGGTCCCTTTTCTACGTGCGTAGCAACGTTTAACACCGCGAATTAAAGGTCCCAGTCCCATCTCCAGGTTTAGTTGACGATAAGAGGAACATCTGGAGAATCATGAGTATTATAACAATTTGCGCAAAGCTATATACACGATATGTATAATGACTTTTATCGACTCTCCTCTCATCCGGAGCTCGTTGGCGATAGTCCATACCTATTAAATATTCATCGTCAAATTGTATCGATAACGAAAATCCTTAGGTATCTTCCTACCATCGATAGTTTGCCACTTTAATATCAGTATTTTAAAAAACGCAGTCATGTTGAGCTCCACCGCGGGTAAAGGAATCGTCGTAAAAAACTAAAGAAGACGCTCTTAACTTACGGTCACTAAAGTAAATAATTATAAGCTCGTATTAGAAAGGAATAGTAAAAGTTTGTCCCAATGCAATTCACTATACTTTACAAGTTAACAGGGGATGTAATAATATGCTTTTAGAAAGCACTAAAAAATGTTAGCTATTGAAAACAATTATTAGCAAACATAGTAAAGAATAAAGCAAGCTCTGGCTAAATCTTATAATCTGTATTGAAAATAAATTGACAAACTTTATTAATTTTCTGTCACGTAAAAATAAAACGGTAAAATCAAACCAGTGGCCAACATAATAGATATACCAATATATAAAAAACGGTCATCATTTAGAGCTGCTTAGTTCTTTTTCTCTTCTTCCTTCTCAACTTCGGGATATTCCAGCTTCACACCAGGCTCGCAAGTGAAGATAGGACAGCAGTAAGGAAAAGGTGCCGTCTTGTTGGTCTTCTCGGTATCTAACTTACACTTATCGTTCGCTAAAGACAATGGCAACGGACCGCAGTCTTCGACTAGTTCTAAGAGCCTGTAAGTTGTAAGTTTAAAGAATATTATTCACAAACATATAATTTTCACTGATTTATGAACTTACTTTGACGAATTCTCTTCATTCTGAACACAGGTCGAACGGCCACAAAATGGTGTTAATTCCCACGTCTTACCTGGCTCTACTGTAGCACAGCGAGTCGACGCGAAGCACATACCCGGAAAATCTGCAAAAATAAAAACATTTAACAACAGCCTATTTTTCTAAAGATAATTATCTAATAATTTCCCAATACCAACAATTTAAATATTTATTGTAAAAATAGAAATATATAGTTTTGCATTTACTATAATTTACTATGAACTGAACATTGAACCGAATCTTTTATGAAAACCCCAATCAAAATATTTGGTTAAAATCTTACAATTAATTGTCACATTTGTATTTCAATGCGTAAAAGATATCCCAACTCCCAATTGAAAAAATAAAAATTTAATTAATTCATTTAAAATTGCAGACATTGTTGATTTTTTCTTTAAAATTAAACATTTCCATTTACTATCACTAATAAATATTAACTTTAATTCTAACAAACTTTTATAATGCCCATTAAGTGTTTAGCATTAAGTGTAGAAACTAGTTTTTGCAATTATATATAATCACTGGTTCCTTATGCATTAGCTAGAATTGAACTCCCGCGTACCCATTCCCTTGAGTGGCATTGATCCAACGAGGCGGACCACTCAGTAATTTGTATGTACATAGGTTGCTGCTTCTCATTTTATTGTTGTACTCGAATGCTTTCAAAACAGCTCAAGCGAATCTACATTGGTTGAATGCGACTGCGGCGGTGCTAGAAACTGGCTTTTGGTTTTGCACAGTGCTGAATTCGACTGAGAAACTGTCATATTTATGTGTATATATGTACATATAGTGGCCACGACTTCGTTTTAATAGCTTGCACATCCATTTATTTATATATGTGCATATTCCATATTATTAATTCACAACTTTTGGCTACGACACAATTGAACTTATCTCTTATATAAAAGAGACTAGGTAAGATACAGCTGCATATGACTCACCTCTGAGCACATCGGCGGGAATAAGACGTTTGTAGATTTTGATTTCACCGTCTTTCTGCGCTTCATCTGATGCCGATTTCTCGGCCGCCAACGCAATGGAAGGGACCAGAAGAAAGGCCATGGCGAGACCAGCTATTAGTGAAATGAACTTGTTCATCTTGGGCTCTCTTTTCCCTTTCTTTTTTGTATTTTTATATTTTTGTTTTTTTGTTTTTTTTTTTTTGTAACGACGACTACTGAAGTTCAGATCGACGATTCTAACCGCCGACCAGAAACAAGTCCGCTTCAAGCGAAAGTGAACACCGAATTGAAACTACCGGACCAGTATCACCACTATTTATAGGCGAAATCGTGCTTGTGGATTTTCGAGTTTTATTTACTTTTTTCTCTTTTTTGTTGTTTTTTTTTTTTGTGTATGGATATGACTAGCCGCGCGGTCTGCGAGCAACAAAACCGAGCTTTGGCGACTTTGGAGTTGACGTCGGTATTAGCGTATGTATGTCATGTACAATACATATACATACATATGCATATACATAAATGCACGCAGGTGCGTGCACAGCATGTAAGACCTTAAATATTGTAACATACAGATGTAAACTTTCAAGCATTCCTGTTACTGAAACATTAATGAAACATTTTTTTTCTAAAAGTATACACATTAATGAAAATTTATACATACATCACATTTAGCGATGCGAAAAGAGCATTTGGTAGGGTGGTGCTGCAGCCATGACACCAAATTTGGTACATCGCTGCCAAATAAAGTGTTGCTTTAATTTCATAACAATAAACCATTGTGGCTTATTACGAAACAATTCGAAACAATAATTCCTGCCTACCCAATCCTTGGTAACTGAAAATAGTATCTGGCCGAATCTCGGTTCAGACAATATCTTCCCAATTTTCAATGCGAATCATTTATGTTTCATTTGGATTAGGCAGCATGCTTTTTGGTTTGAAAATTCCCGTTTTACCAACCCAAACGGTTTTTTGAAAAAATAACGGCTAAACGGCAAGGCCATTGCATAAAAATATAATGCAATATTGATGGAATTTTTTTTTTTTGGTAATAACTTCTCAAACTCTACATTTTATTTCTGAAATGTGAAATTATACTTATTAATATTAATATTTGTCTTAAATATACCGAGAATTTCTTAGAAATCCAAATATTTATGTTATTTATTTAAGAGTTATAATTTATCCTTTACTCGTAATGGCGTCAAACACCTAGATGGTTTTTTGTTTAAGATTGCTTTGCTTTCACAAATTGAGGATTATTATAATAAATTGAAAATATTGTTATTTAGTTGGTAATAGTGAGCAATCAGCTGATAGCAACTCTATCTGCGAGCAAAGCAAATTCCGATTATTCTGTCATTTTTAGTGACAAAAGAACTGAATATACTGAAACAGTAACAGTAACAAAAACTCGCTATATTCCAAGAGTTTCTATATACTATAACTTTTAATTTTATTATAATGATACTTCACTTTATACATTTGATTTTATTTGCAAAACTAAAACATTTTTATTCAAAATATAAAAATGTTCCAACCGATAGTTAAACCAATAACATATTGTCGACAAATGGGAGTCATAACTATCGATAGCAACTTAGCTCCTATCGTTACACGTCAATTTTTAGTGACAAAATTTGTGTGAAAATCTTGATTCTAATTATTTGAGCGTAGAACAAAAAGAAAAATGGGATTAACAATATCCAGTTTACTCACACGACTATTTGGCAAAAAACAAATGCGCATTCTAATGGGTAGGTCTTGGATTCAATATGATAAGTTTCGGGCGGCAGCCCTTAGCGGCTAGCCACGCCAATACGTAATTTATAAAAATTACACCTTGTTTTACACTGTCGGGAAAAATCCAGCCACGCAGCCATCTGCATATGTATGTACATAGCGTTATTCCAAGTTGTTCTCAGTTTTGACGTGTCTTAAATACATCAATGTATATGTATACAAAGAAAACATACATATGTATGCATGCACACACATACATATGAACGTTTATAGAATAACGTTCTTTTGTTCTCCCACACACAGTTGGCCTGGACGCTGCTGGAAAAACAACCATACTCTACAAACTAAAACTAGGCGAAATTGTAACGACTATTCCTACCATCGGGTTTAATGTGGAAACCGTGGAGTACAAAAATATATGTTTTACTGTTTGGGATGTCGGTGGCCAGGACAAAATTCGTCCGCTCTGGCGTCACTATTTCCAAAATACACAGGGCTTAATATTTGTAGTCGACTCTAACGATCGCGATCGGATAAATGAGGCTGAAAAGGAGCTTCAAAATATGGTATGCAAATACTCCCTTATAAACAAGCAATGTTTTTATCGGTTAATTTACGACAGCTTCAAGAGGATGAGCTGAGGGACGCCGTGCTTTTGGTTTTTGCCAACAAACAGGATCTGCCAAATGCCATGAGTGCCGCCGAACTGACTGACAAGTTGCATCTTAATCAGTTACGAAACCGCCATGTAAGACGTAAAATTCATTTCAACTGTGGCTCATTTGATCTTATATTTGTTTCATTTTTCAACTCAGTGGTTCATTCAGTCCACTTGCGCTACCCAAGGACACGGGTTATACGAGGGCCTAGATTGGCTGTCTGCTGAATTGGCCAAAAAATGATTATTGAATCAAACTGCAATATTTTCCAACCGAGCGCTAAGATTTTGTTTTGCCTTCACCATAATAACAATTACTATTGAATAGATTCTTAATAAATATATGTATGTGAATAAGTCGAAATCTGTGAAGAGTTATTTGTTTTTAAAAAGAAACGATACTTTCAGCGCTGGTTTGTTTTATATATGTATTTAACATTTTAAATCAACAACTTTAAATTACGCATACAAACAAAAACAATACAAAACTCGCAGCCATCAAGATAATGTATGTACAATGTGCGTGCGGGTGTATGTGAATCATTTCGGTATAAAAACCATAAAGATAACAAATATATCAAGCAACAATTGCTACAAGTTTTTAGGCTGCGTTAAGTTCAACAAATAATATTTTTTAATGTATACGAGAACGGAGGTAACTTAGGCGACTACATGTACATAAATATTGCCATCAATATATAAAATGTGTAAAATTGTTTAAAATATGCACGTATGTAAAAGTAAGTACAACAAATGGCGACTTTTAAAGTAGCCGGAACATCGGAATGCATTTGTATGGATAGACATGTGGGTACATATACACATTTGTAGTTTGTAAATACATATTTATCTATATATATACACATTGTACATACACGTATACACGCGGGGTGTTTGATTTGTGACGCAATGACATAACAATTGCACTATTGTAACATTTTTCCATTAATACTTATTTTCATAATATAGTCAAGCATTTCTGAATGCAAGCGATAATACTAAGCTATTCCTTGAACTTTTTGAACTGTGCGTCGGGCTGTGACATGGCCGGTGGTGGTGGTGGTGGTGGTGGTGTGTTGGTGGTGCTACTGCTGCTCAATTTGTCAATGACTCATTTAAAGGTCAATATCCAAGGCGTCTGGTGTCAACAACATCGGCTCGCTGTGGGTATCGTCCACCAACGAAGATAGCGAGTCGTTTATCATGACTGCAGACAGATCCACCGACTGGTGGTGATCATCATCCACGCCGTGCGATTGTTGTGACGAGGAGAGCAGAGGATCGTGTCCGGAACTATCGCAGTCGTTAAGCATACCAAATGCCGAGTTTTGTTCACTTCCCCTGTGATGATGCTGATGCATCTGTCTTCTCGTGCAGTGACAATGTTCCGACTGAGCACAGCACGTGCTGTTGTCAGCACTGCGGCAGCCGCGTTGCAAGTCCCCATCGCTCATGTGAATGCCTCCGGATGTGCCGCTGTAAATAGCGGCATCTGAGCCACTCTTGTGCCCAAAACTATTGCACTGCAGCTGTGTCGCAATGGGTGAATGCGGAGCAGACATCAAATGGCTGCTATGTGACGACAGCATAGGATCACCGCCTTGTACCGGATGCTTGCAGTCTTCCATTAGCTCATCAATTTGATTCAGTCCCATGCCAGGATCACTGCCCATCACTGGTAGCTGCATAAATAAATATAATATGTCATAAGTTTTGAGTTTTTGAGCAGCACCGGAAGGGCAGAAGTTTTAACTTGCCTTGCCTTCCATAACATCCTCCATTAGCGAGACATTGTGGCGACTTTGGGAAACAGATGCAGATGGTGTAGGACTGGAGCACTTAATATACGAGATGGCAGGTGTGGGCGCGGATACTGATGTCAGGTTGTAATCAGATAGGTGAATACCATGGGATTTGGCCTGCATTTCCAACTCCTATTAAAAATTCGTTTATCAGAGATGTGCGCACACATGACAAGACACCTTAAAATGAATATCTTACCCGTATGCGAGATATTAGCTTTCGATTCTGAACCTCCATTTGACGTTGGCGGCTTTCGTTCTGCCTTAAGCGAGACACTTCATGCTTTAAACATTTTATGTAATCGACCGAGGACTTCAGGATTGTACCCTTATTGGGTCGAATGTCACGCACAACCTCATAGAAGGCCTCGCTGCCCTTGGGCAGTAGAGTGCCGAGCTCCTTGATCCTATCATTGATATTGAAGCGTCGCCGGCGCTCAACTAAAATGTTAAATAACGGATCATTTTCATGGAATGCGTACCCAAACAAATTACCACTTACTCATATTGTGATTGTCCTTCTTTTGTCGATCCTTTGCTAACGCATTTATTTCTGCATCGGTTAAATTTTGTGGCTCCTGCTTAATGGATAGTTCGGAGCTAAAATTTTTATCAAAATTATATGAATCGTTTTGAAGAATGTCGTCAAAGAGATCGTCTGCCTGCAAGCACAAAGAATACATATTTATATAAATACATTTATCTATTCATATGCATACGGACATGGCTGCTGTGTGAACTGTATGATATATTGTGATCGTTATGAAATGTTCAGGATTTATTAAGGATTTCAACATGTATGTACAAACTAATTTGCAGGTCTGTAGTATTTGATTTGTGGGTAATTGGGGAAAGGTATCCAAAATTCGGAGATATCTGCGTCTGGTCATAACGCACATAACGCTCTAAATTTGTAGTCCCTGGCTTTTATAGTCTCCGAGCTATGGTAAGAAAACAAAATGTTCTTATCGATTTTGATCGATATTAACGAAACGGAGCAAGTTATCGAAGAAAATTTAAAAACTTGTTCTGCGTATGATGTATATGAACTGAATGAGAGCTCATCTTTTTTAGTTTCCGAGATCGTTGCGTTTATACAGACGGACAGACGGACATGGCTAAATCAACTCAAAATATATATACTTTATGGGGTCGGAGATGCCTCTTTCAGCCTGTTAAATACTTTTTAACAAACCCAATATTTTCTTATTACCCATTTTAAAATAAGGGCAAATTAAGAAAATTAATATTCACTTGAATCAGGAACCCAATGTGTGTATGGTTTTAAATGTGTGTGTAACAATAGCTTGCAGCTGGGTTAAAGCTATATCCTCGTGCCTATCATATATATGCAACAAGAACTGGAAAACTGAACTTTGGCTTTTTAAGTTCGTGTATTTATGGCTCAGATTCATATGTTCTTGTAGAGCATGAAGGGATTACGATTATTTATTATGTGTATTTGTGATTGTGTTGAGCGGAGTTAAAATGTTTGAAATTACAGCTCGCAGCTGGGTTCAGGGTATCTGCTAGTTGGGCGGTCCCGGCTAGAGCAATCTGACTTGTTTCGAACAACTCTATTGGAGAAGAGTGAGCGATTTAAACTTCCTAATCAGTAGAGCACGACTGCCTAATAATCACCATTATCTAAATTTGTGCTTAACTGAAATCATATTAAATTCTACCTTGAACAGACACAATACAACACACACACACACACACACACACACACAAATGGGGCCAAGCGCAGCCGCTTAGCAAAGTGCGCAACTTTCAGCGTGCGTTTGTGCGTCTGTGTGTGTGTACATAGCGACAACACGCAACTGGATTTAGGTAACATCCTAGCATCGGGCACTCCCGACTCGAGAAATCTTGTTATGTGGTATTTCGATCTTATTTCCTCTTTTAAAATGTTTGAGTTATAGCGAATTAGATCAAATTAATAATAAATGAATATTTAAGGACCTGGCATTCAATTTAATTCGAATAACAAATAGTTCAAATATATGAAAATATATAAAACAAGTAAAAAGGTTCCCTGCAATCTTTATTTTGATTTGACAACCCAACTTAACCATGCAAACAAACTATTTAATACGCTAGATAAAATTCTGCATAAAGAAACTAAATTGATTTACTTCTTAAAGAGATAAGTATGTAGTATGCAGAATTTGATTTTGGGTCTTTTTATTGGAGTGATATTTCAGATATGCATCTGCTTCAAACGAACAAAACACACTAAATATTGTGCATCTAGCTCATATATTTTCCGAGATATAAGAAACCAAGCCTGAAAATGTTTATCATCGTTTATGAAACGGGGCTCACAGTAATAAATAAAAATGGTCGAGCTGATTGCGTAAGTAATTGGCTATAAGTTCGGTAGACGCAGCAAGCCATATGTCATATATCTTACTTTTTCACATTTACAACTGGACTGTGAATAACTTTTTGCGGTATCGAAAGTACAGTAGTTTGTTTTGAAATGGATTTGCACACAAAAAAGTGTTTTTGCGTGCGTAACGAGTCGGTCGCCGAACCTGCCTTGAATTGTTAATGGCAGCAATCAATATTGTATTCAAAACAAGTGGTAGAAGTGCTTTAGTAGACTATAAGATATCATATAGCATTGTCTGGTAGCAAAAGCACATTCAAAAATTTCTGATATCAGATTCCTTGAAGAAGGATACTCCATTCATATAAATATACAATTTAAAATTATAAATTATATTTACGAATTCCAGCAGTTTTTTCCAAAATTCGTATAACTAACGTTTATTGGTTCAAGGTAACTTTACAAAGTTTCAGAGAGCCATTGAAATGAGAAATTTGTAAAAAAAAACACAATTTGACTTCGTAGTAAATAATGAATGAGTTATCGGATGGAATGGAATGAAATGAATTAGGCGATTAGACACACATTTTTGGGCATATGAGTGATTTCCTGAGAGCCCTCATCTTATGACTCAATTGAGGTATTATAAACATTTGTATGTTTCATGTTTTTTCTAAACGATACCCTTCGATCGGTATATCACTCGATCTGACTAACTTAAAAACTGTGAGAGATACAGGCATCTCCAATTTTTTTTAGGAACAGGAGAGCTCGACTAGGAGATTCCCCTTAACATGGGACTGAAATGCATTTCATTCATTCATTCATTCATGTACATATGTTCATTGTTGATCCTGATCAACAATACATATTAGGTTCAGGTTATACGAATGTGTGATTTCGCAAATTCAAAGAATTCTCTAGTGGGTGGAATATGAAGAATTATGTGAATTTAAGGAATTTTACAACAATTGCATAATTTTAGAAAAAATATCCAATATATTGAATATATTCAATATGAAGTGAATAATGAAAATGTAATGGGTCTGCAATCGCCAGAAAATCAGTTATTATATTATAGTTAGCTATTCAGTGATCACAAAAATCTTACTTTTTAAATAAGCACATCTAACCAATTATAAATAAAATAACAAAAAGTTAATACAGAATGAATATCGGAAGAGAATACCTTGCGTGAAGTGTGCGTGTGTATGTCTGTGTTTTGTATGTATGGGTAAGCAACATAGATATATATTGGATGTAATTAATAGATAGATAGATGGATAGCATTGTCGGGGAATATTAAAGTTTATTTAAAATATCTTCACTTACATCGCTGTCAAATGAGGGAAGCTGAAAGCAGAGAAAGATATACAAGTTAATAATAATGCGTTAGAAAGGTCGGTTAATTAGCCAGCTGAGAGCTTTATGCATATAGGCAATTGTAGATTTGATGTTAGCATTTTGGTATTCCTCTTTTACATACACATGCGCAAAGGTTATTGGGACACATTTGACAATTAGCACCACCATTGAGAGACGGGGAAATAATATTCGAATGTTCGTCGCGTCGCGTCGCGTCGAAGCGAACTCAAATTGATATGAACGTTACGAAACATTACGAATATAGGCTTAAAAACCAATTACTGGTACTTTACAAATGTCCCCAAGATACATACATATATAAATAAAGAAATCGAACACACATCGCATGAATCACACACACACACACACATTCGTACGAGACTCTCTCGTTAAAGTCAACATTAGCGCGTCAATAAAGTTGACATTATCACAAAAAGAATTTAACGAAATTATGTCTCCCAAATAAAAATAAAGCCCAACGACTGCGACAACAATATGTGCGTGCTCTAGAATAATTGAGCTTGTGAAGTGTCAAGCCTCTGTCTTTCGCTATAATTTATCGTTTTCTTTTTTTATACGTCAAAAAGGTTGCTAAGAACTATTTGTATTTCAATTTAATCTCTATATATATATAAATGTTTGTTCGGATTGTTTGTGACGGATTGCTGATCAAGAAACACTTCGAGCCGCCTTTTTGGACTGTAATTAAGAATTTATGATGATAACATTTGTGTGATCGTTATTAAACTATTCCAGAGTTCTATTTAAGTTCGATCAGCTTTGAGATAATAAGTCTGCTCCCAAAACCTAAATGAGTTATTTAAGATCACAATGTGAATGGAAACTAAATCCATGTTTTCTTCTAAATTAAATATGTGATCGTTTATGTATTTGATTTGTGGTTTTTATGGTATCTGGAGATATAAAAATCTGCGTCTGCTTTAAACAAGCCAAAGACACAAACATTAACACTGCCTTTAGCTTTTACAGTCTTCGAGATATGGTAAAAAACACGAAAGGTTGAAATCGATTATTATCGATTAATGAAACGGAGCAAGATATCGAAAAACTTGTTCTGGAATGGATCCAAGATCAACTTTATAGCTTTTGTAGTTTCTGAAATCGCTGCGTTCATATAGTCCTCCTTCTGCCTGTTACATACATTTGCACAAAATCATTATACCCTTTTTTGCCAT
This sequence comes from Drosophila melanica, assembly GCA_004143765.1. Taxonomy (NCBI): domain Eukaryota; kingdom Metazoa; phylum Arthropoda; class Insecta; order Diptera; family Drosophilidae; genus Drosophila; species Drosophila melanica. Next base: position 65,671 of record SCDT01000033.1, on the reverse strand, counting down.
TTCCAATGGTTAACCGGTGTCTTTTCAAAAATTATTATTATGACTCTTAACTATCTATTGAAATTTATCAGAGACAGCTCTAAAGAAGTGAGATCGATGGGTTTAACAAACAAACTCAACGATTAAAACTCGTTCACAGTAACATCTTCCGGAAGAAAACTGCTAAACTTCTAATGCCCGGAATAACCAATCTCTTTTTGTGTGATCTTTACTAAAAATATATTTTTTAATTCGTTAACGAGTATAAAAACGAAGCTGAAAATCGATATATATATCGAATTTAAGCATATTTGTGCTGGTTCGAATCCCAGACAAGCCAAAGGCCATACAATAGTTAGGTTGATATTTCATATCTTTAGCTTAGCTTAAATAATAACAGCATTAATTATTGTGGGATTTTGTGTGAAACAAAGAATTTAAAAAAAAACCCCATCTTAGAATAGAGTAGTTATTTCCCTTTTCATTACGAATTGCTGTATTTGAGCTTACACACATACATACATACATACATAGATCAGTTAGTTTTTTGTAGTACATACGTAGAAGCAAACTCGCAGATACGCAAGAACGTAGAACGTGTAGTGCTTGTTGTGAAGGCCTTAGCGATAATAAAAAAAAAAAGAGAGCCTAAATTGTTCGCGTTATCTAAGCAACAGAAATCTTATTGTCATTACGTATACAAGCAGTCAAACAAATATACATATATATATATATTGTTATATATGTTGACAAGTTATATATACGAATGTATGTACATATAAATCAGAAACGAAATTTACAGGTATGAACTGAATTTTTAAGAGCAAAGATAATCAAATAAATAATATTTACCTTACGTATGTAACATACGCAATGTGTGTGTGTGTGTGTGTGTGTATCGCTAGTATATGAATGGTATCAAATCGAATACATACATACACTTATTTAAGATCACACTGAGCGCTAATATGTTGTTTAATTTCCAATACGTATGTAGCTGCGTGTTTACGTATTTGTTTTCACATATCTACGTAAGAGCACATATATATATATACATATTTATATTTGAATGTGTGTCAATCAGTTAACAGTTTGCCGGTCAAGTTAAAACCGGTTTGTGAAGCGAAACTGCCTAAAATGTGTAGAGCACTTGCACGGTTACACGTTGAAGGACTTTGTTGGCGTTTTAAACCCACCCTTAATGCCGAATATACATATTAACTTGATTGGATTGGAGATTGTTATATCTTTCTTTTATCTAGTTGCACGCCTTTTTAAAAGTCTTTAACGAATGTTTAAGGGGTGCAATATTCTAATTCTTAAAATATATATTCTTCCTTCTTAAAAAAGGTAAATTTAGAAAACCCAATCGTATACACGTCATATGTGTCTAGTTTTTTATTTCATCTCATCCAATTCAAAATTGTGAGTAAAATAACTGGATAGATAGGGTAGAACAATAAACGACATTGAAATTCTAATTAATATACTTCTCATACTAGTCGAAAATTTGTATTGTATTTTACTTAAGCAAAACATCGTGTCACTTCATTGTATAAGAAACTCAGAAAAGATCGTCAACAAATTAATACAGATTTAGGCAGCGGATGCAGTTTGTATGTACGTGCAATGTTCGGTAAATATGAAATAGAATATATTTATTTAGATTTCATATTTACTGTATATTACAAGGGTATATGCATACATATATGTGTATATATCAATATATATGTATTATCAATAACAATTGTGCAAATATTTGTTATAATTAACATAAATACAATTAATTAATTGTAAATATTCGCGCACTCGCTTGTCTCGCCTGTCGCGCATTCGTTTACTCGTTTATTCAGATACTAGTCATAAAATGAAAAAAAAAAACAACAAAAACTACGCAAAAAGTAAAATTCAAACAAGTTTCACGATCGGTTGCCAAGTTACATATATATATATATGCATTGTGCACTTAAATATAATTAGTATGCCCGAAAGTAATTTATTTCGTATGTAATTACATACACATCGACATTGCGCCCAATCCCCACCTACCCGAAATTAACGGACACACACACACACACACATATTAACAGAACATTTGCTGTCTCAAATTTTCAAGCTTGAATTTGTATTAGTGTAAAGCGAGGGCAAAGACTTCATTGTGTAAGTGATTTATGCTCTCCCACACATCTCCCTCTCCCTATCACTTTCTCATTCGCGCTCTCTTCTTTAAATGCATGGCAATTTTTATAAATTTGTATGCTTCTTACGCAGTTTTGCAATGTGGGTTTTTCGAAGAAAAACATATGTACCTTGGTATGCCTGCGTGATAAAATGCTGAGTACCGGCATATTTATACGTCGACTTGATCGCTCAACTCCTTTTTGACTCCCTTTCGTTTTGCTTTGTATGCTGGGTACGGGTAAAGTCGACCTAAGGCCAATCCTGTGGGCAACGGTAGTCGCTACGCAACGTTTCATGCGCCTCTCCGACGGACTGGCGGCTGCTATCCAAGGTAGCACGTGCATTAGACCTCGCTCTTTCTAATTAGCTACTCAGAACGGAGCTGTCACGGTCATAGAGTTTTGGTGCTTTTGTGTGAATGTGTTAAGATTGATTGATTTTGGTTTGGTTGTGAATACATTTGATGCATTCATTGAGCTTGTCTTAACACTTCGCAGTCGCACAAAATATCCTTAAGCTATACCCGTACAAACGGACCCACACCATTTTTTTAACACTGTCGATTTGGTTTTAAATGTGTCATTGAATTAAACAAATAGCGGCATAATTAATTTATGTCTCTTTTCAATCAACTAGATTTTAAAGAGTGTTAAAATTGATCATATATTTGTGAGAGTTACAACCACAGCTCAATGTACTACTACTAGTACTCAATGTACTAGTAGAAACAAATTCCGCGCACAAATTTTTCATAAATCCAAGCCATGACAACCTGTTTGACTGACTGTTTTAAGTTGTCAGAGCAATGGAAAAATACTACTTGTTCACTCGCAGCTGTTTGCGATCATTTGCCGCATAACAAAAACACCAATAAATCCCAAATGAAATAATCCCAACAAAAAAAAAATACTAAAACGAAGTCAAAAGTTGTATTGTACTAGGGATGAACGCACACTTATCGAAATTTTCAATGTTCTTATTGTTCTGTTCTTGTTTGTTTCAAGTTATTTTTGTTAAAACTTCTTTTAAATAAAGTTTAGAACAGAAAAAATTGTTATCAACGTTCATCGTTCAGCTTCGACAATTGCTAACACAAGTACAAGACCAAGCAGGCAAGCACGTTCTATAATGTCATTTACACAGTTGAAAATTCGTCGTAAAAGTCTTGTGGAAATCGTACAGGAAATGGATTTAAGCCTGATTCTTTTTGTTACTATTGTCAGTAGCGACGACATATTACCGACTTGAGCTGTCTAGTATTTTAACGAACTGTTGAGCCTTGAGCCGAGCCATTGGCTAAAGACACAAGAAACAAATAAAAAAGTATATATAAAATGGAACTCTACCTCTAAGTCTCTGAAATTGGCAAGATCGTGGATACATATCCTTAATGGGGTTAGTGATCCATCTAGATGTCATATACATTTCCACAAAACTATCATACTGTTTAAAACTAGTTTTTAAATGTGTTCTTGGTACAACACATCTAATCCCGAGTTCTTTTTAAACGATGAATTAGATGCGTGGTCCCGACTACAGGATATCCTGTACCCAGCTCACAGCCGAACAGTTTTCTATAATAACGGTGCTTCTCACTCACTTGACGCACTCTATGGGAAATTTACCCTTTAAATATTTATAAATATGTAAAATTGTATGCTGATATATATTAGTTTAGGAATTATGCTTAAGAAACCTGCTCAAAAAGCAATAAATATCGAAAATAAAAAAACTAAAAGATTTATCAGTCTTTTTTTAAATTAACTTGATCTGCGTATGATATATACGAACCGAATGAATGCAAGATCAGCTTTCGAGGTTTTGTAGTCTCTGAAAACGACGCGTTCCAACAGACAGACAGACGGACATGGTTGATTCGATAAACGACAAAGCTATGTCAGCTGAATTGGAGACGCGTTACAAATTTTGTATAGCAGGATTTTTAATTGGGCTATGGTATAAATTGGATGCTTGTTATAAGTTTGAAATTTACTGCAAGTTTGGGACCATATCGAACCAGGAAAACCGGGTTCACGAATTAAACACAAAGGCAGTGAATCGAATCGTGGACCGCACCACAATTTCATTTGCAATTGTAGTCACAAATACTATAATTTCATGAGTATTTAAATAATAAATGACACTCACCTCAGATGCACTTGTTGCCACAGAGCTTAAGCTCGGGGACATTGGAGCAGACGTGGATTGTAGTGGACTCGCTGTGCTAGCCCCAGAATAGTTGGAGCTGCGCATTGTGTTGATTATGCCAGTGGATCGAGCCGTTAGGGATGAGTTTGGATTTAAGCTCGACTTGCTGTATAATCCTTTGGGAAGACATGCGCTGCCCCCATCACCGGCACTGTGGGTATCCAAGCCAGTTCCGTAGAAACTCGAATTGCAATTGCCGTTACCGTTACTCGTGCAACTGCCACCAGCTCCATACGGAGACACGTGCGCGGAATCCTCGGAATGAATTATTTTTTTGCCAGCACCCGAACTAGTAGCATCACCACCGAAACTGTTCGGTCGCTCGGTATGAACATTTCTGTTTAGTGCAGAAGTACATTCTAAATTTCCCGCCGAGGCCGAGGTATTTGCAATTTTAGTCTGTAAATGAATCATATAATGAAAACAGGCACTCTCTCTTATAGGGCTCACTCGGACGCGCCGTACTTACATCGAAATTTTGGCAACCCCAGACAGATGGCTTGAGCGATTCACTGAGATACTGCCTCACTTGATTTTTTTGCTTCTGAATGACGTGATATCTGGTTGGATTTTCAAGAACCGTGCTCACCTACAAAGGGTACAAAATCTGGTACAAAAACCCAACAATAAGTTTAATGGCAGGAGTTTACCTGTAGCACCTGAGGAGGCACGTCTACACCAATGCTCTGCAATGGGACTTTGAGCGCAACGGGACTGGAAGCAGGCAGTCGTTCCTTTTGGCTCAGCTGCGAAGACTGATTCAGGCTTGACGATCCGCTGCCACATGCGCTGGTATTACTGCTGCCAATAGCCTCAAATTCAAAGCATCCCGGCGGCATTCCGAAAGCATTCAGCATTGTTTGGTCCTGGGCATGTAGCATATGCTGCTGTTGCTGCTGTTGTTGCATCAGCATTTGTTGCTGCTCCTGCTGCTGCTGCTCGCGCTGTAGTTGAAGCTTCAGCTGTGTACGAGAGGTGGGCACCGCCGTTTTAAACGTGGGTCTAAATAAGAGCAAAAATGCGCACATCAATAAATGCAATCAGTCAATTTAAGTGCTAAATATTATTAATATTAGAAGCAAATCCTTGGGTAATAATAATGGTAATATGAGCTCTTTTTCAAGAAATACCTACCCACCCGTTAATGGAGGCAGACCCAAAACCCGGGGCTCTGTGGTTTCTCTAATAGCAATATCACCCAAATCTACAATGCTTGGATCCATTTCGAGTATCATCTCCAAATCTTTATCAATGCCAACGGTCACTCGAATATTAGTTGTGGGGCTCGCCGGGTTCGTGTGCCTATTATCACTCTCACTGCCAATTTGGCTTTTAACGGTAGCAGCATCATAGCTTTGTTCATCAAGTTCCATTAAAGCGGAAGGCTCCACGCCGACTTCAATGTCCGCCGTTATCAATGGGTTAAACTGTGCACGTTGTGGTTGTTCGATTAAACGTTGTTTTGTTGGGTCGCCATTTGCGTCCATTGCGGACATCTGCAACGTTTGAACACGCCTCAAAAACTCTTGAAACTCCTGCACTCGCTCCCCTGAAGATGGCGAAATTGAAACTGGCTCCTTCATGTCTATATTCTGTATTGGAGGCTCCAGTATCTGGCTCCGGGCATCTGAATTGTTCAATGATTGACTCACGCCCGATTCATCTGGTGCACTATTTTTGACGGTGCTCTTATTTGCCGATTTTTTGGCCCAATATGAAAACATGTTCAGATTTGATTGTTCCGTTACTTTAATCAATCAATTTACTCTTTATAATAGTACAAAACATCACAAGGGCCTTGATCTTGTGTACGCCAGCCGAAATACGAATGCGGAAAAAACGGATCTTTCGGTGAGAGAAGTTTTTAGCGCGATGCCGTATGTATACACGAATATGCATATATTTATGTATATATAGATAATCATTTGTTTTCATATATACATACATCTATGCAAACCAGATGCCAAAAGTGGGTGACCTTTTTAAGAAAACCCCAAAACAGAGTGCATTTTCCCCCATTTTATAGATAATTTATTGAGCCCAATTCGAGATCCTACTTAGTCAGATCAGTCCTAGTTTACAGCACTTATTAAAAAATATAAAATTGTTAATTGGTGACCCTGTATTTTTTTGTATTTTTGTAAAAACATTCGAACATTATATATTTTTATACACACGGTATGTGTTTGTATCAGTGATCTAATATGTTGGCCAATAGACGGACATGCGCCATATCGAAAATGCTCTCTTATTGCCTCAGATGAACGTTTCTCTTAAACGCTATTTGTATTATCCGGTTCGAACTAGAGTTGTATCGAATAGTTCTGAATAAGTTTGTTTGAAATCAAACGTTTTATTTTTTATTCAAACCTGGCGCCTATAAGGCAGCTGTGTGTTATTGAACAGTGGATTAACAATACAAATTTAAATTGAATTCATTGCAAAATTAATATTTGTACAGCATTGAGAATAAGAAGCATTAACAAGCAATAATGTAGCTTGAAGTTGTAATACGAATGATTATTTTAATAAGTGGACGATGAAGAAAAGTGAACGACTGATTCGTTCAATACAAACTGCACAGCTAAACCGAACTAACTCTTTAAATTTAACTATAATGTATAACTCTAGTATCCCAAACGAATGTTATCATTTTCTGACATTACAGAGTTCACACGTACATATATAACTAAATCGATTCATCTCGTCGTTCTGATCAATAACATATATGCTTTGAGAGGCCATTCTGCCTGTTACATACAATTACAAAAAATCATTACACTAGTCTCTCAGTTTTGGGACTATCTTGACGAAACTGAAAGCAGGACTTATATACAGTATAATTTGTTAAACTGTCACAATACTTAGCAGCATCGGTAAGTTGGCTGCATGAAATGTTCCTTGGTAAGCATTATAAGATGATTTTGTGTGATATAATTACGTTGGGTGCATCCAAGTTAAGAACCTTTTGCACTTAAGCGCCTCGTATCGGCAGTACATTTTGGACATTTTCTATGAAATTTAGAAGCGCCATCTATGAATAATTTATGCATTTCGGGTATCTTCTTTACACTTAGTGAGAACAAGTGTTGAAAATGGGTTAATGGTTTTGTGCAAATTTATGTAATAGAGAGAAGGAATAGCAGAGCAATAGAAGGTCACACATATAACTGTTTTTTTTTATTTGCATAATCCCTTTCGTATGATATCTATTGAAACTTGTTTTTGTAAAATGGAATATAAAGAAGAAAGAAACACTATAACAATGGAAACATTTGAATTTTAGTGGGTAAAGGAACTCACTGCTCCAATCAAAAAAGGCAATTGATCGTTGAGCTCAGAAAGGAGGGGAAAAAATAAAAAGAAATACAAAGTCTTTTAAAACGCTCAGCCAAGATGATATGCAATGCCATAAATTATAAACAGATGATAAACCTATGAAAAAAAGTCCAAGATCAGCTTTCTAGCTTTTGTAGTCTCTGGAATCGACATGTCCATACAGACAAAAGGGCAGACAAGTGGATAGGGCTAAATCGAATCAACAAGTGGAATCGCAATCGAAGCAGGACATCATATTTCTGTCAAACGAACATACGAACATGAGATGAATATATTTGAACTGCTGACAACATGTTGGCATAGATAATCGTATAATTTGAGAGTTTATGTGAAAGCTGTATAGAGTATGGTGGATATAATAGAGAATTACACCGGTAATGTGCTATATGCTTGCCAGGGTATTTAATCTTTGGAGCAGCAGCGATTTTCTTAGTAGTAGAAAAAAAGAAGCAGAAATATGGGTATCAGTTTTTGAACGTCAAGTGTAGGTATAGTTATTCGTTTGGCACATCTACAATTTGACGACTAATGCTCTATTATCAATTGCTAATAGCTCCTCCTAAATTAGCGACGCTAAAAATCACACATTCGTCATAAATTGATGTGTACATACACATCCATGTAGATGCCTGCATATGAATGTACGTATTAATATTTACTTCTGCAAGTATATACATACATACATACAAACGTCTGATATACATATATATACATACATATGCAGATACTTATTGGTTTCGATATTAGAGCCTTCATTAATGAAATACGGCTTTCTAAAGAAACAGAAAAAACGTTAACTTTGAATTACATATGCACAGACACATATGCATGCATAGGTGTGGATCTGCACATATATGTGTGTACATATAAGCCCCGATAAGATAATAAAAAGAGTGCTAATCATGCGGAAAACACAACCGAAGTCATATATACATACATACATATATACAAGTGCAAGTATGTACGTTTATATGTATTTTTGACGGCTTAAGCGTGCGTGCGAACAGCCATTAATTTATGTATATTCATAGATATATGCATATGCAGCTAGGCATACGCACTCGTACTTACATCTCGTCTGTTCGCAGAGAGCGCGTAGATTTTAATTCATAGAACTCGACATTCTCCGTATTCCCAGCTAACGTCACATTGGGCAAGAAATCCATGTTTGAGTCGTTATCGTTGAGCAAATTTAAGTTTAAATCAAACTCCAAGTCAAAGCCCAGATCAATGCCGGATTCCGCCATGTCTCCGACGGTAACAGTCTCTGGGGTTGAGTCTCTTTTGGCACAAAAAACACAGTCATATGCATATAAACTGCGGTTCGTTTAATTAAAATCAGTTATCAAATGTGATTGAGACTAATTGGATACGTTTCCATATTTTTGCACAAGTTTACACGAGTCTTGGAGACATCAGGCTGACCCAGGAGAGTAACCAGTAATCGATCGACAAAATTCTCTCAATTTATTGCCTCTCGATAGAGTGAGAGCGTTTTGGAAGTTTTTTATATTGAGAATGGCGCTGTAAGTCATCATATCAGTGTTGATTTTTAATTGTCCGATAACGATATTTCAACAATGCAATAAAATAATTACTATTTTCGATTACCTGTTGAGTGGAAACTAATTTCATCTTCATATCTATCTATATTGGGAATTTTAAAAATTTCGGCTAACAGAAACAATATAAAATACATAAGACATCTGTTTTTGAACATCTGTACGTTAATTGTATGCATTTTGTCGATAGCATAAGTATCAAAACTCAACCGTGCTTTTAATATCGTTGGTTCTGTCGATAAAAATCTGAGAGATAGAACAAATTGAATAATAAAAAAAAATATCTTCATTCCAAGTGCATTTTGTAATATTATTCATGTCAATAGTGATTTAATTGTGATTTGGAAGTTTCGGATTCGGCTATATCCGCACCGACACACAGTTGCAGTTGCAGCCTGATTCGTTTTCGTACGTCTTGCATTCAGACAAACGTGTGCATACATACAAACATACAACATACATACCTAAATATGTGTGTATTTGCGTTGTGTGACTATTTTTTTTGTTTGTCGCCGAATACATACATATATAAATGTTACCTTTGCCTTAAATTTACATAATAATTTTAACATATATAAATATATATACGTATATATTGTATGTAAATGAATATGTCGATAAAAGATTGCAAGCTATACTCAATTTTTGGTGTTTCCTTTCTAACCAATTTACATGCATATATGTGTTTGTAATATTTTTGTGTATGTACCGTACATTTCATATTAAGTACGTAGACGCATTTACATACATAAGTGTATCGATATGCGCATACATATGTATCATTTGATTTGGAGTATTTGTTAAACATGTCGAATAGTATTAACATATAATAATTATGAACTCTTGCAGCCTAGCCAAAATAAACAGCAGGAAAAATGGATAAAAAGATCTCGTCCACATCGCAGCCGCGCATTTTGAAGAAAAAGCATTTCAGAGTGAAACATCAAAAAGTCAAGCTATTCCGAGCTAATGAGCCGATTCTGAGCGTATTTATGTGGGGTATTAATCATACGGTAAGTCCATCGTTGCCATTGTGCGTATTTGCAATGCATTATTGTATTAACAACGCCAACTCATTTCCAGATAAACGAATTAAGTCATGTCAACATACCGGTAATGTTGCTGCCAGACGACTTTCGGGCATATTCAAAAATTAAAGTCGACAACCATTTATTTAACAAGTAAGAAGCGGATTGGATTCTTCAGAAATACTATGTTATTGTATATTAAATTTCACCACAAATTTTTTCTTTCGTGTCATTTAGAGAAAATATGCCGTCACATTTTAAGGTAAAGGAGTACTGTCCTTTAGTATTTCGCAATTTGCGCGAGCGATTTGGCGTTGACGACGTTGACTATCGCGAGTCTTTGACCAGGTCGCAACCGTTGAGAATCGACTCGTCTGGGAAGTCGGGTGCACAATTTTATCAGAGCTACGATAAATTCTTTATAATTAAGAGTCTAACATCCGAGGAAATCGAACGCATGCATGCATTTCTCAAACACTATCATCCAGTAAGTTTTTTTTAATCACGTTTCTATTTTACACATAATCGCTATCTAATTTTTTCCAGTACGTTGTTGAGAGGCACGGAAAAACATTGTTGCCACAATACTTGGGCATGTACCGGATTACTGTGGAAAGTGTGCAGTATTATTTTGTTGTTATGAGAAATGTTTTCAGTTCTCATTTGACCATTCATAAGTATGTTTCGATATTTATATAAAATGTACATCTTAAGTACTTATTTCTATTTTTTATAAATTGCTATAGGAAGTTTGATTTGAAAGGCAGTACTGTGGATCGCGAGGCTTCTGAGAAAGAGCTTGAGAAACTTTTACCCACATACAAGGACAACGACTTTATAAAGCAAAAGGTCAAATTGGAGATAGGAGAGGAGCCCAAAAAGAAATTGCTGGAGACTCTCAACTATGATATTGATGTAAGTAAAATTAAAAATCAGGACTTTAAAGTATCCTTTAAATAACAACTAACTGGTATATTTTAATAGCTCCTAACCAAGTTGCACATTATGGACTACTCACTGCTAGTTGGCATACATGACTGTGTACGGGCTGAAGAAGAGGCTCTTCAAGGAGATACTGCCCAGGCTACGGGACGTAGCGAAAACAGTGAGAGTGAAGAATGCGATAGTGGTGAACGGTAAATAACCTAATATCATAGTTATTAAAAAAAATAAAAAACAAATGCATAACAAAATTAATATTTAAACTGTTTTAAGCTGGACGTATAACACACCACCCGATTCCCCCAGAGGTGCACAATATAAGGAAGTTGTTTATGAAGTCGACATTTACGCCATTCCAAGTATTGAAGGTTAGTGCGAATAAAATAACATAACATGAACATAAAATAAGACAAAGAATATTGTTTTACAGAGAGACGAGAAATCTACTTCATAGCTATTATCGATGTTCTGACTCAATACGGAGTCAAAAAACAAGTAAAAAAAAAGAGTTAATTTAAGTATAAACCTTTGATAATCGATATATTTGGTTTGTTATTATAGGCAGCGAAAGCGGCAAAGACAGTTAAATATGGTAGTAATGTTGATGGAATATCAACTTGTGATCCTGAACAATATGCCAAAAGATTCCTGGAATTTATGGATAAAGCTATAGAATAAGATGTTTAATTGTATTTGTCATATTAAACATGAATCATGTATACATATAAAATATGTCGTTACATTATTCCAATCAGATCTTTGATTAATTACAATCAATGTAAAAGCCCCGCTTCTGTAATGTACATCAAAATTAAATTATTAAGATTGGTTTTTCGTAATTGCCATAAAACATTCCTGGACTAGCGGAAAGCTGAATAAAGGAGACGAGGAAAAATACGGTGTTTATCTAAGAGGTACGCGTTGGGGAATTCATATAACTTTGGTCCGACAGTCGGTTTGTACTCTTGCCAAGAAATCAAATTTAAGATTTAAATAAATATATATTCTAATATAGTAATTAATTTTATCTTTAACACACATTGTCATATTAGTATAAAGAAAGAAAATATATGCGGTAATTAGACCCTAAACCCATTCGGTACATTGGTTTTGTGCAAAGTATGTAACAGGCAGAAGAAGGCATCTCTGACTCCATATCGTGTATTTTTATTGGTCAGCATCACCAGACAAGTCGGCTTAGCCATGTCCTGTCCGTCCATATGTACGATTATGGAAACTACAAGAGCTAGAGATTTCGACTGTTCGAATATAGGCTCCTCCATGTTACACGCAGTTCAATTTAATTTTAGATCAAGATCGGTAAAGAAACAGAAGACGTTAATGCAGAACGTGTGGTAGACTTTTGCTTCGAAAAATTTTTATGCTGCTTGCGTTGGTTGTGCGAGAGCCCGAAGCTGTGGTTAGGGTATCTTCTTGTCGGTTCCGGAGTTCCCGACTAGTACACTTTAACTTAGTTTTAAATAATTGGGTACATTGTTTTACTTTCCTCTTTACTTCTATCAGCGGTAAAAACAAATTAAATTATAAATTTAAATAATGGGTAAATACAACAATTAGATTTTATTATGTTATTTATTTTCTTTGTTTGCATAATTTTCTATGTTGAATTACCAAAAAAGCAGTTACTGAAATTGGATTAAAAAACTAAATAAATACAAACATCGGCTAATTACTTTGTGGGGATACTTACTACAAATCTATTAACTTGATACCGGGGGCCGGTTGGAGAATTACGTTCAAAGTGTGTCATATTTTCAAAACGCTCGCGTATTCTGCAAATAATCGAGAGAAAAATTATTTATCTACATATATCTATTTGTATGGAATTCCTGGGCTTACGACTTTGCGCTTTCTATTGTTGAATCATCGGAGACTTGCTGTGAGTATATATCCACATAGCCTTCATCCAGTTCCCGCTTTATTTCGTTAGCCTGCCATTTTTCAAATTTAGCACGCAGCTGCTTAGCCCGAGCCGCACTCTGTGCCTGTAAACGGACGTGGATAGAATAAGAAAATTATGAGTCATGGGATAATGTAAGAAAATAATAAAATCATAATAATAAAAATAAAATTTAAAAATCTGACCGACTTGCATTTCTTATTCGTCCTCGTCAAATTTCTACTGACTTACCTCCTTGAGAGCTTCGTCGTCATTGCTTGAACTCAAAGCTAAAATTTCTTTTTCAATTTCGCTTTCATCGTCGCTTTCCTCCTCGTCGTCCTCCTCCTCCTCTTCGCTATTTGATTTTTCATAGTAGACCCGTCTATCTTCTGGTGGCGGTGTGAAACACTTTAGCGGTCTTGGACCCTGACATTCTTGTCTCTTGGATTTGTTCTGTTCCATTTCGCGAAATTTATTTAGCATGGTTGATGTCGTCTGTGTTTTCTGAAGCACATTGTCGTGGAACGATGCAATCTGTTTGGCATCCACTTCCCCGGAATCGGAATCCGGCGACGGCATCTTGACTACACCCTCCCGAGGTGGCGTTATGCGAAACTGGCGTTTCTCACCGTCGTTTGGACGATAGCTTTCAAAAAACTTAAACTTCTTGCTCAACTCGTCAGTGGCTATTTTAACATCTTCTGGCTTAGCATCACATTTAACCACATCAATGTCAACGTTCTTTATGTTCAAAGAGAATAAAAATTAATGGCGCGTACGTACATTTGTTTGATTGGAATCTCACCTCTGATCCAATTTGATTTTGGCTCGAACATTTGTTCAGAGATGCAGATCGATGTTTTGGAAACTCGTGATGGACATTCGTATTGGATGCCAAGTTGGCATCAAGCTCCATAAAAATGCTGCGCGACTTTTTACTGATAGCTATATTGCATATATAAAGATTAATAGATTAATATTCAGTTTTGACGACTTAATAAGAGTAAAATTAGGGTAAAAACGAAAGCTTGTCTGTTTAATTTGAAGTGGGGGGAGGTATCCAAATTCCAAAATATTTCTGATCTGCGTCTGCTTCACAAGAACATATCAAACTGCACTTAATAATATAAAATCTCCGAGAAATGCTTTTAAAACAAGTCATAATTAATGAAACAGAAGAAGATATCGAAAACAAATTATAAACTTGTTATACGTATTGTTTCTAGTTTTTGTAGACGGATGAAGGGATATCAAGAATACTCATACAATGAATATTTAAGGAATACAATCAAATCAAAAAATTCTGCTTACCAGACTCGAAGACATCGGCATCCTCCGAGAGTCCTGAGCTGTGGCCGTTACAATTGGGGGATTCGGATTCGTTGCCTTTATCGTTGAACATCTTGCCACTTTCAAACCGTTCCTTTATGGAACGCGCCGCTTTGCCGATTTCTACATCTGGTTGTTTGCCAGCGGATGTGATTGCCTGTTCCGATTCGGCCACGGCCTGCTGATACATTTCCTTAATTTTGGCCTGCTTGCCCATAAATAGGCGAGAGCGTATGTTTTGTATTTCCTGCTTTCGCTCCTCCCGACGTTCCTCCTTTGATTGCATCGTGCCCTTCTCAAACCTGGTCTTGATGTCATTCATCGCATCACCTAGTCCCACGGGCCGCTCCTTTTGAGTGCTTCTCTTAGAGCGTATCAAGTCGGCGTCCTCGTTCTCTTCACCAGATTCATCGCTCTCGTTAACTTCATTATTAAGCAAAGCTCCATTCTCGTTATCGACGCTATTCAAGCGATACTTGGTCAGAACCGAAGTGCTCCGTTTTATAACTGGTCGCTGTTGCATTTGCCTCTGCTCCTCCTCAAGTTTTTTCTGTTCCACATTTTCAAATATTTCAAATTTTGAGCGAAGGTTCAGTTGGTGCAGATCATCAAGTCCCAGATCCGGTTTATCAGAGGCTAATTAAGGAACAAAATAACAATATCAGTTTCAGATAGTCTGACGTTTTTTAACTACGCCCATTGCGGACTGATTATATATACATATATTATTTTATACAGACATTCTACACATATTTTCAGCTTACCACGAACGACATCCGGAGGGAGCTCAGTCGGCTGACTCTCCCGTATGATAAGCTCAGTTTTACGGGGCTTAAGCTCTTCGGCCTGCTCAACAACCTTGGGCGCAAAAAGCCTGTTTGTCAAGGATGAAGGACAAGAAGTGAAAACTGAGCACATTTAAACATCTAAATCACTTACAGCTTGAAATGAACATTACAGTACAGGTTGCCTTCATGGGTCTGGTAGTTATCAAATCTAACAAAGAGATTGTAAAGAAATGAAATTCATGAAGAATGGTTATATTTATACATTCAAGCCCCTTCGCACTCATACGGCCCCCACTATGGGCACTTCACTTATGCCAAATACATTTGCACAAAACCATTTTTATTGGGTTCGGGGTAAAGTTTGATGCCAGGTATGATATATGTTAATCCTTGGATAGATGTACAGCTATGTTTGTTTTTATACGCTCAACCCATTGAAAATGGCTTAAGAAGGAAATAATGGTTTTTTGCAAATGCTTATAACAAGGCAGGGTTTAGGGTATCTCCTAGTCGGGCGATTCCGAATAGAGAGACTAACCAATAAAAATAAAGAAATGTGGCTTTATTTGAATACGTACTTCAATTGTTTTCCGCAATCTTGGCACCGCAAACAGGATTTGTGGTAGATACCTTTATCGGCCTTAAACTGAATGATGACCTCTTCCATTTTATACACTGGCTTAGCGCATTGCCGGCAATTGGTGTGCTGCTCATCTTGTAGATTCTATAAAAACAAAAAAAACAAGTATGAAAGTATCCGTCGGGCGTTACCGACTGCTTTATACTCGTTCACAGAATGATACTAAAGTTTAAAGCAGGCTAAAACGGTCTTAGCTTATATTTACAATGGAAAAACATGGTTTTGTAATTTGTTGAAACTTTTTCGGCCCGATTTTTAGAAAAGATGCTCAAACAATAATAATAATAATTTAATGAGCGAATTTAGCTTAGAAATATTTTTTCTCGACTGCAGAATATTGGTTATAGGAAAATTAAACAATGATCAGGTGTTAAGTTCCTACAACAAGAATAAACTCTTTGAGATCCAAACATAATTGATGGATTGAAATATATTTCATAAACCGCATCGCAACCGTTTTAGGATATGATAATGAATAAGGTGAATTGTTCAAAATACTTAAAGTACAGCAATTGGATCAATACGACCTCGAACTTACTACGTTTGTATTTGATTGAATAATTTTGAAAGAAGAACTTGTCTAGAAACACGCATATATGTACACAAATGATGAATCGGCCATGCTCTGGATTAATTGGATGTCGTGGCTCATTAAAATGTTTGGATTAATTAATGATTTGCTTACACTGAAGATTTCTTGGGCTTTACTAGAATCACTTGAACGTACATGGATTAAATTCCGCTTCTGAAGGGCGTCAAACTTGCTAAAACTGCTCTTCTGTGAAATAAATGGTAAGTATTATAAGGTATTCGAAAGCTTGTTAAAAAAATATTCAATATACCGGAATAACAGAATATTACTTACCACAGATATATTTTGATTATCGTATTCACATTTCTTTGACTTTTTGGATTTTATCTTCTTCTTAACAACAACGCTTTCATCCTCCGCGTTATTTACTGATACATTATCAGCAGCTTTTGTTGGTGTGGGATCTGCCTCTCGTAAAATAGGTTCAACAACGTTTTCCACACCTGTGATCATAGATTCCGACTCCTCGATTTTTGTATCAATAGCTGCCTCAATTTTGGAACTAACTTTGATTGCCTTTTTAATGACTTTCCTTGTAGTTTTTATTGACTTAGAACTCAAATGCTCTTCCTCGGCGGTAGCAATAGTCTTAAACTAGATATTGATATCATTAAAAATATACGAATGAAACATATAAAAGAGACAAACTGATTTCTCCGGCTATTGCCTGGAACCGATATCACCGAGTCAACAATTCGGGCCGCCCAAATAGGAGATGCCCTGAACTCTGCGATATATCGTTACAAACACTGCAGCACACTTGCATTTATACACAAATTCACATATACATATGTACATACACACACAAATGCACGCCACTTGGCAGGGGCTATAAAAAACAAATTCTTAATGAAATTCTAAACGAACAGAATAATAATTATGACATTTTCAGGACTTAACAAGAGTATTGAAATCTGAATACAAACCCAAGCGAGTCTGTAGTATTTTATTTGTGGATTCTTCAATGAGTTCAGCATATACAACGTGTGCTGTATTCGCACACAAACAGAGTCGTCAACGTGAATGATGCTGAAGCGTTAGTTAATTATATTGACATATACAAATACATGTATTTATATATATTTACCGAAAGGATGCGCGTATAAACTTATTCGCAAATTATGTACAAATATGTACACATGTACATACCATATGATATTTATAAAAATTTGCCAAATTGCTTTGCACGCAGAAAGAACAACCGTTAAACTGTTGCACCGTTAAACTATTTATTCGACTCATTTCATACTCAGTTCAGACGTTCACTGGTTCACGGCTTAGTCCGTTGTTAAGCTCAGCTGAGCTATATTCATTCAATATTTATAAAAATTTGCCAAATTGCTTTGCACGCAGAAAGAACAACCGTTAAACTGTTGAACCGTTAAACTATTTATTACTCATTTCATACTCAGTTCATACGTTCACTGGCTCACGGCTTAGTCCGTTGTTAAGCTGAGCTGAGCTATTTTCATTCAAATTCTATAGCATCCGATCGTAAGCTTCAATTATCTACTACTCTCACAAATAACTTGATTATATATTTCTTGTAGTCTTACCTTTTTGGTTTCCATATTTGCAGACGGGGTGAACCTGCAGTGAACCTATAAATATGTAAATGTATATTTTCTATTGAATTCCTTGCAAAAAAGAAATTTAAATTACATACATACATAATATGCATGTGGGAGCCAGCCCAAAGGAACTTTTTTAAGTACGCATGCATACATATGTTATCTTCGTTTACCTGAGACCTAAATGCACATCTAAATGTGTCTGCATGTTTGTATCTACATAGATGCCTGTATAAAAATACGCATTCGTTCGGAATTCGGGCACAACCAACGCATACAAATATACATTCATACCGTAAACATGTTGCGTGTGTATACCTACATTGGGATACACACATGTAAATGGCCGAATACCGTTGATTATGCGATGAGGGGCGGAAAAGAGAGAGGTGGTAAGAGGACAGATGCGTCAGCCTCTGCCCATCAAAATGCTATGGCTGCAATCTTGAAATGGTGTGCTATTTTTGTACTAAATGTTTTTCAATGAGTTTTTTTTTTTGTAATTAAATGTTAGGTGAGTTTTTTTAATAACCACTTTATAAAGGGGTGTCAACACTTCACTACAGTCAAAATATGCATTCGTTTTGTCTAAATTATTGATATTATGAAAAGCCTACTTTTTCCTACTCCGTGGGTTTTAATTTCTATGTAAAATATGCAATGATTATATTAGACATTCATAGAATATATAAATTGAGCGATCAACAAAATGTACGGTACTTAATTTTAATAAATATGCAGACAAACAATTCCTAACCTTAGTTTACGATGCCGCTTAGTTTCCTTAGGAAATATTTCTTTCACTACCAGTTCCCGTTACTGTTTTAGCTTTGGCACACGACACTGATCGTAAGTTTCTTAGTGCAAATCCAATCGACGACTGTTCAGATCCAGATACGACACAGAATTAGTTTGTAGCTACGAGAAAATATTCAAGCTTTGGCGTGGCATATATATTGTTTGTGAGAGCTTTTAATATGCTTTCTTTTCACCGGCACAAAAGTTCTGAGTTATTCTATCTATGCATCCACTAGCATATTTTAATTGTTAAAAAAAAAAAAATAAAATAAAATTTTATGGTCCGAACTCCGTGATTTGCAAGACTTCGTTGCCACGTTATAACCAAACCCTTTATTTACGATTGGTTTACTAAAAAGGGGTCCACAAAGTTAAAGATTGCACCAAGATGCTTGTAAAATATAATTATTTTAATATAAGGCATAATATATAGCATGTTCAAGCTATCATTGGTTAAAAGAAGTTTCTATTTATATTAACACTTTATTTAAACGTTGAAATATTCTAATTTTTCAATATTTAATATTTACGCGCGTATAAATATTTTCATAGGGGAAATCTAATATCTAAAATAACTGAGATATGAAAGATGAAGGAACCAAATGTACAAAACAAAAATAAAATTATATATATATGATGGTTACAATTCGTTTTTTTTTTAATTGGTAATTCTATTGGCGAAAACTAATACATCATAAATGAAACTTTTAACCTTTGTTATAAACTAAGACCCTCTGTCGTTATTCTTTTTATTTTAAGATCTAATGTGCATGTATTGTATTACGCAGAAAACACATGCGGACGAAGAAATATGTAATTAAACAGTTTGATTTATGTATGACTTTCGATATCTATAGCAAAACAGAGAACTGAACACTTATCTTATTTTTATTGAATTTACAATATTTTGTTTTCGCCTTTCTTTCGATTCTGTTGAATATATCGACACAAACATAATCCGAAGTCAATGTTAATCGAGTATTACTTTCTGGTCAAAATACTGAATAGATTTGTTTGTTTTCACTGTATAGTTTCAATGAAAAAAAAAAAGAAGAAAATATAACGAAACGTGCATGAGAATTGTAATGAAATTAATACTACCTTCATACGACTTTATAGATAGTTTGTATATCTGTATAAGGATATATGCGTGTGTGTATAATGCCTAAACAATCATAAAAGTATCGCAATGCCTAATAATTTAACGATTAAATGCAAGCGTTGAGTTCGTAGTATATTATTTGTAATGCCACTATTTGTTATATGAATTTTTGTTTTTGTTTTTTTGTTTTCTTTTATTTCAGCCTGCTTGAGATCTTTGCCTCCTGTGCTTGTGAGTGCTGTTCAGATGGATGCAAGGAAGAGGATGTGCTCAGCCTAGCGCCTAACTTGCTATAGGGTCGTGCTGCAGGTTTCTTGAATAAAAAGCCAAATAGGAGTCCGTGTTAAGTCTATCACTTGTATGGCAGTGTGTTGTTAATATATAGACTAACAAACAAACACCGCCTTTAAGCGCTTAGATGCATGGCAATTAAGTGTTCCATATTCTGCTAAATGTCGTTTGATGGCGCCTTTATCTTTTGTGCGTGGGGGTGAATGTTGACATTTGCAGACCGATTGTTCGGCTTGTCAACTGCATACGCCTTGTAGCAGTCCATGTTGAGACCACCCAAACTAATAGTAGTCAGGCTAGAGTCGGCCGTTGTTAGGATGGGTGTGGTAGGTGCAGCATATGCGACAAAGGAGTTGGGTGTTGATATTGATTCGGACAGGTGCGTCATCGATTTTGCAGCTCCCTTCAATGAGTTGATTGTGGAAATAGGAGGCAAACCTAAAAACACAAAAATGTATACACGATGATACAAAAGCCCGTTTAAAAGAATTCTAAGTCACGCAAATTATTATTACGTTCAAATCCATTCGCAACCGCATGAGGGAAAGTTGACAATGACGTTGGATATCTCGATGGCACGGTGGTTGCGCTAGTTGCAACACTGTTCTCCAGCGAAGACACTGCCGGTACGCCATCTAAAGCGGAACACTTAACGCTTGTTTTACTTATGATATCCGCCAAGAGATCAATTGGCAATGACGAATTGCTAGCCGGAGAGGCCGTTGCGCCAGAGAAATTTGCGCCGAATCCAACATGGTTAACGCAGCCACTGCAATTGTTATTCTCCCTTTCAGAGGCTGCGGAAGCGGTTGCAGCCTCATTGCCATAACTAGTTTTTAAGCCTGGATGTAAAAAAATAGAATAAATATATATATGTTTAAATAAAGGTTTTTGTCCCAGAAGTTTTTATTGTTTTCTGCTTGTTTACCTGCCACTGGTGATTGGTCACCACTTATGCTGCCACCGCCTCCATTACTGCCCCCACCGGCGCTGCTGGTGCCATCGCCACCGCCACCGCCGCCGCCGCCGCTTGTGCTACTTGGGGGCCTGGGTAAACGGCGACGCAGCCAAGGATGCTTGAGGGCCTGAGACGGAGTTAATCGCTTTTCCGTGTCCCATTCTAGACAACCGCGAATAAAGTTTAGGAAGAGGGGATCTTTGCAGCCGTCCAATGCCTTAGTGAGGCTCTTAGAGCACGGCGGCCCACGTGGCTTCCCACGCCGTGACTGACCACCAATTAAGACCACCTTGCCATCGGACATGGTGCGGACAGTACAGTACCGTGGATATCCCTTTGGACTAAAGAACGTTTTTGCTCGTTTCGAGTTCGCCAAGTAAGTTTTGCTCGGCATCCCAAGCACTTCGATAATGCACGCCAACTGGTCGCTCTCGTTCTCGCCTGGAAACATGGCGTGACCCGACAGCAGTTCAGCAAGAATGCAACCCAGTGACCACATGTCAATGGCTCTTCCATATTTTGCTCCCAGGATGACTTCGGGTGCACGATAAAATCTTGATTGTATATATGTGTAGACACGTTGACTTTCAAAGCACGATGATCCAAAGTCGATGACCTTTGCAAAGACAACAAATAGATATATAAGATGGTGGAGGTATTTATACGATTTATCATACCTTGATCCCAGAGCGACCTTGCTGCTTCAATAACACATTCTCCGGCTTCATATCACAATGAATAATCTCATTTTTGTAAAGTGCGTCCAGACACTGGAGTAGCGAATGAGCAAATTTACGAACTAGCTGCAGGCTGAAGCCCTTGAAGCCATTTTTCTTGATCAATTCGTAGAGATTGATGCTAAGGAGCTCAAAAGTGATGCAGGTGTGATTGCGAAACGCAAAATAATCATACATGTGTATGATGTTCATGGTGTTATACTTGTCGTGGCGTCGTAAGTGATGCAGTATTCGGATCTCCTCTTGTGCCTGCCGATGGAAGCGCTTCTCATTTCGCACAATTTTTAGCGCAACATGCTCGTGCGTCTTATGATCGTAGGCTTTGATCACCTGGCCAAAGCTGCCCTTGCCAATTATCTTGAGCATTTCATAGCGATAGGCGACGTGATCGTGCGGTATATGTATATAAGCACCCTGCTCATTATCATAGTCCGAATTGTTTGGACCGTAAATGCCGGGACGTTTCTTGGCATTAGCGCCAATAAAGTAAATCTGAGGATACGCCAGTATTTCGGTTCGCTCGTAAGGCGTCAATTTATGCATGTACAGAATCATAACTTGCTGCGGCGAAACAACAAGAGCCTTTGGCTTATCCTGCAGTTCACTTTTCTGTTGGCCAGACATAATGATTTGTTCATGAAATGAGAAATGCTCGCTGGCTATTACCGATTTCTGCGATTGCTGTGATACAAGAGCAAGTGAGTCGACGGCACCCACATTTAGGGACACGTCGTTACGTGGCGACGTTGAAGATGCTTCCAATTTGGGCGTCACAGTTGTTACGTTCGGCAGAGAGCTTGCTTCAAATTTAAATTTTTGCATAATTCACGTAAAAAAAATCAAAGAGAAACTTTCTTAGTTACCATTTCAACTAAATATATACATACATACATACCTTGTATTGATCTTGAGATTCCGCATCCATCTATGGACGATCCGTGTATTGTTTCATCTCCAATATAATTGGAAATCTCATGCGTTAGCGGCGCCTTAGAGAGTAATTTACGATCCTGAAAAATTGCCGTCGAACCATAGCTGCTGCTAAAATACGGGACCTCTGTGCAAGTGTGCAGATGAGATAAGCTATTTGGATTTAAATGATTGCCACTGCCAGTGCCGATGCCACATCCGCTTCCTGTTTGATTCTGATTTTGAGTGAGCATCGCGGGTGAAGATGTCTTATCGATGACCGCCGGCCGCTCCAAGTCGCCGGTGAATGTGCTGGCGTCTCTTATTGTGTTCAGAGCGGACAACTGAGCATGATTGGTTGTCTGTTGTGTGCCAACCATTTCCACGAAAATGTTGTTGTTCAGCTGAATGTTGTTAGCGTCTGAATAGGTGAACGTCCGGCTGCTTCTGTTATTGTTGTTGCTTAGAGTGGGTCCTGACACGCCTTGATTTGGATGGTGCTGTTTTTGGTTATTATTGCCAGGATCTACTCTTACTGCTGCCCTCTCATTCGGCTTGCGCGCATACAGTTTGCTCTGTGTGTCTTCTTCAACGGCAGTCAATGGGGTTCCGAGTTGCAGCATCGAACAAGGGGCAGTGAAAGATGAAATGTCGATGTTCTGTTGCGATTTCGTATAATTGTTTAACTGTTGCGGTTGCGATCTATATGATGACAATGACATTACTGAGCAACCCGAGCTTGCCGGCACCAAATCTGAACCTATGTTTTCCGACAGGTTTTCCGTGACAATTTGCCAATCTTCTTGGCTTTTTCGGGTGGAAGTAGAAGTTGTTAGGTCTTCTAACGTTTCAATGGCAGTACCATAACGATCGCTGCTAATGGATGATGATAACCTAATCTGTTCCCCAATCTCAGCCTGGCGCTCAAGCCGACCACGAGCTTTTTTTGATTTGCACTCCGCACGAACGCTGCTAATGTCTACATCGTCACAGGATTCGAATTCGTGATCAGATCCACTGTTGTCGTTGTCAGCTTCGGCATTTATTGAACTCGGTCGATACGAACTTTGCCTTTTGTAGCTCCGCTGCGTAGTTCCATCACCGGGCATACGGTCGATTGCACCGATCTCTACCGATTTTTGTTTGGCCACAGCATCAATAAGCAGCGTGGGCGTGGTTAGGCAAAACAAATTGTTTGTCAAAGGTGGCCAACAGATCTTTCGCTTCTCTGGCCAAATACACTGTTTTATTGAACTTGTTTTAATCTGGTTATCCAGTGATCGCGCGCCTCTTGTCAATATTGGCGATTGTCGTCGGGGCCAATATTCTCGATCGTCGCTTAAGCAGCCCAATTTCTGGTATTTGTCATTCTGCAAATGACCCAATTTCAAAATGTTCCGTTCAGCCTTGGCCCTATCCAGGAAAATCCTTAAGTTACTATCAATCTTGGGATCAGTTACGAATTCGTTTAACGTCGGCGTGACGCTTTGAACTGTGCCGTAGCCAGATACCCGACGGCGACTTAACTTTTGCTGACAATGGAACAGACTGTAATTTGATGCGATCGATACATTCGTGCGTCTCTCAAAGGGTCCAATCGAAAGCAACGAACCTTGTTGCCTTTTTTGCATATACTTTAAATGGCCATCAATTGGGTACACTTGCGATGCGGCAGAAAAATCTATATCGGCATCCAAGTTTTTTCCGTGTGTCGTTTCAGCGGAAAGTTCTGGATTATCCTTGTTATCTTCCGTATTCGTATCCGTGTCCCTTTTGATGTCTTTGCCCCTGTTGATTTGCCGCCCGCAAAGACCGCTCAGAATGTTGAAGCTTAGCACATGTTTAAGCGAATTTTTCTCTTTGCATTCAAATGTGCACTCCTCTAGGCTCTTGCTCCTCTTTGTTGCATTTAACTTGTTTGGGGGGCACTCACTTTGCTTCCACATCCAACAATACCTCTGCTCTGCGTGTGTCCTGGGATACTCTGCGGCTGCGGCAATTACTCATTATGATTTCCAGTACGAATTTAATGGCACATATATATGTATATATACTTATGTACTGTATGAACTACTGTACATATGCATTAATGCGTGCAGATTAATATAAATGTCCACAGCGACACACAACTGACACGCATTGCGTATGTACACATATTTATGTAGCTTCTGGCTACAGTAAATTAATACTCATTTTACGTGAATGTAAATATCGATATATCGACACATCAATATCGATATGAACAGTATACATATGTATATATATTTTCATAAAAAACGAAGTGCAAAAACGGGAATATATACATACAGCAGCATGAATGCATACATGTGTAAGTGCTATAACATATGTATGTAAGCAAAAGCAGCTCTCGTGCCGAATATCACAAACTATCTGCTACACACAACAATAATTATACGCTTAACTTTAACTATTATTGGCTGAACATTTATAATCAATACAATTCGAACGTAAAACTCTTAATACAAATTTTCATTTGGCGAAACGGTGTGACCGAAGGTAGCACTGGTTCGAATGGTCACACACAGTTCAGCCATAGCGTTGCCACTTCGGCAAAAAATAGAGATGACAATAATCAACACTTTTAATCCGTATCGATACCGTTTGGG
Source organism: Drosophila melanica (assembly GCA_004143765.1). Lineage (NCBI taxonomy): Eukaryota > Metazoa > Arthropoda > Insecta > Diptera > Drosophilidae > Drosophila > Drosophila melanica. The sequence continues at coordinate 40,187 of SCDT01000033.1, read as the reverse complement.
GATAAGTATTTTATCGGTATGAACTATCGTTAACGGCTTGAATTTGCGAGAGTAGCACTATCGATGTAATTTCGATTAGGCGCCAATTGTTATTTATTTAAGAGTAATTTTTTTCTGTATAGTAAAAATCAATATCTCTGACAGTATCGGTATAAACTATCGTTAACGGCTTGAATTTGTGAGAGTAGCACTACCGATATAATTTTGATTAGGCGCCAATTGTTATGTATTAAAAAGTCTTTTTTTTTTCTGTATGGTAAAAATCAATATCTCTCACAGTAAATAAAGTCTCTAAATCTGGTTGGTAGATAATTGGTCACCACCTTTAAAGATTGCGGGAAAACTTTTTGCTGGCCACGAGAAAATTCACATCTCCCACTGTTGTAAAGCTACAGACACCAAGATTTGCAGAACGTTTTCGAATAACCTCCTCTAATGATCGAGCCAAGGAATTTTCGTTTCACCACGATAATCCAATTCCCAATTGACACTGGCCGGTCGTGATATCGTACATACAAAACCAAAAAGGTGAATTTAATTAAAAAACTGTATGATTCAATTCCAAATATTATCAATGTAGACAATGTAGACAATAACACTCCTTGTTAATTTTCTTACTCACAATTCAAACTATACATGTTGTTAAAAAATTAAAAAGATGACGAAATGTATTACTGCTTATATTTAACATTACCCGAGCATATATACATACATGTACAACTCATATTTTACATGAGTACTTTTTTTCGTTTACAATATTTGTACATTTTCCCGATAGACCCATTATCGATAGATTCCCAAAAAGTATGGCGCTGTCAGTTAAATTGAATATATGCTTATCGGCAAACCACCAGGGTCTATCGGGAAAATGTACAAATAGTTTTAACGATTATTTTTATACAAATTGTTTAATTTATCCGAAAAGATAACAAAAAGTAGTCAAGTAAAATATGAGTTGTACATTGAAAAGGGAGCGGACAAGAGAAACAATGTTTCAATAAATTTACTGTTGATGGAAACGAAATAACCAAAACCACCCCAAACCATCGCGGAAATCTACATTCGAATCTGTTTAGCTGCGGCTGTAAAGTTTTCATATTATGGAAAATTAAATAGTTAAAAAAAAATGTGCTTAAAACTGAACTGTTTTTTCTAAGAGTGTAAGTGTATAGGCCTTATAACGGTGAAAAAATAGGCCCGTTGTGTGATGTGTTGGTTTTTGGTATTTGCATTTAATGAAGTGGCACACACACATAGACATTTTTATATATGCATATGCAAGGGTGTGCTCTTAGTACCCACTCGGGTGGTAGTTGGCCCATGCGGGTGCGTGTGTATGTGTGCATAAACAGTTAATCATACGCAGTTCTAAAATAGCTTTGTTTGAATAAAGGCAGTGCAAAATATATGTAAATGGCTTAAGTACATGCAAACTACCGCTATACCGAATATTGTTAACATTTGCATTATTGACTACATGCAAGTCTCAAAAAGTGAGTGTGCGTGAGTGCCACTAAAACAGTAAAACTGTTGACGTTACACAGTCACCAAGCTCTGTCGCTATCTCTCCCTCTCTTTCGTTTCCACCCTTATTAGTAACACATGGTTAAAACTGGTTCAAGGTGGGTTGGGGCTGGAGTTCGGGGCTGTGCATGTAGGGCGTTCTTGAGTCCCATATTCCCTGCATACTTAGTAAACATTTTTTTTATACATACATAACATTTACATACGTATATATATATATAACTGTTTAATAATATAGCTTTTTTTATAGATTCACTTTTATTTAGACTTTAGAACATCTCCGATTGGGACAGTAACTAAATTTAACTATTTCTTTATAATATTAATTAATATAAAGTGTGCTATGTGAAGCGAAAGGAGAAGACCTAGTTGATGGTAGGTCTCGAAGTTGAGGAATTTCAAGCTGCTATCGAGGAGTTGTGTAGTAATGAGCTTTAAGTCACGCTATAGTACGTGGTTGTTTCGTAGAAGGGGCGCTATAGTCCGTTAGACCTTGAAGTAGAATACTAATACAATCAGTGTCTGGGGTGAAAATCTTAGGTTTTGCAGATCAGCAAATTATAACAGCAAATTATAACGCAAATTATAACGTGACTGAACTGCTAAATTGTGTGGGCAGGTGTAATCGTTGTGCAGCTTTAAATCGAACATATTTTAAGTAAAGCCTCAAGAGATATCGTGATTGTTTTTCAGGGGCCATCAAAACGTTTAAGTGAGAAACCTCCTATCTGGTCATGATAGACCCAAGCTCTAGTGAAGAAGAGGGAGACGATGATACTGTCGCAAATTTGCCCAATAAAGGACGTATTGGAGCTCCGCCGCATAAGACGGTCGCGCCCATTGCGGGGTCGTCAACGTCGACCGTCGCGACCGTACCTGTTACCACATCTGGCTCCAATGCCCATAATGGCGATTTCCCAGCTAACCAACGACCACCGACAGTTGCTGGCGGAAATAGCCGCTTCGATGGTAGTAACGGGGCAGGTGGATCATCTAAAAATGATCAAGGCCAGCCTGGCTCTGAAGGAGCTAGCCTTGAGGTTCCCAACAATGCAATACCTAGGTTTGTACATACCATATATGTAAATCGCATATGAAAAGAATCTTGCATTCAACACTGCAAAATAGTATCAAGTGTGTCAAGATCAAAAACACATTATTTTTTGTTAACGCATTTTAGCCTATATTCTTATGCTGCACTGGCTCAATCATTTACTGATATATACATATACATATATACGTTTACGTTTATTCACATGTAAATAAGTGAGAGTGCTCTAGTCGAGTGTATTATAATCAAATTTTATTTCAATAACGTCTTGTTTAAAATGTTTACGTTTGCGTAATATCTTCATTCACTTTATTTGGTATTCAAACTCATTTTCGGAGCTAAGTACAGGGTATCTGCTAGTTGATTACAGACGGATCTCGATTAAAGCACGCTGACTTGTTTTGCAATGGTTTTATTAAGGTAAAAAGATGGAATTCGAGTCCATATTTTGACCTTCTGATTGTTGTCCACATTACAATTGTTTTAATTGCAAAATTAAATCCTTTCAATATATTTTTTTTCGGCTCTACGTTCATCCAAATCTCAAACACATGCACATGTATGTACATATCAACAAAAACAAATCAATACAAATATTAATTGGCACATCGTTTATCCGAAAACAATAAAAAAAAAAAAATGGATTGCATCGCACAAATAATAAAAACAATAACAAAAAAAAATATATGTATATATATTGTTACAATATGTATATATATATTCATACAATATATATATATATATATATATATATATATGTTCAACATTCATGTAACGCATTTAAATTAAATATTCAACGATTGTTGAGTGGATGGTTTGTATTTGGACGAAAAGTNTATATATATATATATATATATATGTTCAACATTCATGTAACGCATTTAAATTAAATATTCAACGATTGTTGAGTGGATGGTTTGTATTTGGACGAAAATTGGCTATTCCGATCTACTAACAAATACCAATCTGAACCAAAACATCCATATCGACGATCACATTCATCACCATTGCCAAAACATATTTAAACATCCGAACTCCGTGTTCGGTTCAAAATTGGGCGCATAGAGCGAGAGCAAACCATAAAGGGCACGGCAGTAGTCGAATTATAATTCAGCAATTGTGCCCGGCAGCTCATCAGCAAAGTCAACACCATTATGAATATCAGCATCACCATTACAAATATCAAAATGAAACATCATTCCCGCACCCAAATTTCAACGGTCAAAAGGCGGCTGCTGCTGCTTGCGGTGTGGCCAGTGGTGCTGTTAATGCCACCAATATGCCAAGAATTAAAGCGCCAGCGCACCTTTTAAGCACCAACAGCAGCAGTGTGCGCTCGCAGTTAGAGGGCTCGTTTCAAAAGGTAACCCAAAAAAATAATAATGAAACGTTGCTATCGTCGTCTAGTGGTATTTCGCAAGAAACCCTCAGCCAAAGTGTCGGATCATCGCGAGCCAACTCGCTGCCGCGCCCAATTTCGCCATCGCCCTCTGTTGCCAGCGACAAGCCCGATTCCGGCGATCCACATGTGAGTATAATCAATTTACCAATTTGTATTATTTTTATAAATTACTCTGAGAACTTATCTACAGTATATTTATTATTTTAAACGGAATTTCCGATAACCCTTTGACAGAGGATAATAAAATCAATTTACTTTTCACACAGGAGAAACATGAGCGCGAGGAAGAGGAGCGTAAGCGACGCATTCAGTTATATGTGTTTATATCGCGATGCATATCATATCCATTCAATGCTAAACAACCCACGGATATGACCAAAAGGCAACCAAAAGTCACAAAACAGCAGCTAGAGATAATCACACAACGATTTCAAGTAAGAACTCAACAGCTATTTTTATACCCCGAACCCTTTGAAATTCGATAAAAAGGGTATAATGGCTTGGTGCAAATGTTATCATATCTCCGACCGATATGTTCTTGATCAGGACGACAAGCTCAGTTGATTAAGGAATATCTGTTCGTCTGTCTGTCTGTCTGTCTGTATGAACACGTCGATTTCAGAGACTACAAAAGCTAGAAAACTGATCTTGGACTCATTCGGTTCGTATATATCATATTATCGATACTGATCGCTTTTTGATCTGGTTTCTTAAGCATAACTCATAAACTTTGAGTGCTAGAGCCAAGCCTAAAGCATTCGCAATATGAATGGTCCTGTTCATAGCTTAAAATCACACATCTCTTAAGCTTATAATAATGATAATTATATTAATATAATTAATTTATTATTTGATTCATTTACTAGGCGTTTTTGAAGGGTGAAACACAAATAATGGCCGATGAAGCTTTTCAAAACGCCGTGCAAAGCTACCATGATGTGTTTCTTAAATCGGAGCGTGTTATGAAAATGGTTCAATCCGGTGCATGCTCGCAACACGATTTTCGAGAAGTTTTTCGCAATAATATTGAAAAGCGAGTGAGGTAAGTAAATTAACATATTTGTTGAAATTCGCATCGATCATTCCAAATTCCTGACATATTTTAAAGGTCCTTACCAGAGATTGATGGATTGAGCAAAGAAACTGTTCTGACGTCGTGGATGGCAAAATTCGACATAATTCTAAAGGGTAGCGGTGAAGAGGATACAAAGCGTCCTTCGCGTATGCAACAATCTTTAAACAGTGAACTGATTCTTTCCAAAGAGCAGCTGTACGATATGTTTCAGCAGATTTTATCCGTGAAAAAGTTTGAACATCAGATTCTGTTTAACGCCTTAATGGTAAGAAAACTTTGCTATATATGTATCTATATAACAAGTATGCGTAATACTCGATCACGTTGGCGTGGCAGAAATTTGTTGGTTCGAAATTTGTGCAAACTTTCTGCCAAATTTGGGGACATTAGTTTTAAAACAGTGGGGTATAAAAATATTTTCTTTTAACCCGAATTGGTTGGGTTCTTAATCTTAATACAAAAATACTTTGCACCTTTTAATGCTAAGCTTCGTTTTTTTTATTCTAGCTTGACTCTGCTGATGAGCAGGCTGCGGCCATCAGGCGGGAGTTGGATGGTCGTATGCAACGGGTAGGGGAAATGGAGAAAAATCGAAAGCTTATGCCAAAGTTTGTGCTTAAGGAAATGGAATCCCTTTACATCGAGGAATTGAAATCATCTATTAACCTTCTAATGGCGAATCTGGAATCACTTCCGGTATCGAAAGGCAATATGGACAGTAAATACGGTCTGCAAAAATTGAAGCGCTATAACCATAGGTATTGTGCTAAAGCCGCTAACCATTAATAAAGTATTTTAAAACGTACCTTTCTTTCATCGTTCTCTTCCTTACAAACCAATTGCAGCACACCATCCTTTTTGTAAGTTTCTATGACTATTATTATTATTGTTATTAATACTTTGAATGATATTTTTCTGTTAGTCGCATTTCTTCAACGTAAAATCATGTATTTATATATTTGAACCGGTTCATTTCCGGTTTTGGAATTAATCTAATAAGAAAAAACGACTCGCGGACTTGCTTTAAAATATCTTCATTATATTTGCTACAATCTGATAAATTTGTAATATTTATATTATTATACTTGTAATTCAATTTTGTCAATTTTTTATTTGCAAATTAAGAAAAATGATTCTGCGATCCCATGGATCCCTCTCTAAGCTTGAAGGTGACTCAGAAGATGGTACTACACAATTGACCAAATTGGACGTTGTGCTTACCTTCCAACTGGAAGTTATTGTCATGGAGGTGAAGGGCCTCAAGTCTTTAGCCCCGAATCGGATTGTGTACTGTACGATGGAAGTGGAAAATGGGGAAAAGCTGCAAACTGATCAAGCCGAGGCCTCGAAGCCTATGTAAGACTTTTTATTCCTTATCTGATTAGATTCAATTATATACAGCTTTGACTTACGTTCGCAGGTGGGATACTCAGGGCGATTTTACCACTACTCATCCTTTGCCAGTGGTAAAAGTTAAGCTGTACACTGAAAATCCTGGAATGTTGGCGTTAGAGGACAAAGAGTTGGGGAAAGTCACCATAAAGCCTACTCCTCTTTCTTCCAAAGTAAGCCACATTAGTTTTCAAACACACGTGCCTGAATTTTCAATTAATAATTTGATTAATACATTCGCTAGTCACCGGAATGGCACCGTATGATTGTTCCCAAAAATGTACCAGACCAGGATGTTCGGATCAAGATAGCCTGCAGACTTGACAAACCGTTGAATATGAAGCATTGCGGGTATGTAGAAAACAACGGTCCACAGATCGCACAGTTCACGGTATCCTAGTCTAGAGTTATCTTGTGAACAATTATAAAATACGATATATACAATCTACATATATATATATAAATATTTTATTTTTAGACACCTTTATGCAATTGGAAAATCAGTATGGAAAAAATGGAAACGTCGATACTTTGTTCTAGTACAAGTTTCTCAATACACATTTGCAATGTGTAGTTATAAGGAAAAAAAATCTGAGCCGTCCGAGATGATGCAGTTGGATGGATATACAGTGGACTACATTGAAGCCGCTAGTGGTATGTGTAAAATTAACGTCGTACCAGAAATAAGTTATTATGCAGGCATGCTTTTTTTTTCTACCAATGTAAAGCCAATCTGATGTTCGGCATCGATTTGAATGGTGGACGGTTTTTCTTTAACGCCGTGCGCGAAGGAGATAGTATTGCGTTCGCCTGTGACGATGAAAACGAATGTAGTCTCTGGGTGATGGCGATGTATAGAGCAACTGGTCAGTCGCACAAGCCCACGCCTCCGATTACACAGGACAAAAATTCGGCAATGTCTAAGATTCAAGGTGGTAAGTTTTCAAAAATTTAAAATTCTGTTATACATACAAAACTTTTCAATACGCAGAGTCGGGGCCGCCCGACTAGTGGTTAGCCTTAACACTGCGATCCGTCTTAATAAACATTTCAACACTGTTGCATTCATACACACACACACACAAATGCACGCCGTACGCACTTTACTCGGTTGTTGCGCGTGCCCCACTATAGAAACGAAATCTTCATTTCCTGTTGAACTAAATGTATGATCATTATAAAACTTGTAGGATTTATTAAGAGCATTGAATAAATGTATGAAACAAAAAAATTAATAAACTTGTTGCGTTATGAAACAGACGCGGATTTAAGTTTTTCGCAAATATCAATAAAGCCAAAATATCCACAAATCAAATACTACAGATTTGCGAATTGGTTTGTAAATACATTATTTAAATAAGTCCTGAAAATTTCAATCGGAGCATACGTTTAAAAGGAAAACAGGAATTTAATTTCTAGAGTTTCTAGAGTCCTTAAATTTTTTACTTACATAATTGTTTTTTGTCATCAGATGCAGATAAGGCCCGCAAACATGGAATGGAGGATTACATAAGTGCGGATCCGTGTACTTTTGACCATGCAAATTTATTTAAGACATTGCAGAACTTGGCACTCGAATATCGATTAAATGATCCATATGCGTCTCTGGTAAGTTTATGAAATTAAAAAGTATTTATATATTACTAAACGTGTGTGTTTTTTTCAATATTTTTTGCCTACAGGGCTGGTTTAGTCCGGGCCAGGTATTTGTTTTAGATGAGTACTGCGCTCGATATGGTGTTCGAGGCTGCTACCGGCATTTGTGCTATCTTTCCGATCTTTTGGATCGTGCTGAAAAGCAGCACATGATCGATCCTACATTAATTCATTATTCATTTGCTTTTTGTGCGAGTCATGTGCATGGCAATAGGTATCGTATATATGTATACCTTTGGGTATTCCAGGCTAATTCTAAAATATATTTTGCAGGCCTGATGGAGTGGGCAGCATTACTCATGAGGAGAAGGAAAAGTTTTCCGAAATAAAGGAACGTCTGCGGCAGCTTCTTGAGTTTCAAATAACCAATTTCAGATATTGTTTTCCTTTCGGTCGTCCTGAAGGGGCATTAAAAGCAACGCTCTCGTTACTCGAAAGGGTTTTAATGAAAGATATCGTTACTCCCGTGCCGCCAGAAGAGGTGCGTCAAATGATCAAAAAAAGCCTGGAGACCGCTGCGCTTGTAAACTACACACGGCTGTCGGCTGAAGCTAAAATCGAAGGTGACTAACAACATTGGATTTTCCTTCCTTGGCATCGAGATTATAATCAATTCACATTTACAGAGGATCTACGCGGCGAACTCATCGTGCCGCCACCCAAAAAACTAGAGGACTTAATACACTTGGCCGAGCTGTGTGTTGATTTGCTGCAGCAAAATGAGGAGCACTATGGCGAAGTAAGTGGTTGTTGTCATGAAATAAGATAAGAAATAAATCACATACATTACACGATAAAGTCGATATAAAAAAGCCAGTGTAAGTATAATACAATGTACTTGTACATCTTGTTCTATACTTTCACATTTGTATACTTCGCCCACATTCTTGTAAACTGTTCCTTTTAGGCGTTGTTTAAATGTGTTTGTAGGCAAATACATATGTGTGTACCTTCACATCGCTATGAACAGATGATGTTGTACAAATGTGGCAATTAATGTGTCTATCTGTTGGAATGCTCACTCGGATGTCGCAGCACTCTTTATGCATTGTGTAAAACTGTATTAATATTGGTATTAAATAATTTATGTACCTAGCTGCCTATCTACCTACCTATTCCTATAAACTAACATTGTTTTTATCTTTATCTATGTATGTATATGTTGTGTGTTTTTCTCCTTTCCATCCACTGATTATCACAGTGTGTGTTTACATGCATATGTGCCCTTTACGACTCTATCGATCGATCAGTCAGTCAGTTACACTAATTTACACAAAAACTGACGTATTTTATCTCTAAGACTAACATAAAAGAGTTATATGCAGATTAATATATTAACATGTAAGACGGGAGCAACAGATACTATATAGTCCACTAAAAAGTTTCTCATTTTACACTCGGATAAGAGTTTTTGTTTTCAATTTTAATTTTTTTTTATTTTTTTAAATTCTGTTCTTTACTTAATTATAATGATTTATATTATGTTTAATTTATATTTTCGCAACTTATATATCCTACATTAGTACTCGAATCCGGAACGTAAGCTCCGTTAAAAATCAAGGTTTGTTTTTTCCGAGTGAACCAATTATCTATTATATGAATTGAACTGCAAAAAATTTAATTTAATTATTCGATGAGCAATATCCATATGGGCATATAGTTAGTAACACCAAGGTCGATTATAATACCAACAAACGCGTAAAATAAATTAATTGATTAATTATATTCATTTGCAAAATACATAAGAATATTATATCACATACTATTTGGCGGGTTAATAATGAAATCACTCGTTGAATGTTTGTTTTCAAGCAAAGGTGTATTTGTTCCCAAGTTTCTTTTGATTATACGCTTTATTACACTAAGTAAATTTTGACTCGTATTTGCAAAAGCAAACTTTATTGTTTTCCATTGTACTTGAATTAACAAATCAGAATGCGGATTTCCAAACATTCTTAAGTGCCTTGTGGATCTAACTCGTATGTAGTACATTTGTATTTGTATACTCGATTTACACATATAGCTGCGCAAACAAGACAAAAAGGATAAAGTTAAGACAATAAAGGAAGCTGGCGATGGCAAAGGAGACATAGACAGCGCCACTGTTTCGGGCGCTACTGATCAGGGACCCTCAGGCATGGATGCTGCTGTCTCTACGAGCGCCGGACCACCCCCATTTCGTTACTGTATGCCCACACATGCGGTATACACATCGCCAGTACCAACGGCACGTACTCCTCTTAATTCATGTACCAAACTAGAGTGGGGCGCGTGTCGTGTTCTCCCTCGTGACACGGCTTGTTCGTGTTCTTGTTCAAAATTCGAATTTGCGCTTTTCAAACGACATACCACAGATGAACGAGAGGAAATATTTTTTGATTTTTTAGTTAAAAGTAAAATCCCGATAGGTTTTAATATCTAAGTAAAATATCAATAATAATCAAATATTAACGAGAATTCGTGTGTGTCCTGTCGTGTCGCGTTGCACCGAGCCGACACACGCCCATCTCTAGTACAAGATAGAAAACATAACTATTTATGCGCATAATAATGTAATTACAAACATAAACATAAACACTTACATAGACACATACTTACATACATTCATGCATTCACACAATCTTATGGTTCCATGAAAATTCTCGACATTCATACATTAGCAATGCAATCTAAAACTAAACAAACGTTTATCAAATCATTATTATTATGTTTATTATTATTATAATTTTTATTTTATGACGGCCATTGCACAAACCCAATATACTAGTTTCAATTCGTGAACGAGTATAAAAATAAAATACAATTTAATACTTCAATCTAAGTTTTAAGTTTTATAGAAGTATGTACATATCCTTTAGAACATTTTTTTTTTTTATCACATATCGTATTTTTGTAAAACCACTCGATATGTGAGTATCAAATAACAAAAAACCCACAACATATGTGTGTGAAAAGGTAGTAGGAACTGTATTTCTTAGGCTGAGAGATGCTGATAATGATCTTTACATAATGTCAATTAAGGGTCGTTAAGTTAAATACCGATTTCCTGATTATTTTCTATAAAATTGATTGTCTGTGTATACATTGTAAATAAGTCTATAACTATGCTTGATATCTGTCTATCTCAAACGCATGAAAAACTGACAAGCAACAAGGGCATGAGCATGCCTAAGAAGTGTATTTGGCTTATTAATCTACATATCGTATAAGAGTATTTAACTAGTTGATGTTATCTCTTTAAAAGGTTAAGCTACACATTTTTTGTCTATTGCTCTCTATCTCTCTCTCTCTCTCTTTCTCTCTGTCTCTTCATCTGTTCTTGTTCTTCTTCCGAAAAGTTCATTTATAATGCAACAGGTTCTTCAGATTACAGAAATTTAAGCTGAATGTAGATTTTTATCCGCCTTTAAATTTACTTACAATTAATTAATTAAAGAATGAGTCATACCTAAGATATTTTCAATACTTACCACCTCGATCCCGATCAGGGGTCTGCTCTATATACATATATTTGTGGAAGGTATATTTTGATACCATATTCAAAAGTAAATTCTTCATATTTAATGAATTTATTTAGCTTACTTACACTTTGTGATTATTTAAGTTCCATTTCAATGGTATAAGAAATTAAGAAAATCCATAAGTATAAGTTTAATATCCCCTATTTAAATGCTTGGAAGGTTGATCGATTGAAATATTGGTGTTAGTGGTATACAAAATGCATGTGTGTCGTACTTACGATCTTAACTATAATGATTCCCTACCCAACAACGTACAAGCCATTTACCATGAACAACGAATAATATCTAGTAAAAATATTTAAGTAACCAATTAACACTAATCAAGTAAATTGACACTAACACATACAAATACATACATATGTACAAAAATGCACGTCACTCATCTCATATGAGCACAAAAATCAGCATACATTATTGACAAGGAAATCATCGCATTATGTACAGATAATATATATATATATATATATATATATATATATATNACAAGAAAATCATCGCATTATATATAGATAATATATATATATATATATATATATATATATATATATATACATTTATGTTCAACGCTTGCAGAAAATGTTTCAATCTTTGTTTCCCTCTAAATATGTCTGTCTGTCAGCTTATTCAATAAATACATACACTTCACAAAATAGCCAAGGATTTTTAGCCCTACCAAGACAAAAATAATATAAATATTAGACATTCTTGTTTAATGATTTTTTTTTAATGCGAAGTATTTCAAGTGTGCTGGGAAATGCTGATCAATAATTAATGTAATTATACAAATTTAAATCTTAATCCTGTTTAGGCTGGATTTTTATTATTCAATAATTGTGTTTTTCCGTGCATAACAATTTCTGCAGGTGTATGATTTTTTAGTTTTCGGCTCACCGAAATTTATAAATATGAAAAATATGTTGGAGCGATTATGTGTAACCATATATAAATATAAATATATATGTAGGACAGTTCAAGCCAAGTTAGTCGCTCGATAGTTGGAATTATTTAATCCGAAGCTCATATAATCGGAAGGGTCTATTATTTTATGTGCTTTTAATACTATTATATAGATTCATGCAAAATATTTATTTGAATCTTGTCTAAGCTCAAGATCGTAATTTGTTATTTTATTGTAGAAAGACAATTAATAGTATTATTTTGTTCAAGTTATTTGAAGGAATAAGAGAGCTCTTTTGCCATTTTTTTTAATTTGAAAAACAACAAAAAGAAAACTATGTCCCATTTTAAGATTTTCAATGTTTTGAACGCTGTTTAGCTGGCTTATAATTTTAAAAGTTCTTCTATCGAGCGCTTACTTTATTGGTCTTCAATAAGAATGTTAATAAGAGCTCAAACTATTCCAAAAAAAAGAAGCATTTTTCAGCATTTTCATGGAATATTGGTTTTATTATTTTTATCCTTAGGCATTCGCTTGGTTCAGCGATCTTCTGGTTGAGCATGCGGAAATATTCTGGTCTCTTTTTGCAGTTGATATGGATCGAGTATTGTCCGAGCAGGCACCAGATACATGGGACTCATTTCCGTTATTCCAAATACTGAACGATTATTTAAGGTCCGATGGTAAGTGCTATATGTGTCTATATGTACTTAGTGCATTTACTAAGATTATGATGTGAATTTATAAATTTGCATTGGCAAATGTTTAAGTGATATTTAACGTAATTTAACAGATAACTTGCGAAATGGACGATTCCATCAGCACCTGCGCGATACCTTTGCACCGTTAGTGGTGCGGTACGTGGATCTAATGGAATCCTCAATAGCTCAATCGATTCATAAGGGTTTTGAGAAGGAGCGTTGGGAAAGCAAAGGGTAAGTGATGTCACACTCCAATCAGTTCCATCCATTGAAATGTACCGCATTAAAGGTCTCATATCAAATTTAAAATACTCAATTCTATACGCATACACACAGCACACGAGCATTAATATCTGTATGACCAATATATATATATTCAAATTGGGAATTCGACATAAAACATAAAACTCTTACGTATTCTGTATATGTGAGTGCATATTCAAATGCAATTGGCTCATCTGCATAAATATAATATATATGTGCTTTCTATATATAAAACTATCTATTTGATTGACTGACTGATTGACCTAAATCTTTACTGAAGTTACTCTGTGTGTGACGATACTACAATTCTGAGTAGAAAATGATGTCCAATCAGCCTTTAATAGATTAAAGAATATGTATCATAAATTTATCTCACTGATTTCAATCCTTTTTTTTTTTTAAAGGATAGAATGGTTTTTTGTTTTTTTTAAAAAAGAAGAAGGAAATTGAAAATTACTGAATAATACCTGCATGTATATATATTTATACATATATATATTATATTTATATGTATTTGTGTGTGGAAGCATGAACGTATGATGTATGTATGTGTGAGCTATTCGCATTGGTATTCGAAGTAGGGTTGGGATTTTTAAATTAAGCTTGGCAGGTTCATAATGTGTATGTGAATGACTGAATGTGAATGGACAGCATAAATAACTGCACACTTAATGTAGTATATAATGTGCGCAGATGAGCGAGCAGCTGAGCAGCCTTTAACCACATACTGTCTCCTCTCTCCTCTCTCTCGCGCGCGCCTCACTTCATATTTAGCAATATGCCAATATGCCGTTCATGTTTTCTATTTTCATATTATTCTGTGAAACTTTAGGATAAACGCTGCGTTGAACCCAGCCGCATTAAACAATGCCGCCCAGGCGCTAAACACGGCAGCTCTCAACCCAGCGGCGCTGCTGAGCGGCAAGAAAGATCAAGTTAATTTTTATGTGCCGCGACTACCAAGGCGCACAGCTGCAGCAGCTGCTGATGAAATGAGGTTTTTAAACGATGCACCTACCTAAGAATCTTATGTAGATAGACGTACTCTCAAATATGTTCTCTTTGCATTTTGTTGTTTACCGCCAATTATCATGCATTTGCCCAAGAATTGATTTAACTAGAACTTTAGCCAGCATAACTCTCATATTTATGCATTTCACAATATAACATTGAACTACATGCAAATGGTTAACAAATGCAAATTTTTATATGAATGTATGTTAAAAACACTGCATAAACATAACAATAGTAATAATGATAATGACAATATTAACATATAGTGTAACCCAAATTATATGTATGTGTACATACATATTGTTTATTTATTCAACATTTTTTATTTTAATCACAACAAAAATTCTATCAATCAACCCACATATCTTAGACTAAGCAAAACATCGTTTTTTTTTTTGGAGGAATATTTATATAAATTTGGGTTTTATTTAGTGCAAGTATATAATCTAAAATAAATATTCAAATTAGATCAGCACATTTAAAGTGACCGCAAAAACCAACTAAATATAGGCGAGCTATTACTGTACATACCTTTTCCCTATTGAAACAGCCTACTGTCTGTCCGCTCGGGAGACTTTATACATTTGATCCATCTGGTTCTATATATCTGTGTGATACCTCTTTCCAAATTGATGTTCCATAAACTGAGTCTAAATTCCAGAAGCTAAGAAGGCTACTAAATATGAGTATATAGCGGAGTCGGATTAATAGAAAAATATTTGATGGTATTTTGAGTTTTATAGGCAAATAGACAGACAAACAAATACTGTTGGACAGACTTGGGTCCTCGTTTTATCGATCAATTCATATTCTCTATGGTATTAACCGCTAATCCGATATTCAATTTAAGTTCATAACAAAATATGGCATTTTAATTAAATTTCAATAGATATAAACGAATCTTCATATATTTCACATGTGCGTACGCTTATTACCTATAACTTTTGTCAATATTAATATCACCACAATGGCAATGGCATACACCTTTTATCAGTATTAGCAATAATGTAGAATAAGCATCCTTCAAGTTTTTTGTAGTTGCATTGCTTGCTTGAAGTTAATCGCCGATATTTGTAATGCTATTATTATTCTATTGGTTGCATTATGTTCAAACATAGTAGATGCTGACATTTCAATTACTGTAGTTACATTTGCGAGCGCTAATGGATGGGTTAATTCAAATCCTGAATAGGATTTTAAAACTGTTAAAAGCTCAATACTGGCAACTAGCAACAACAATTTCAACCGATTATTCGCACACAAATTTAATTGTGTTCAGTTAGTAGTTAAGTACTGCCTGCTTTAATGACAGACGGACAACATTTTTGATCAAGAATATACACTTAATGATCTGGCACGATTGGTTGTTTATATGCAAAAAGCTTTTTCAGGGGTATCTATCCCATTTAAACAACACTTTTAACTTTTTTTTATCGCGCAATTAGTGAACGAGAACCATGTATTTGAGCATTGGCCTGTTAGAAAAGAGATCCGCAGAATGGGTTTGCTTAAACAATTAGCATAATAGGTCGATTGCATTTTACATATATGTAATCGTGAAGCTTTAACTCATAGCCTAGCAGCCTGCGATTGTTATATAGTGCTCTGAAATTATATCCAATAAGAGTTTATATATATTAATATGTATATGCTATAGTATTATATTTATTTGAATTGAAATTTCTACAAAATTACCTTTGTGTAATGTAATTACTGATTAAATTATTTTGCTTGTTTTGTATGTGCACAGAAATGGTTGTGCCACTTCCGAAGATCTGTTTTGGAAACTAGACGCATTGCAATCGTTCATCAGAGATCTGCACTGGCCAGATGCGGAGTTCCGACAGCATTTGGAGCAGCGACTGAAGATGATGGCAGTTGATATGATTGAGCAATGTATACAGCGAACAGACTCTTCCTTTCAGTCTTGGTTAAAGAAAAATGTTGCCTTCATATCGACCGATTATATAATACCATCAGAGATGTGCGCTATGGTAAATGTGATATTAGATGCTAAAAATCAAAGCTTTAAATTAACTACCATCGATGGTATCGATCTGGTAAGTGCAGCTTCCATTCCAACCCATAATGCAAGGCTGCAAATCCACTACCAAATATATTGTATATGTTTTGAGTTAAATTAAAAAAAAAAATAGGTATTCATTAGTCAAATTTAAATAAATAAATTCTCTTAGGAAATAAAAATATTAACTTTATAATTTAGCCTTATTATTTGCTTTTGGTTTTGTTTCGGTTTCGGTTTTTTATATTTTTTTTTAGTTTGAAACCCGGTTTGCGGCCTTGTTTATGGGAAGGTTTAATGAATTTATTATTAAGTGTCATATTGTTATTCGATATATTTATTTTGTTAAATAGTACAAATTCCATGCTCGAATCGATGATCAAATCGACAAAGCGAATGTAGCGATGACACAAGGATTAAGTGGCAAACTTATGTCAGTGCTAGAGTCGACTTTGTCAAAATTGGCGCGTTACGACGAAGGTAGCCTAATTGGCTCAATTCTTAGTTTTACAAACGTGTCGAGCTCAGGGAAGGATCTCGGACAAGGCTATGTGAATTTTTTTCGCAACAACATGGATCAAATACGAGGCAAGATTGGCGATGATCTATGGACACTGAACTTTTTCGAACAGTGGTACTCTCAACAAATAAACATGCTGTCCAGTTGGCTATCAGAACGTTTGGACCACGCCCTGCATTATGCGCAGGTCACGTCCATCTCCCACATAATTAAGGTAATGTTTTTTCGATTATCAATACATACGATATTTTGACTATTTATATATATTTTGTCATTAGAAAATTTATTCGGATTTTGAACTGCAAGGTGTCCTCGAGGACAAGTTAAACTCTAAAGCATATCAGACAGTTATACAACGAATGACTGCTGAGGAGGCAACATGTGCCTTGACCATGCCCGAGGTGGCCGACGGTGATGAGTGAGTGCAATTTGTGGCCATTATTATTATTAGGGTTTGTCTATATAAAAGTGTTTTACTTACCACAGAAATTGCGACGACATTCGAAATGGTGACGAGGAGGATGGTGGGGATGAATCTGGCGCACATGCATCGCGGAGCCTGCCAAAGCCGAAAATTGGCGCCGCTCAAGCTGCGGCTGTCACCAACGTTGTGGCTGGTCGGGTTGGCAATTTGCTTGGTAAAGGCATAGGTGGACTTAGCTCAAAGCTAGGAAGTGGTGGTTGGTTCTGAATGTCAGCGGAGACAATGTGGACCGGTTCTGGATAATATCACTTAGAAATCACGTCCAGCTTCTGATGGCAGCTTCGTAGCTTTGCTGAGCCAAGTCCACAGTCGAAAGCATAAACACCAATAATAATGGATGACATCAATGCGCGAACGTCTGTTAATATACAGGATCTTTTTCAAATACAAACATAAAATCCTGTTAAAAACGTTTTAGCGGATATATTTTATTATAATTTTTAATTGTATAAAACTAATCATTTGCATTTTATGCAACAGTTCTTTCTGGTGAAAACAATAATGGCATGCACCATCACGATCACTAATCTGTACAATAAATTGTGCTTAGTTTCAATACTTTAAACTAAAGTTGAAAGTCAATATTAACAATTGCATAACATAATTACCTCTTAAATAATATTACACGATTATATATATATATATGAATACAACTTATAATTAATATAATGGAAACTAAATCACATATTAAATATACTTACTACACATGCATATTTCTTCATCAGACGCTTTGCTGGCTAATACGTAAAGTATTGCACAACAACTGGCTTGTTTGATTTTCTTTTATTTTCATAAATCCAACATTTTCAAATATTTATATTTTACTTTTAAAATTTTTTAAGAAAAAAATGTATTTATGTTTTTACAACACGACATTTTGTTTCCACACTTGCCGATCATATTATAAATGTTATCAAAAGGGACAAATTTACCTTAAAAAAGTGTTTTAATATTGTCTCTTAATTTTAAAACTGTAAGAACCACTTGCAAATTGATTTTTTGTATATGTTTTTGCTCTTTTTATCGAACTCACCAATTACGAACTTAAGCTTCCAAAATTTAATAAAAAAAAATTATTCAAATCTTAATAATGTTCGTTATAATGCTCACTAAAAATCGGCTGAAAATAAGAAAATTGTATACAAACACAGATGACAAATGTTATAAAACATCTGCTTAATTCTTTTTCTGTCCGCATGAGTATAACATTTTCAATACTACGATATCTTAATATCATTTACAAAACATTTTAAAATAATCGTATTCAAAATAATAATATTGTTTTCATAATGTAACCTTGCTAGAATTTCGTTATAAATATGTTCAAATGCTTTATGGGAAACTAAAATTACTTAAATATAGACACACTATATACCTTAATATATATGTATATGTTTATGCGTACACATGCGTACATACTATCTTTGGCCTTTCAAACAACATATATTTGAATAATATTAATTAGCAATTGGAAAAATTAACCTTTTACTAACCGCAAGATATGGTTCTCGATATGAAATTATAGGCAACATATCTATCTGATATATGGATTTAAATTTATATTGTGCTTCAATTTCCGTGATGCAAATAAAAACGTATGTAAAATTCATTCTCTATTATGAAGGAATTTCTTCGAATATAACCTTAAATCAAGTGTGTGCGTGTATGTGTATATTAATATAAGAATGAGTATATTAAAATAGATGAATTTATATTCCAATACTTAATATTTATACAAGCATCGTTCGTTGTAGTTGTATTATGGTTACCATTTTGATCATCATGATAATCAACCAAACGTTATACATACATGCATATAGTACACACATACATATATGAATATACATATATGTAATATATACAAACATAGACGGTATATAGCTATACTTTATATATACGAATTAAAGTTAAAGTTTATTCTGAACAACACCAGCCTAAATAATTTAGTTAGACGAAATAAAATAGAAAATTATTATTTATAATACACTTCAAAAAGTACTTCTACAGCAAAGCGAGTGATTAAATTAAGAGTTTCAATGGGAGTTGGGAATTTGTTTGTAATTATTTAACCGCCAGTAATCACTAGGTACAATGGCGTAATGGAAAGGTCAACTTGCACCTTAATCGGTTTGTACATATCAAGGTTTATATATATAGGTAACTATTGTCTCAAAAATTGACCCATTTGAATGATTGAAGCGCGTTGCTCTCACGCATTATATGAGCTTACAACTGAATGTTGTTCTTAAGTTCCTTTACGCAAAACGAATATCATGTTTATTTCAAATTTTCGAATACCTGCTCTTAATTACCTGCTCCAATTATCCAGTGTCAGTGATTGTTTCCAAATTATTCGAAAGAATATTTCTGTCGGATTATCAGTTTGCCTCTAGAAGACATCATGGCATGTCCGAGTAATGTCACCGGATTGTACACCACGATACAAGAAAACAAAAAATACTCTGCTGCATTCTGCTCAAGAATGTGTACTGACTTCAATACTGTACACCCTTTTCACAGCCGAAATGCCTGCATTAAACACGAACAGCTCCCATAGTGCCACACACATGGATGACACTGCCTGCTCGGTCACGGATGGTGACCATAAGGTTGCTGTTCGGAAGCTGCAACATCACCTTTGGGTTTGGTTTACAAAATTAAATTTTGATTCAATCTTAATTTCAAGCCTCCGCAATACGCTGCTGATTTATAAAGCAATCCTAAGACCATCCAACCAAAGACATTATATTTATATTGTCTTTGATCCAACTATGCGGATCCACAGCGGACACTAACACCGCATTTAGTCGATGCTACGAGCCACTTCTGGAGAATCATGAAAATATGCTTGCAGACACAAGCACTATCATCGTGTGGGAATCTCCGCTTAAAAAGATATAAATATAGAGAAATATC
The DNA here is from genome assembly GCA_004143765.1 of Drosophila melanica. NCBI lineage: Eukaryota > Metazoa > Arthropoda > Insecta > Diptera > Drosophilidae > Drosophila > Drosophila melanica. The sequence goes on along the minus strand of SCDT01000033.1, from coordinate 19,746 downwards.
CATGTACATTATAAAATTGAATAAAAGTAAAACTAAAACAAGTAAGAACGTTCACGTTATTTTTAAAGATTTCGGTACTTTGAATTTTTGTGGATGTGGTTTGTGGATAAACTAGCCGGGATGTCAAGGTGGCAATCTTTTGAGGAGATCATCATCAGCTACGTACATACAAAATTTCGGGACTCTAGTTAAAAATCTTGCGAAATATAGACGTGTTATCGATTGAAGCTGTCAAATATGTCGGTTTTTGCGATTTCGCTGGCTGGAGGGACTATGAAGGTGGCAATATCTTCGGGAGGTCATCAGCAGCTACCTATATACCAAGTTTGCTGACGCTAGCTTTAAATTTTGTGATCTTTATCGCTTTACGATTTAAGGTGTTATCCGTTTGCCACGCCTCCAGTGGGTGCACTCCAATATCCTTAACACTTTATCTGACGCAAGTTAGTTCTTATTTATGGTTACTGTTAGGAGTTATATTAAATTGAATAATATAAAATCATTGTGTAGTTTTAGCATTATTTTAGTAAAAGACTAAAAACAGTCTCAAATATCAAATCACAATAAAAGAATCTCTTTTCTCTTGTCAACATTTTTTTTTTTATTAAACTGTATTTGATTTGTATATTTATTATTTTCAATACATCAAATTATTTACTAAACTAATGTTCTTATGTGAATGCTTTATCGTAATTCTTTTTATAGATAATGTAACTACATGTTTATAATAAGTGGATGTATATAACATTAAATACGCATGTATATAAGTATATAAATACTTTTTAAATCTAGATATGCTTGTGTAATTAGTATTAAACTCTTTACTAGTTATAGCTACT
>SCDT01000033.1:0-18779 GCA_004143765.1 Drosophila melanica | reverse complement strand
GATACATATATGTATATATATATATAGATATATATATATACATAGATACACACAGTCATTTTAATTCAATATGTGTGTGTGTTTGCAACATGTTTAAAACATTTCCATCAGATACGAAATATTTGTCTATGATTTTCTGATCGTTCTGCGAGAATTTATGGAAATACAGACTAAATGACAATCGTTCATAATTATGTCCCGCATCGTTTAAAATTTTGATACTGAAATAATGAATGAAGGAAGAAAAAGAGTCCTAAAAGTTTGAGTGAATGGTCATTGGGTTAAAGGTGAAGGCATTTCAATTGAGTTTCCTACATACATACTTGGTATTCATAAATATGTACATGTTTGATAAGTTGTACGTTTGAACAACAATGCACATGGCAATCTAATGGCGTTAATCATGTAAGGGATTTTTTTTTGAGTGTACATGTTGGTATTACGGTATTACAATGCGAAACTTCAAATATGAATTGCACATGATTTTAGTGCTGATTAATATTAACTTAGGAATAAATGTCAATAAATAAAACTGTAAATATTGCAAAACGGTTTCATATGCACTATTTACTACGTAAAAATTTAAATAAAAAACACAGAAAATTGGAAGCATAGTTAACGTAAGTAATATTGATTGTTTTTTTTTTTGTTCTTTTTGTTTTTGCTTTTGATTAGAATATTTACCAAAGCTAATGTTCACTTTATATATAATATATATATATACATATTTATATATATATATATATATAATATGTTTATAGATATGTGTGTACTTACAACTAGATTTTATACCATTTATCTTTTAATGGCTGGGTGATTGTGATCGCTACGAGTCTGCACAAAGTACTTATGCACCGNTACATTGACGCCAGTTCATTTATAATTACAGAAACGATATATATATATATATACATACATCATACATACATAAATATGTGAGGTTGTTCCAGTGTGTTCCTGTCTGCCTATGTACATAGTTTTGTATGTAAGTGATTCGTGTTGAAAATACATAAATACATTCGTTGACATTAAGCACAAATGTGCTTACACATTATCGTGTGTGTGTATGTATGTATGTATGCACGTATGTATGTATGCGCATTCACATATGTATTTTATATACGTATGCTATTTATTTTAAGTATGTATTTAACAGTCTTTTTATAATTGGCAATGGCTTTACACACATTGTTGTGCTTACATATGTACATACATATTTTACTTAATATCGTATTAATTAAATTCGCATTAGTATTTCTATTATATACTAACTGTTTGGCTTGATCGTATATATATGATCTCAACACTGTATTTACATATGTTGAATATTTATACATTACATTTGCTGTATAATATTAACATATCTAGATTTATGCTCACACGCACACATATACATACATATATCGGATTTATATAATTCTTCTTTTTTTATACTAAGCAATATTCCACTTGTATATACTAAACTCCAATATTGATAACTTTTCTAATAATTTTTCCTTTTTTTTATCATACCGATATCACCATAAGCACCCACATATCTATGCACATACATATATATGTATATACCATATATACAGACACATCTAATACTAACTACTTAGTCGAAATATTGTAAATGGAAAACATGTGATGATGTTTAACAAATAAATCAAATCAAAAATATATTCAAAAAATATAATCACGCTAGTTTACAAATTTCAACTGAATTCGATGTTGGGGTTTCAGTTCGATGAAATCTTTTTAATCTTAACTTCAAATGCCAAATTAAATTGTTAAAACTGCAAAAGAATCGAATATTACTCTACAGATTTTACATGAATTTAGTGCACATGGTATACAGAATGTACTCTGTACATATGATCATAGATATGCACACATACATATATACGTGGATACTTAATATGCGGTAGTAGCTATCAGGTCCAATTTCAATAAATTCGTACGTTTTGTGTTAAGTTGCTTGACGCATACATACATACATTAATACATTATATACTTTAATTGTAATCAAATAATACTGTTGCTTTAAAGAACTTGTTATTGAAATATGAATTATGTTCGCATACATTGACACAACTGAACATTCTTATACTCTGAACCCATTAAAAATGGGCAAACAAAAAGGTATATTGGTATTGTGCAAATGTACGTTACAGGCAGAAAAAGTTCTTTTTTCAAATTACTATCAATAACAGTTTTTAACTCGTTCACGTTCTTGATTATTATTATTATTATTATTTTAAAAAATTTCGGTATTTTGTAATTTGTGTGGTGGGTGAGAATGGGGTTAGGGAAGGGGGTGCGCCGAAATGTTGTACCGATCGTTACAGAAGGTGGCGAGTTACCTACCCTCCAAATTTGGTAACTCTTGCTTAAAAACTGTGGGAGATATAGGCAAACACGTTATTGATTGGAGCTGCCAGATATGTCAGCTTTTGCAAATAGGGGGCGGGAGGGGGCGTTTTTTAGTGATGTTTGGGGGAGAGTCCCAGTAAAATATATCCCCTAATTTGGTGAGTCTAGCTCAGATATAGGAGTAGCCAACTCATTGGGTGGGACCTTGATAACAAGGTCGGAATCTTTTGGGGAGGTTATCAGCTATCTACATACCAAGTTTGGTGACTCCAGCTTTAAATTCCCCAAAATCCTCAACACTTTATCTCACGTGGGTACGCACAGCAGGACGGACATTGCACAAAACCAATATACTCTTTTCATTTCGTCAACGAGTATAAACAAAAAAAACCAATTTAAATGCTAAATGCTCATTTTAAGACCTGAAAATATTATAACAATCATGCGCTGAGTTCATAAGTAATTCAAGAATTTGCCAGACTAGGGGCCAAGCATAGCCACAAAGAAAAGTTCGCGTATTGCGGTGCGTAAATGTGTGATGTTTTGTATGTATGTATGAATACAAGGGCTTAAGTGTGTACAAGGACAGCGCCCAGCTCGGTTGTCCTAGTTGGGAGCTCCCCACCAGAGCACTCTTACTTGTGTTTGGTTGCCTTTGATTCAATTATTAAATGTAATTTAATAATTATCACAAATGGAAAAATTTTAAAAAGAATTTCCGTTTGTTTGCTGAACAAGACATAACACACACGCTTTGCATAGCAATTCAATTCAAGTTTTATGTTAATTGAGTTGTTTGAAAATACATGGCAACAATAATATTGCTAAATTGAAATTCCGGATCTATTACTTTCTAATCTACTAGTTTCTTCTATTTTAATCATTTCAATTATGATAAAATGTTTCTTAAGCTGCCACAGAAAAAATTCAATGAAAAACGTGTCTGCGAATGGCAGCGTGATCTCGGCGTGTTCTCATTAAAGCTCTCATTTATTGGTTAAAATTAAAGATTTACTATCAAAAATAAAAAAAAAATGTTTCAGTACACCATTTTGTTTGGGATTATTTGCAAGCTGAGGAGATTAACAGAAAATGAATGCATTTAGAACTATATGTCTGCTTCACGTTTTATAAAAACTAAAATGAATATTTGTCAATTATGTTTATTCCACAATTTCAAATTCTTTCACAAAAGATGAAGAAATACTTCGAAAAAGTTTGAACGTGTGTGTTAGAACATCAATAAATAGAGCGATTTTTCAGGATATCATGGTGAAGAAAATCCAAAGTTTACAGTGAAATTGCTCTGTGCCCAGTGCAGTAACAGCTAATAAAGCAATGAGAATCAAATTCATCTTACTTAAATACAGTAAAACTGCATCATTTATTCACTAAGCTGTCTCTGCTGATCGACAATTTATCTACGCCCGAAGATGTATTTTTCAGTGCATCACACATTTCGAAATAAAAAGAAGAAAAAAACATGGCAGAATCTGGTTTTAGGCTAACCTGGTTTAAAACAAAGATACTTAATCGAAGCGGATTGGCTCTAAAATACTTTTGGGCTATTTTTTAATATAATGAATTCTTTAAATTGTTGAATTTTAAACTGGAATGTAAAAACAAGATTCATAAACTGTGGTCCACACCGTGAACCGAACTGAAATTATTTAATGTGACCTATCTTTTCTTGAATTTTGGCTACAATGATGTGGTTTGCACCTTCTCGAAATGACTAGAAACATTGGCATGCGTGTATCAGGTAGAAGGCAATTCATTGAGTATGTGTAAACTCTTGATTAGCCTCGTCGATTTACGCGTATCTGTTTGCCCCTCAGTCTGCATGAGCCCATTCAAATACAAGTCTAAACGGAGTCTTCTGGAAAATGAAGTTTAAATTCATAAGCTCATCCTTAAATATCCCAATTATCATTTATAAAACGGACAAAAAACATTAAATTATTTAACATAAGTATTGTGATGGTGTGCGGCTGAGCCAAACAGAACAGAACAGTGAGTGCGCTTGTGTGTTTCTGTGTGTGGAACATTTGTGTACCCTGCAGGGTATCTTCTAGTTTGGCACTCTTGACTAGAGCACTCTTCCTGTCGTTAAAGTTTATTTGTTTATTCTATGCACACATATACATATAAATATAAATTTATATATATTTATATATGAATGTATGAATGCATGTATGTATATACATATATTGTATGTATGTATAGCTCAATTGAATTTTGTTGTTTTTGTCCTGCGTGCCAAGACATTCATACCATGGTCATTGCACATATACATATAAATATGTATGTGACTATGTATGTGCATCCGAGTGTCGTATGCCGTGAGTCCGACTAAGGCACACTCTCGCTAGATGCTGACCTATATTTGTTATTGCTTGTTATTGATTGATTGTTATAGTACAGAGTATGTATGTATGTATATGTGATGTGAGTAGTTTTGGCACTTATCCAATAATGGCCACATGTTACACGGTTACAACTATGGCGATGATGAGAGCTAATGTAGGGGGTTACGGAGTTAGGGGTAGGGGGATGGGAAAATGGCGGGTTACTTATTGCACGTTGGGCCAAATAATGAAAGCTGCTGACTGATGGGCTGGGCTTGGATCCAAATCTTCACGACAAAAAGCATGGACAAGGACATATCCATGGACATGGATATGAACGCTTGGCACGGCAGTCTACAGACTCCTATTACAACGCTCGTACACACTACTATAGCTGTACCAGACTGCTATGAGACGCTAATGGCTCCAGTTTCGGTTGCGTTAGGCGTTGGCGCGTTGCTGCTTCCTGCAGCCGGATCCGATGTGTTGCGGCGTTTCATGCTGTTCAGTGTGGGCGCGTCCATCGGTTGCACCACCGAGCCGATGATGTTGCTGTGGCTGCTGCTGGCGCTGCTGCCGATGCCGACGCCGACGCCCATGCCGACACCGACGCCCACACCGCTGCCACCTGTGGCTGCCAGGTGGTTGCTTAGCTGCTGTTGAAAATGTTGACTGAAGCTGCTGCTAAAGAGCGTATGATGTGGATGCGGATGCGCGTACGGCTTGTGGCCAAGTATCAGAAGATTGTTGTCCTCTCGCCGCTTGGTCAGCTGATTGATGCTCAACGGATTGTTAATGTCGCGCGGATTGGCGCCTATCGGATTGCGATGCAAGCTTGTGGCTGGCGCAGGTGCACATGCAATCGTTGTCGCGGACGTTAGCTCAGATGCTGTTGTTGTTGTCGTTGTTGTTGTTTTCATGTTGCTATAACTGCTGAAGCCATTCGTCGCCAAAGAGGTAGTTGTGCCGCCGCCCCCACCGCTGCTGTTGTTGCTGCTGCTGCTGCTGCTCACAGCCGTCAGGTTGAATTGATCTGGCAATGTCAGACCCATGCCCAGATGGCTGAATCGAGTGCCCAGCATCATGGCGCGCTCACTGGCCGAGCTCAACGCTGTGCCCGTCGCTGAGTTAGCCGGCGACGCTGTGCTAGAGGTATTCGGTGTATTACTAATGCTACATGTGGATCCGCTGCTGGACCCGGTTCCAGATGCAGACCTCGGCTGACTGATCGAGGCCGCCTGCTCTGGCATGTTGGTTGTTGCTGCTGCGGGCGGTAGCACAGGCGTCGCCGGACTAGTTAACATGTTCATATTGAGTGGGCTGGCCAGACTCGTTGTTGTCGACGGACTCTGCAAACTGGACAGCCCGCTCAGGCAGCCGGGGCTGGAGAGCGACTGGCTCATCGATTCAATGTCCTCGGTGTCGGGCATCTTGTTCATCTCGGCCTCATCGCCGCTGCCACAGCTGCCGCCGCCCAGCTCGTCGTCATCGTCGTCTTCGTCGCTCAGTTGGCTCATGTTGCCAGTGTCGTCCATGCCGCTGCCGTCCTCCTGAGCGCCGTTCCCATGCAATGCCTCCATATAGCGAATGCATTTCTTTTTACGTCTGTATAATGCAAAAAGAAGATCGTGTAAAGTTCATTATAAGTCAACTTCAAATGGCACACTGAACAGTTGAGGTGATGTGGTTTATGCAAATATGAAGGCATTCCACAACAAATGCACAAAATGACCATCGATTTAATAAGAGCATGCGCTTACGGTGCGGCCGGACCTTCTTCAACAGGCTCTAATTGATCGTGCAAAAAAAAAAACAATAAACAATAACTTAAAATTCTATAAAATAAGGGGGCCAAGTGAATCACAGTCAAAAATTCAAAAATTGAAAATTAACTAAGCAGACTGGAAAGCAGAGTCGATTGTCTTTTTTTCTCTTCCCCACGTGGCACCTCAATAAAAAAAAAAAACAAAACAGACGCCAGTGAAATACAATAATCAAAATGTTGTAAGTTTAACTATTTCATTTAAAACATTTTTTTTTTGCCGATTATTTTGGCAATAACAATAAGGTATAATTAAAAAAAGTTCTTGAGTGCCTTACACAAATTTTTGTCTAAAATAAAACATCGTCTCAAAAATAGAATAAAATAAAAATTTGTTGATCGCACCTATGCAGATGCAGCAAATTATTTAATAGATACAGGCCCGGCTTTTCTTTCAATTTAGTTCCTCACATTTATTAAGCATTGACAGACATGTATTGCATGCATAACAGAAACAATATAAATGAATTTAAAAGCAACTACTTGAGCAAAATAATATTAATAAAAACAAACAACAAAAATTTGCTTTGTGTCAACCGAAAGTTTCAGAATTGCAGAACGGAAACAACAATCCAAAAAAAAGGTGGGAAACAATTGTCTGAATCCAGCTCGATATTTTCATTGGGTGTATGAAATACAGAACATGTTGGGGAATATACGGAATATACATATTCCTATGAATACGTACAAACGCATATTTTGGAAGTTTATAGTATAAGCATATTAATTGGAACATTAGCAGTGCTGTCAACATAATTTGGCGCGTTCCAACTGGCATGCACATATATATGAAAATTATTGTATATAAATTCCAAAATATTTTTCAATTGTGAACATTTAAAAACTAAATATTGTATTACTCCATAAATGCTAAATCAAGAGTACAGTAACATTAAAAAAAAAACCAAACGAAAAGAAAGTAAAGTATTAATAATAACGAAAAAAATACCATCAGCAATCAGAAGACTTAAAAGTATTCACATCGCAGTCAATAATATGTAATTTTAACATCAATTTAATTGAATTGGTTAATAAGGATAAAAACGATTGTGTTACCAATAATTATAATTATAACACAACATTGAAAGGAAAACAAACTAGAATCACTGTAAAACTGATGGTGATCACATAGTCAAATCAATACACAAACAACTGCATCAACAACAACATCAACAACAGCAACGACAACAATAACAAACAGCTCTAGCAAAAAATTTAAGATTATTAAATATACATACACATATGCATATTTGCTTATATACGCATGTATGTACATATATTGCAAATACTCCCTAAAATAATTATCAAAATTTTAACAAACGCAACAAAGTGCTCGAAAATATATATGTAAATATATTTTCGTACATGAGGGCAATCAATACATTTTGACTTTAATTTTTTAAGGCTTGTATATGTAAGCAAATTGTATATATGTACATAAAAATAGTTAGGATTCATTCATTCATTTCATATCATTTTCTTATTCGCTAGCATCTGTAAATGCCACATTAGCATAACTTTTTGGTTAACTTAATTAATACAAATTTCATATTCAATCAATTTAAAATTAAGAGAATTAAATTTGTCTAAATCAAGAATTAATTTTTCATTAAATATTAATCAAATATTCTTATGTTATTCTTTATTTTTCTTAAGTGTATTTCTTTTTGAAAGTTGAGTCAGACTTTTGGATGACATTATTTAACTTTTTCTACATCTAGACATTATCCTGGGAAACAGAAAACCAGACAGAGATTTTGACATCAAAAATAAAGGTGATATTTGTTATATTCAAGTAAATGCTAATGCGGCTTGATGCTAATCGTTATTGAAGTAAGCACCAAATGATATTCATATGAATTGTGTTAATCACAATGCAATTTGGCATTCTATGACTTTTGCACATTAATACATATACGTTATTTACTGGCATTTCTGCAGAGTCGTACACCCGCCTCTTTTTCTTTTGTGGGCTGCTTTGGAATTGAGGATGATGCATGTTGTTGTCCGGGAGGATGTCGGCTTATTTTCGTCACGGTGTGCTATCGATTTTTACAAATTAACATAGGTGGGGGGTGCCTGCGGCGACAGTTGCTGTGAGGTACTCGCCGCCGTACCGGGCGCACTGCCAATACCACCACCACCGCCACCGCCACCACCACCGCCTCCGCCTCCGCCTCCGCCTCCGCCACCAGGCTGGGTACACGAGCTGCCATTAAGAGGTGCTGTTGATCCATTTCCGGTACTGCTGGCCATCATTTGCAAGTGTGTGTGCGTGTGCGAAGACGATGTAGATGAGGACGAGGAACTCGAAGACGAATTCGGCAGCATCACCGTTGCCCCTACCATGCCGGGCGTCAGCATGCCAACGCTTATGCTGTTGACACCTGGACCACTGACAATGCCGCCAATGTTGCTGTTGCTCGCCGATGAAATGACACCCAAGCCCACACTGGGACTGAGTTAGGAGAGCAAGTGTTCAAGGATGTTTAATTGGTCCAAAAAGTTATTTGGATAAGCGTTAAAAAGAGAACGATAATTTGATTTGTCAAAATATTTGTTTACTTCATTGAAAAACACCATATTGTCTGTATGTATCTGTAAGTGTGTGTGTGTTTGTGGATATATTTATTTCTGTTGATTGGGGATCATTAAATCTTAATGGCATTATTGAACAGACATTTCTCTTGCAAAGTCTCTTTTTCTATATTTCATTCGAACAAACCGATCTCAACTCAGTGAGCTGAACCTTAGCCAAACGAATTGTTCGCAAATTAAAACAAACAAAAGGCGCAAATATAAGATACAACATAAAGTACATATTCAATAACGTTAGAAATGCTTTAAGTTTCGTATTATACTTAAAATGGATTTTACGATTCAAATGAAAACAAGTAAGAACATTGCAGTCGGGCGTTGCCGACTGCGTTATACTCGTTCTCAACTATTATTAATATGTTGGAAAATTTCAGTTTTTAGACATTTGTATTAGAACTTGATATTTGCCGATATTTGAGAAGGTTAAAAACGGGATTTCAGCTCTAAAACTGTGGAGGATATAAGCCATCTCGATTCTCGGGGCGGGACGTTCTACTATAGCAAGGTCATCAACTGTTTACAGCTGTCTTTAGCTTTAAAATTGTGGACTTTAGACGGACATTATACAAAATCAATAATCTCTTTTGCATTGTGAACGAGTATAAAAAAAAAGAAGTAAATCATTAAGTGTTTTCAAAAGAAGTTGGAGCTTTAAGCAACCATTTAAAGTACATTTTTCGGATTGTATATTGTAAAATTAATGTAGACAGTAAAATTGTACAAGAATATCAATTGTTGTAAACATATTTCATCAAATTCAGAACTGTCAAATAAAGAACCATGTGAATGAGAAATCAACTTTGTTGTTCGATCATATACTTTGCTGAGATAAGCACTTAAATTTATAAGGCAAATCTTAGCTAAACAGTTTGTTTGTGTTTGCTTTACAAAGTTAATGAGTTCACAGCAAATTAGTTTTCAACGAGATGCTTGTTTTTGTATTAGAAAAAGCTGTATTAAGCTAAGGTCTGATTCTGTCTTAAAAGCGTAAAATAAAATTTAAGATAATCTTTATAAAATATAATCAAAAATGTACTGTTTTATATTAAAGCATATTTGTTATTGTTTATTGTTGTTAAAAGATAAGAAAATAATAAAAAACATAAAGAATTGTTCGTAATTACGGAAACTTCAATGATATGTAGAGCTTGGCAGCTGGTGAGACGTGAAAAAAGGACGAAAGAATATGATAAAAATATACAAAGAAAACAAATCCACATGAAAACCAATCAAACTATAACCTAAAAGCCAAAATCAAAAATCTCATCTGCGTAATACCATTAAGTATAGAATCACCAGATTGACAAAGCAGTGGTTCCAAAATGTTCGTGCCAGTGGCGCCATACTCAGCGCCTGCTCCAAATTTTTTTACAAGCCAACAATCAATGTTAAAAAGCCTAACGATGACGACGTAACGACATAAAGGGTGAGCAAGAAGAGAATGGCGAGAAGAGAATAGCAATAGACTATTTCATTGCTTGTCGTACGGGGCTGTGAGGATTAATGGGTAGGTGCAGAAGAGTTTTAGCGTCGACTCCATGGGGAAGTCCACTCGATACTCGGCAAACAAGTAACTAATTCCAGCGAAGAATTACAATACCATATTGTCGGGCCCAATTGTTGGCTACGAACAATCAACCAAACCTGTGAATTTAGTAACATTTAAGGAGCCCGTCGATATTTTTGTGGTTTGAAACCCAATGGCGGCTACAGTGTAGTTCTCGACGTAAGGTTGCCATTAACTGGGTACTGTACACTAAAGCCAGAAGCGGTTTAAAATAGACCCTCTCCATACCAAGAGGGAATGCTATGTCCGACAACATATATTATTTCGATACCTAGAAAATGTTGCAAGTGCAGTATCTTTCAGCTACAGTAATCGGCCTTAACGATCTTTCTCTCTACGGTTGTATTTAATTAGAACACGCGTTTGGTGGGGCGCTACGAGCACAAACATTTTTGTAATCACTTTTTTTAGGTGGATATACGATATACGTCATATGCTTAGTGGTATTACTCTGTTTAAAGTATAATGATGACCAAAAAAGGGTAAAATGTATGTGTGTGTATTTTGGATGTGGACTCATATTCCAGAGCTTTTAATCTTTAAAAACGTTTGTTATTTTTCTGTCAAAAAGCATAAATTTTTCTATTTTTAAACTACATTTTATTGTGGTCTTAAGGGGTAGCACGTTTTTTAAGTACATGGCGATTCGAAAATATAATTGTTATTGTCAACATTAAAAAAACATATACATATATAAATATAAAAAAATATATAATAACTCGTCAATGAGCAGTCGGTTAAAGTTAATAATCACTTCAACGGACTTTTGTTTTCTCTGTGGGCATCTCTAAAAATTATAAGTTTGATTTTGAGACATGCACAGATCGTCGTTAGGTAAAGAAACAACAACAAAAATCAAATCATCTGCTAAAATTAATAATTATTGTATAAAATAATTTTGGTAAAAGAAAGGATAATGCAAATTCCTCATTGGCTCGAAATACAGACATATCGATATTGAATAATCAGGTGGTTCTGATGGACAACATTTATATTTTATGAAAGGTCACTTCTCCTCCTCCTCTCGCAACAATAAAACTCTGTTTAAGGATATGAAAAAAGAAGCTTAATCCACACCTTAATAACATTGCGCACCTTAAACTGATCATAGTTGTCATTGGGAAAATCAAAAATAATGAATTGCATCAAAATTGGACTTCAATATGATACAGTTACAATAAAATAAATAAATACGCCTTAAGGGCTCTTAATTTTCGGAACTATCCAGAAATATACTTAATGAATATTGTGCACTGGCTAAAATGTAGCGTGATATTTAATCAAAAGTCATTTAGAAGTTCATGACAACTAGAATCATTATCTTTCTAAGTTACGAAAAAATTTCAATGAAGCACGCGGCGGCTCTTCACACATCGAACTAAGGAAGAAAATGTGATCAATCTAAATTGTTGGAAAATTTAAATGCGGTTTTAAGAGTATCTTGCAGGGATATGTGCACAATATTTATCCTGTATTCTAATTTACAACAACTACACAAGCTGATTCAAAAGGCATTCAATTTCGGATGAACAGTGACTAGAACTTCGGAGGAAGAACATTTTAAATGGGGCATCAATTTAAAAGTTTCAATTGTTGTATTTGAACGCTCTCAAGAAATTTCGAATAAGTCAGAACTGATGAATATCCAAATTCCAATATATGAATATTAACATTTTGAAATAATAAAATCTTTGGTCCTGTGCAGGGTGCAGGCAAGGGGCATTGTGGGTGGAAGACAGCATTTAGTCGCATGCAAATACATTTAATAGTATCGACCTTATAGATTGTGGCCGCAATGCCCTTTGTTACATAATTATTGTCATTATTGTTAATTATATTATCTAAAGTTGGGTACCGAACAGTATGTGTGTGTTTCAGTGTGTGTATGATCCTATTTAGTATGACTGTGAAATATACTGTGTGATAGGCAATGATACTTATGTATGTAAATATATTTATGTATGTGTAAATATTTTAACTTATGGCAGAGCATTCCCTAACGGCTCCATCGTGTCCTGTACACACATTCCTACAGACATATGTACATACAAGTGTTTAATTAAATATTTTTGCGGCACAAACTTGTTATTTTAAAACCGGGTTTCATTGCATATAATATTATTGGAAACTTGCAACCCCAAACATTGTTTAAAATGATCCCGAAAAAAAAGATTCACTCCTTCTTTTAATACCTGGGCCAAATGATGTCATAAAAGCATATGGAGTTAGAATGTATTTCATTTGTAGATTAAATAAGTAACTGTCTCCGGGACGAGTGAATTTCTCATCCAAAAGAAGGAAGATTTTAGCTATTGTTTAAATGGAAATATTTTTATATTTTGACTTGCGAAGAATTTAAGCCGACAAGTCACTGCACACTGTTTGGGCAACAAAAAAAGTGCGGATTGCATTGTAATCGTCAGAAAATGAAAAACAAGTGAAGTGAAGAGTCAGGGCCACCCGACTAGGAGATACCCTAAACCCTGCGATCTATCTTTATAAACACTTCAACCCTTTGCAGTCCTAGCTCTTATAGTTTTTCGAGATCGACGCGTTCATGCAGACGGATGAACTGACGGATAGATCAACCTGATCCTGATCGAAAATGCCTACTTCTGACTTTTGCATAGATTCACACAAATGGGTAAGACATTGAAAATGGGTTAAAAAAGGGTATAATCGTTTTTTGAAAATGTATGTAACAGATAGAGGGGAGTAAAGTGCGTGCGGCGTACTTTTGAGCGTGTGTGTGTGTGTGTGTGTGAACTTGTGTATGTATATTATGCAAACGGGTTGATAAGAGAGAGTATCTCCTAGTCGGGTCCATCTCCGAGATTGATTATCTCATACAGCCAGACGAACGGACAAATCTTTATATAATTATTTTTTATTATAGTTTTTAAAAACTAAAAGGCCCGATGAAACAGATCAAAGAATTTTCTTTACTAAATTATTGTTCTAATTTTGTGCCTTTAATTAGGTATTATTCAAAACTCTAATATGCATGTATGTATGTATGTCTATATTTTTCAGATGTTTTACATATCTGTAATGTTACTGCGTTTATGCGCACTTATTGTATTGTTTCACTTGTATTTAGTTCAATTTAATTTCCAAAAAATTAAATGGCGAAGCACAGATTACTTCATTCCATATTAAGGCTAGTTGGTAATGTAGAATGTTTGTAGCATAAACGCAGTATGTAATGCCCCAAAAAATAAGCTGTAAAGTAGACGTGAATATCGTATATGAAACCCACCTGCAGGGCTTGCACCACTGATTCTGTTGGTCCAGTCCAAAGCGCGCTCGACACTTTTTCATGTTGTTGCCTAAGAAAAGAATGTTTTAGTTCATTTCGGAAAAGTGCGTGCACAATAGGTGAATACGTTTTTAATGAACATGATCAGGTTGTTAGTTGGTCAGCAGGTATGTTGTTAAAGCATTACAATATGTTCACAGCACTACGATGACATTGACAAAATAATAAATATAAGTATGGAAAGTTAAGCCCTAGGACTATTTATAGGTTGACAATACATTCTAATAAATAAATTGTACATAAATATTAACTAGATTCCACTTGACATCATTTGCTGAATTCCTATTTCTTTAAATATTCATGAATGATTTTTGATGTTAAATGTTAGGATAAGATAATAATGCATATAATAGATATATATTTGTTAGTCGAATTCCACTGCTCCATTTAAATAAGTTTCTAAAATAAAACTTTTTTTTAAATAATTATATCTTTAATGTAAGATGATATTTTTAATAAGGAAAGTTGGTTTAAAAGGACTTAGGACTACTCATTTGGTATATATTCTGGGCTCATTTGAATAATTTTCTGTCAGTGGAATCTGGCTAATATAACTCACAGTGGATAACAAATAAATACTAACTGATTGATTGATTATTTAAATTTGGACAAAACAAAAACTAATTTAACACTAAGATTAAGTATGAGTTAATATGTAAACAATGTACAAATACCAATGCGCTTAAATTACGCATGCACAAAATACAATACATATGTGAGTATGTATAGTTAGATACAAATACATACACACATAGTACAGAAACGCCGTGTCAATAAATAATGAATCGTGCAGGCATTGGGACTATTAAGCTAGGTAACTGTATTTGTTGACCATTATCATTTATTGACAATCAGACATAAAGATACTTATGTAAGTTCATATATCAGTGCTAAATGAATGATCAGTGTACTCTTTACTGGGAGATTGATGAATTATTACAGGATTGTTTCGGCATTGCCGAAAGCACACTGCCTACAAACAATTTGGGTTACCAAGTCAGATGGAAATTATTTACAGGACTTAAAAGCTCCTATATCTTTTCATTCTAATAACCAATCATTTTGTTTAATATCGTTTCCATCGCAACAAGTATTTTTTTTTTATATGCATACATATTGGGCGTGTTTTTTTTTTATTTAATTGTTATAAATATTATTATTATTATTATTTTTTTTTGTGGTTGTTATCAACTTAACATCCTTTGTTTAACATATAAGGATAAAATTGTCAGATCAAGTGGATTTTTGATCATTTAACGTTTGTTTGGCTTTGTTTGATTTAGATTTTGATTTGGTATTGGTATGATATAGTACATATGTATCGTACAAAAGTTTAAGAAAATGTATCTAACCTCCTCCGTCGTTGGTCGCATCTTGCTTCCTTTTCCGTTTCTTGCCGCGTGACGCGTTCGTGCGTGAACTCCAATCGGGATACATCTGCATGTGCAGCTGGCGTTCCCGTCGTGCCAACTCGTAATACTTGGCCTGCTCCTCACGCCCCAAGGCATGCCACTGGGAGTGGGATTAATGCGATGTGTCGCGAAAAGAATATTGTGTGTAATAATTGTTGTTGTGTGCAATCGATGCGCATTTATGCATTTCGGGGCAATCAAAGATATGTTTGATTTTTTTGTTTGTTGTTTCGGTTTCGGTTTCGGTTTTGTTTTTGGATTTTTTGTTTTTCGATATTTTTGCGATATGCGCAAATAAAAATTATGAAAAATAAAGATAGATAATATGCAGAGATACATTAATCAATCGGTGGTTTTACATGCTAGTTAAGTAATTAGGCACCCGCCAATCAGAGCACAGTGAAAACAACGACACCACAACCCGTGTTGGGGTTCGGGCTCGAAGAATCGAAGGATCGTGTATTCTGCGCAAATAGTTGAAAAGCTTTGACGGATCGATCTTGTAGACGGTTTCGGGTGCATGCATTCGCCAATTTGAAGTCCACACGTATAGATTATTCAGTTTGTTTACATGATTCTTGTACTCAAGAATCTATGGAAATGATAGCATTAAATAAAATGAAATGTTTTTTCTTGTTTCTATATTTTATTCCTGTACTTTCGACTTTGCTTGCCAATTCAATACATAAGTATATATTGTGTTCGTGTGAGTGTATTTATTATTTTGCCAATTGAACCACATACGCATAGAAAAGCTTCATCTATCAACTATATTCCAAATGCTGCAAAGCGATTTTGAACCGAACCTAAGTTAAAGGTTGAAGCAATGGTTCGAACAGGGGAACCAAACCACCGACAATTTCTTTATAACAATCGGGCATGGTGTAGTTGTACAAATGCCATATGTTGAATTTCTTTCTTTCTGCACTTCTTCGAAACCCATATCTTTCTATCAAATACAAATAAATAAGGAACCAAAAATAGAATAAATATTTTGGTCTTATCATAAAACCCCTATTTTATTGTTGGGCATATTGTTTTTTTTTTTTTTTGTTGATACTGTTGAGGTAGGTATGGAAATTATTTTAGCTGTATTAAGAGCCGCTAAGCTGAATTTTGGACAGATGAGTATTAACAATATCAACTTAAGGCTCTAAATATTCCTTATTCAACGAAATAAATAAATTTCAAATGATAAACGCAATCAAAGCAAAAAAAAGAAATACACACAAAATTCTATGAACCGGTTAAATAGTATCGTTACGATATTGTTTTTTCTTTAAGCTCGATTTCAAAAATAAAAATTACTGTCAAAGTTACTGTCAATTGTCGGTTGGATTTGAGTAAAAAGTTGCAAAAATTCCAAAAAGCTTATGCCTGAAGTTGGAATTTGGATTTTTGGTTGACAATTGAATAATAGAAAATAATATTCTAAAATAAAAAATATCAGAAATGTATACAAGCAAATCTACAAAGGGCTACCGAAGTGAGTATCAATGGTACGTACTAACATATGTTAAATTACTTTCTATTTCAGGTACAATTTTTTTTTTTATGTACACTTTTTATGGTTTGAGTTTTGCATAGTACACAACACTAGAGCTAACTACGGATAGCTAAAATTCTGTCTAGCTTCAAAAATGTGATTTTTTTTTATTTGTTTTTTATTTGTTTGTTTTAAGTAATTTCGGGTTTTCAAGTTTTGATGCGTGGTACGAGTTAATTTTATTCTAATTATTTACACAAATTACATAGATAATAGTAGGTACATGTTTAATTTAATTTGTTAGTTCTAGTTGTTGTGAGTTAGTAGCTGATTTCAAATGTGTGTGAGTGTGTTATTGTTGTTGTTATTGTTATTGTTATTGTTATAGTGTGTAGATGTACGGTATGCATGTAGTTGAATGAAAGTTTAAATCGAAGAAAACGAAAACAAAAACGGAAAAACATAAAAGTTGAATGCGGTTAGAGAAGAAAAAGAGTGTTAAAAATTTGACAATTTTGTGCAATACCTCCCGAATCCGCTGTCGATCTGTCTTTTTTACGCTTTTTCTTTTTTGACACGTAACCGTAGTTATCTCGTGCGCTCCACCCCGGATACAACTCCATATGCAATTGGCGCTCTTGTCGCGCTTTTTCGTAATATTTGCTTTGTTCTTCGCGGGAAAGTTCGTGCCACTACAAAAGTTACATTAATGTGGGAATCAGTTAGCATTAACTTATAAGAAACTTATTGAAAGTGATTTTATTGAGAATAGTTTCAGATATATATCGAAAATGTATATTTTTCATTTATCATTGCTAAATATATGTAAATCTTTGTCTGTCGTAAGTATGTCATTGTTTTTGTGATTGTGATTGTCTGCTATCAAAAGCAATCGCAGCATTGAATATCATTCCCGGCAATCGATATTGGTTATCGATCATACGATCAAACGTTTTGTATAATAGACTTGCGTCAATTGAAAGCCCTTAAGAAACATTAACTTTTGTATTTAACAGAGCTTCATACAAATAGAAGATATGCCTTATCAGCCGCCAGTTTTTATTTAGTTCTATTAGCTTACCCGTCGCCCCAGTATCTGATTAATCGCCGCTGACTCTTTAAGTGTACATTCGGCAACAACTTTGGCACGCATCTCCTTCATGTAGAGCATAAATGCATTCAGAGGTTTCTTGATATGTGGTTTCTTCTTATCATTTGAACTATCTTTACAGTCGTTTGCTTGCGAATTCGATGAGCTTTTCGTATCCAAGTTTCTGAAATAAATAAACAGGAAAATTAAAATATATTTCGTCAATATCACAGTTTTTAGCAAATGAATATTGAATTTAAATGAATATTTTAAAAATTTTAAGTAAACCAACAATAATAATAATAAATTTATGTTCTCAATTCAGTACTTAATTGAAAACGTTGTACACTTTATCAAGCAAAAACAAGTGAGAAGGCGCTAATCGGGACCGTTCGACTAGGAGATACCCTGCGAATTGTCGCCAAACATTCATATTTGTGCATACACATTCATGTTTTGCTTGTGCTACTTTTTGGCCTGTGCCATTTTTACCACACATTTCCTTTAAAACCTTTTGTGTTAATCGTTTTAGATGAAACTTTTTGCAATACATTCTTTAAAAATTATGAATTTTTAAATCTCTAGCTAAATATTTGAAAAAAAAACCATTGTAAAAACAAGTGAGATTGCTCTAGTCGGGACCGCCCGACTAGAAGATACCCTGAACCCAGAAATTAACACATTCACACAAACTCTCGGCAGTTGATGAGTATTGAGCCTGTTAAAAATAAAAAATAAAATTTACTAATAATTACCAATAGAAAAATAAATACTCCACAAGC